>PIJE02000848.1:0-195040 GCA_002895965.2 Coryphaenoides rupestris
GGATCCTCTCTCCAAACCACACCCATAGCAGCTCACTAGAGGGAAAAGTACCCTATATCGGAACGCGCCCAGTGTGTGTATGAAGATATATAACGATGATCTGATCATTTCTTTACGCACGAGCAAGTTGGCTCTGCAAACCATCTGCTTTCCCCATGAGGACCTGGAGCTGGGTCCTAATGTCTACACCCGATGCAACGGAGTCGGAAAAACCCAAGACCCCACGGTGTGCGTTGCAGTCCCCTTTCTGGCCACACGAGGGCGGAAGAGCCATCTCCACGAGCATCTCCCTCACTTCTAAAAGTGAAGGAGATGTTTATTACAACTTTTTTGTAACAGTAACTTATTTGCAACAAATAACCCCGTGCATGTAGACTCTAAAGTCATTTTGACATTGTAAGGCACTTATATAGCTGACATTCTTTCTTCTGTTTGTTGAAAACCTGTTCAAAAGCCAAAGCGTGACAAATATAGACTTATTTAGCTATTTTGCATAGGCACTACTGTTGACCTTCTTAACCTTCTGTTAATCTTTAAAGAGACTTTCGAGTTGGTTGGCTTCGCTTATAATGAACAAGCTGGAGCAAACTCATCCCCGAATAGCTTATACAGCCTACTTTAATCCTTGAATCGTTTTTTCTGTCAATAATAATATAGCCTTAACTAACCTTACCTCAGTGAAAGGATAATATTCTCTGGTTTTTGGAACCTAATGGCAAATAGCTGGAGTTACGCCCCCTGTCGGTCGAGGTGTAGACCTACAACATTTCTTTCTTGTTTTTTTTTTATTTGTGTAGTGAATACTGATTCACGTATAACAAATTAGATGACAATAATGCCATTTTATGTTAAAATGATTGCGTTTCCCCAATTGCCATCCAGACATACATTTACAATTACATTCACAATTAAGCAACAAGCTGTAATCGGCGAATTCACCAACTAAAGTGAAGCGTAACCCTCAGACTGTACAGGTGTACAGCAGGGTGTGTAAAGCTGAGACGGTCCGAGCAACGCGTTGTTTCGGCACAGTCACGTGACACGTTTGGGCGCGTCCCCACGGGGACTGTTCCAATAGTTCACGAGTGGCGGGAGCGAGCGGCTCGTCTCCGGAGAGGCTCGTCGGCGTCCACTCACGTCAGCCGCCGCCGCCGCCGCAGCGTTACTCCTGTGAGTGAGTGTATGTGTGCTCTTAGAATGCGGGTCGTGTACCGCCGAGTGTGAACTAAAAGGAAGAACGAACGTCATTTTTCCACCGCCGCGTTGTCCAGCTCTATCTCTCTGAGAAGCCCTTTGTCTCCCCGAGGTTTGGCTGTCCGTTGTCTGTGGCGGCAAACGGCGTCTAAAGAACTGACAGCAGGATCCCTCTCTCTCTACCACGTGACACACTGACGGAGACGTGTTCGCGTTTATTCAAGTTATCCGGTGACAGACGGGAGGCTGGACGGTCGCTCTTGTTGAGTTTGAATCGGATGTCCGCGGGTGGATGCGTCCCGGTCAGTCTGGACCTGGAAGAAGACACCGGGGGAGTCTTGTTGTTTCATGGATTGATTGTATTTGACTCCACTGCGCTCGCTGACGGCTGTTGGATCCACAATCTGGACAATTGAACAATGATTCGGACCCATCGTTGTTTCCATTGCCTCCCGTCTCATTCGACAGCGTGTTGACGTGGGCCGTCCTGGTCGTGCCTCGCCGTGTGTTCCCGGGTACCCGGGCGGCCTGCCAGCGCGTTACCCCGGGTAGTGGCTCGGGCAGGAGCAGATCTAACAATGAGGATTAACCCGCGTGGACCAGCACCGTGTCAATAAAGCTATGTACACAAAAAGACCCGTTAACACGCACCACACGCCTCGATATCTCCATCTGAAGTGAATCGTCTCGTTCGATCGTTAAAGATACCAGAGTACATTACGGTGGACACGGTCTCTCTCTCTCCATTTCTTTCTTTCTCTCTCTCTCTCTCTCTCTCTCTCTCTCTCTCACAAGTGTGTGTGTGTGTGGGGGGAGTTGGTCAAACAGAAGCACCCCCCCCCCCACCACCACCACCCCGCTGAGTCCCACCAGCACTGAGCAGGGATGGGCGAACGACTCCATACAAGTAAGTTCATATGACGACAACACGGCTGCTTCGTGTCTTGTATGTTCAGTATTCACCATGTCTGCGTGTCGTCTGTCTCTCTACCTCTGGACTACTCATACGCGCCGCTTCGTTTACTCGGCCCCGGACACGGAGAAGGATAGTTTGCGACTTGCTAAATTATGTATTGTGTGCTGTGGCCTATCTGTATGCGAGCTGGCTTGTCGAAGTGCTGTCTGACCTCGGCGTGTGTTGTCGATACTACGTGTGGTTATTTATTTTAGTTTCCAGTTCAGCACTTGTTCTGTTGGAGCTATTTTGTTCAAGAGGCTGGGGCTCAGTGGCCGGACACAAAGCGCACACTGGTAGTGGAGGCTTGTTTCAGAAGATAATCCACCTGCTCCAGCACCTGCCGTGCTAAATGAGCTACAACATGCGTTCAACACACATGGCACTCATGTATACAGTATGTGGCTTGCCATGTTCCGTGGCGACGTGTACATGTATGCAAGTCAACTGGTCTACACGTTTATAGCAGTGGAGTTGGTGCATGTCTAGTGAGGTGACACTCCTACCTCTAACTACACTGGTGTTTGCCTATTCATATTACAGCGCATCTATGAATCTCCTCACGCAATTCACTTTGTGTGTTTCATCAGTTTCTTTTCCCCAGGCCTGAGCCCACGCTCCTTCTCAGAGGATCTCTTTGGTGTCCAAGAGTAGCATTTTGTGAATCCTTTAATTTCAAGTATGTCTACTTCAAGCAAACACAGTGGATACCGCTGGACATTGACGAGCAGAACTGCAGAGGACAACCTGTAAACATGCACAACAAACATGTAGCAAATATGTTGCCTCTAAATAGTTGTACACAAACTTTTGTAAAGGTGGAAGTAAGTGAAACTTACAATAGTACCGCCCTGCTTCTTTTGTATTGCACCAGGAACTAATGAACCCTGCCATGCGTTGACTGTAAAACAAGGCAAATGTGTGGTTTAATTATGTGCCCTGTTAAAAAGCAGTGTGTCATGCAACTGCCTTTAAAAGCATCCGCACAGTGCTGGTTTCCCACTTCAACCAGGACTAATTCTAGCTTTGGTGCCTTGATGTCCCTGGGCTAAAGAGAGGAACAGATGTAGCTAACCTTCAGCACAACTACACGGTTGAAGCATGCATATCTTGGGGAAAATAGTCCCCAGCCAGATGCTGATAAACTTAGCCTGGGTTAGCTGTTTCACTCCATTTTGGCTCCATAAGTTACAGGACATTAAGCTTATTATTTTTGGATTAGTTTGATTAGGGCATAACAAGTGGCTTCCTTCCTATATACTAGCCACAAAAGATACACAGACATAGACATGGTATGACAACTCAACCCAATGCAGGCTAAAGTGTGTAGGTATATCAGAGACCATCTGCCAATACAGAAATACAATACCCACAGATATGGTTTTTGCAACCAAAAGCTTTAGATTTCTGCAGCGGCTTCTCAACAATTGCCCGGCCCTGTCTGCTACCTGTTGGGGCACCTATTTCAAGAGTGACCTGTACACTGTTAGCAAGCCAGGAAATTGAGACGGCGGGCAGAGCGAGGAGCTGGAAAGCACCATTGACATTTCATCCTCCCCACACAGGGGTGTGCTTCTGTTGTGCCCTGGCCCAGCCCACAGCAGGCTAGTGCACACCACCATGACAGACAAAACAAAAGGGCTAGATAGTTGAGGCCAACACTGAGTCTGCTTGAGTCTCTCCCCCCCCCCCCCCCCCCTCCATCTGTGATCAAGAAGGCAGAAATGAGTACTCAGTACTCAGGCTTGAATGGACACAGTTGCATGGTTTTCCTGGGCAAACGGTAATGATTTACCCATGTCACAGTTTCATGTTCCGAAGACCCAAAAGAACAACAATACATGATACTCTTGCCCAACATAAGCAGTTCATTTTTTGCCCAGAGATGAATCCTGCTTGTATGTTTTGCTTTATTACATTCCTCATGTGCTCTCTTACTCATACATAGGAGCACTAAGGAGGCAGAGAATCTGCTGCTCCCAAGCATCACAACTTTTGTTATAAACACAGGAAGACCAATGCAGGGGAAGGAACATCAAACAGCAATCAGAACCGCAGCTCACTTCCTCCTCGCTGGAGGTCAAAGATCACACTTCCTCATGGAGGTCAAAGATCACACTTCCTCATGGAGGTCAAAGGGGAGTACAGTTGCAAACTAACTGTTAATATTCCCACTTGTTCTTTACAAGAATGCTGTTTTTCTGCCACCAAAGACGACACTTTTCACACGCACGCACGCACGCACGCACGCGTGCGCGCGGCGGTTACTCCCATAAACCCCAGCATGACGTACAGGGAGAGTTATGCACATATCTTCCTGCTTTCTCTCAGCGAAGCGCCCTGTGCCCATGGAAGACAAGCAGAGTCCACACTAATGCAGGCTCGACTGAAGAGGGCTAATGTTCTGGTCCCCAAATAGGCCTACTATTCATCATTTAGCCGTATACCTCATGTTCAACTTGAAACACGCATGTTTACATAGGGCTAGCTGGCTTCTAGTATGGCCATTGGTGGCAGATCGAGGAAGTGATTGTTGTAAGTACTAGTACTAAATCAATCTTCTGTGGAAGTAACCAAAACAAACTAAAAAGAATGACGAACTACACAAAAATTGTCTCTTCATAATAATTGTAGGCCATTTAATCCTAATTATTCTATTCTCTGGTGCTTCTCAGGTATTTCTGTTGACTTGCTGTCTGAAGTTGATCTTTTGAAATGGGTTTTTAATAAGTCATAAGTTCTGTCTCATGTACAACTGCCTATCTGCTATATTGGGCTCAGCCTTCACACATGGTTTAAATAATAATGACCCTAAAGATAGCTTTCTTTTCCTGGTTCTTGTGAGGGAAGGCTCTGTGGCTTTTTATGCTT
Source organism: Coryphaenoides rupestris (assembly GCA_002895965.2). Lineage (NCBI taxonomy): Eukaryota > Metazoa > Chordata > Actinopteri > Gadiformes > Macrouridae > Coryphaenoides > Coryphaenoides rupestris. The sequence goes on from PIJE02000848.1 coordinate 5,021, forward strand.
ACACCAGCGTGCTTGTACAGCTTATTGATGATTGTCAACATGCCATTACACTGCTAGGCTTTCTGTAAAGAAGCATTTGTGTAATGCTGCTCGATGATTGGTCAGAATGTCTCATGTTTTAGTTTTATTGCAGTTCGAGTGTATCTTCATTCACTGGTACATTTCCTCACAATACCAATAGTACCGTTGTTGTTGCTGAGTATATTTATTAGTTATCCATCTGTGCGAAGACTTGCTGAGTTACACCATGTTCAATTAAGTTTTGGGGACCCGTTTGCTGGTTATGAAGTCTACTTTAGAGAAACCATATGTGTAGTTGTGAGCTGAGCTCGGGTAGAGGGTTAGCAGGGTGGGGGCTCTGGGTGCTCTAAAGGCCATTATACTGATGATGATGCTATTTGCCTGTAGCGGGACAGTAGCTTTTATTGTCTTACACAAGCAGACCGGATCCCATCTACTCCACCACCACGTGTTCACTTCCCCCCCCAGCCGCATGCTGTGGTCAGGGAGACCAGGCCCTTCTGGTCTGTTTATCCTTAGAAGTACCAATGAAGACATGAGTCAAACCGGCCCAGTCCAAATCTGGAACACAAACATTGCTTATCATAGTGATGATATCTGTAAATTATGTAATACAAAAATACCTTGGTATTGACGGGTTTATTTTTGTTATATGTTGTTGCAAAGGTGATGGTGTTTTGTGAGGTAATGGTGTAGTTACCTTGTTCCATGTTGAGTAACTGTGGTGTTGGTATTGCTGTGGTACAGGAGGCAGTGTTGGGCTGGTACAGGTTGTGTTGCTATGAGGATAGCGATGATGCATGTGGTGCTGCTCTAGTACCGGTGTTGTTGCTATGGTGATGATGATGCCGCTCTGGTACGTGCGATGCTACTGTGGTGTCTGGTACAGGCGGTGTTGCTGTGGTACAGGTGGTGTTCTGATGATGATGGTGTTGCTACACTGGTACAGGTGGTGGTGTTGCTTCGGTACAGACAGTGCTACTTTGGTATGGTGTTGCTCTGGTAAAGGGGGTGTTACTGTGGCTATGATGGTGTTGCTGTGACACTGAACAGAACGTCAGCAGGGCTGTTTGTGTAGAACGTCTGGCTTGTGTTTGTCTGCGGTGGAGTGGAGGTTTAGTGATTAAGCTGTTTTCCAGCCACAGTGTGTCTGTCCAGCACGGCTCTCGAGTACCCCAGTGTTTCAGCCTTAACTCTGGTTTACATTCCCCAGCAACTCAATCCAACCACAGTTCAGGGAGGGTCGGTGTTACCTGCAGGGAATACTTTTTATTTCTGCTCCTAATGTTCGGCCTTTCGTTTCCTCACTGAGCAAACATCCCATCATTCTCATGAGCTCATGGCGACGCGCCCCGATGTTCCAACATCCTATCATCCCCACCTTCCCACCCAAAACACACACACATGCATGCACACACACACGCACACTTAGACAGTTTCTCTCACACCCTGTCATCACATCACTTATCCTCTATCACATTATGTCAGACATGGCAAGTGTGTGAGCCTCTAGAACTTGCTTTTTATTGACACAAACTTGTTAAACTGGAACACAAAACTACGCCTAGATCACATTTTGATTGTAAGCAGCTGTATAATCATTTATACAATAGAATACTTAAAGGGGCTCTATTTTACCACCAGGTGGGAGCATGATGAGCCATTACAAGCAGTTTCAAAATTGTCACGTGACTACAATTTATTTCCAATATATTTCTGATCGCACACGCAACACGTTGCTCACACAAATCTGCCATTGTAGCGTTACGCATCAACTTAAGTTATATGATGAATGTAGTATAAATGTGCATGGCTAACGAAAACACTGCTATTGTTTAGAAAGCAGTGCCGCTGCCTGACCCATATGTTCTACTGTTCAGTGTCTAGTTCAACAAATGTTAAACTTCCCGCTTCTGATTACGGAATGCCGGTATGCTGTGAAGAAGCACACACCGTTCTGGCATTATGGTTTTTCGTTCTGTTTAAAGAGGAAAGAGCCAGCATAATGAAGCAATATTCTTGGATGTTTGTGTAAAAAGAGCTACTGTCACATTTTCCCTTCTCCTCCGGTTAGCAGTCCCCTGTTTGCTCCGTCCCACGAGCAGCTCCGTACCATGGGGGCCACGCTCATCGAATGTTGGTACCATCACAGCCGGGCTATTTACCAAAAAGCACGATTGTATTTGACAACAAACAAGGTTTCAGTCACAGCACCTGGGCACCCGTGTCACCGCCACTAGCCCCTGCTCTCGAATGCACTCTCGACCGCTGCACCGTGGCCCCAGGGTGACATCATTTGATCCCAGCCCCACACAGCTCCTGCACTGCTGCTGTGCTATTTAAACATCCACTTAACTTGTTAGGCTATCTATGGGCTAACTAACAGGATTGTTACGGTGAGGAAAGGTTTAACCTGAGTCTTGGCAAGTAGTAAAGACGGAGCTGTACTTGGTGCCAAGTTAATGATGACCATTCAGACTTGACAGGATGTAGCGGCACCTTTGTCAAGGAAGTGTGTTGGCACATCGAAGAGGTATCTGTTAATACCTCTGCTACATGATGCCTCAAACAGTACGATCGTGTATCTTGTAAAAAGATATAAAGACACAATCTTTTGCTCACAAAATAATAACCTTACCCGTGTGAAAACTAATTGAAAGGTTCTTCGACTTTGAATTTAAGATTGTGAATTCCATGTGTTGCAAGGACGAGCGTGTTTTGTCCTTAGACCTGGGCGGTTAATGGAACATGGTTAGTTGGACAAAAAAACCCTTTTAATTAAAGACCAGGACCAAACAAAAATAGAGAGATGGGAGAGAGTGGTCAATAATCCAACTAAAAACTAAAAGGTAGACAAAATCTTGTGTCCCATTACAATGTTGATTAATATCGATAAATCAGCCTGCCCTGGTGTCAACCTAGAATATTTTTGTTTTTTAATCCCACTACACAGCTCTGAACAGAGCTCTATGGCTTCCTCCCAACCCCAGGTGGTGTGCTAGTAAACAGGCCGTGAACACAGCAGAGTCAGGCCCCCTAATGGGCCCATCTAGACTGCCTTTCCCCCAGGGGCCCTCGACTGACTGACTCACACACCCACCACAAACATACAAGGAAATGTCCTCAAACCTCTTTTAGCAAGCAGGGTTAGCAGCATTATATTAGAATATTAGCAGTCATCACGGCTATTAGCTGCTGACTTCTATCAGTGTGGAATAGTCTGTGTGTAATAATACATATGCCCTGCTGTTTCCCCCAAGGAGAACCCAGTCTAATGGGTTCTCACTTGGAAATGCTTAAGATCTTCCATTTTCCTGATGAAGCTTAGAGCTAGTTTGTGCTCTGAACTGCCCTGACACAAGGGGAGAGTACTTGCCTTACATTACCATACAATATGTGTGGTAGTAATGTGTGGGAAAGAGGGCAGACTACATGGGGATATACTGTATCTCAAGACTTAAATCGATGTTTGAAGTCATCTGGGTGTTATGTTTTTGTTTTTCAATAGATGTTTTCATGGTAACAAGCCGTGCGACCCGTCCAGCCAATCCCAGCGCACCACCACCACCAGTGAACACATTCTCACGGGTGGGAGGAGCTGCTATTGATTAGCCGCACTACCCTGAACACGACCAGATAACAACTCTATAGACTGATCCACTCTGCGTCAATATGTTTCTGTCATGCTCCTATGATAGGCCAGCCTAATTTACCATCGATGGTATTATCCGATCGATCTCTCCCGTGGCCGGTGACGAGGCGATTCCTCATGGCCGATGATGGCTGCCGCGACGGACATGTCATTTTCAGCACTGTGTGCCGTGTTGTCGAGCCGGCCTCCATATTTGCTCTTTCGCCTCCTTCCCACCAGCGTCCCCAGCACAGAGCTACAGTTGGGAGTCTGTGTGTAAAATGATCCACCGTTGAGTTATTCTGTTATCACTCCCCCCTCCCCTCCCCTCCCCCACACCAACCATTCTCACCCCATCCCTTGCTCCAAACCAAGCTACACAACAGCTGCTGCCTCCCTCCCACCCTCCTCTGTCTGGGGCCTGACCTGCTATGACTGGCACTCGCAAGCAAGTCCTGATAATTACAGAGCAGATGCTAACTGTAACTGCGCTGTAACTGCAGTTCTAGTGTACCCCGTTTTGTTTTGTGGACCGGTTGCTGCACGCATTACCCCCCCTGATGTGACCAATTGCAGTGATATTAATCATGGAAATATCAACAGCAGTGGATATGTGCTTATTACATACACTGCAGTATGAGCGTTTGTTTTGGTTGTGATTAAAAATGCACGCCACACAGAAAAGGATTGAATGAGTAAGCTGTTTTAGAAGCATGTCAAGTCAATACAACCTGCGTCAGCCCAATACATTCAAGCACTCCGCTGTACAAGGTTTAATGGTTGAATGCTTTAATTTTTAATTTGTCATGTATGTATGGATTGAAAATAACCCTTTGTATAAATATTGCCATTGGCAAGTCAAATATTGGAGGGGTGGAGGGGTGGGTGGGTGGGTGTGGTCTCTCGCATTGCCTCATACCTTGTTTCTCCCAGTGTCCTAAAATAGGCCCTAATAAAGGCCCAATACAAACAGTCACTCTTTAGAATGGGCTGAAGACTAGGCTAGCGGCTGATAGTATGATGTAGCCCCCAGGGGACCCAGCCAGCAGCTCTCAGTGGAAAATCACATACATTCATTTTATGTCACATACTGTAAGCATTGGAGACACGCATAACGATGTCCCTCACCTCCTCCTACATCGACTGCTTTACGTGTGAGACGGAGCTAGAAGGAGGCCGCACCAGGTGGACGGGCCGGGCAGGTGTCTGGTGTATACATGATGTACGTGGAGACTGCTGCCTGAGTCAGCGTTTTCCCAGCCGGTGTCCCAATAAGGGTGTGTGTGTGTGTGTGTGTGTGTGTGTGTGTGTGTGTGTGTGTGTGGGTCTGCCACCACCTTTGTTACATAAATGCAAAGCTGCGTCTGTGTGTGACATGCAGCCAGCTCTCTGGGAGCTGTTCCCTCGCTAGGATGGGCTGCTGAGGTTTGGGACGATCCGGTGCACTGCCCAGGGGAAGGGAAGCGTGGCTGAAGATGAGAGCGTCATGGAAACGGCTGCCTGCAGAATGAGGTGTTGAGGGTTTCATAGCCCTCGACCACATACTCAGTGGGGTTATTTCAACTGCATAATCTCTTTTTAATAATTGGTTTAGGATTGATAAATAAATGGTTATAATATAAGCTATTTAAAATAGGAAGGATTATTTTGTTATATTGCAGAGCTCTATGGACAAGGATTTTCATAAAGACCTATTAAGTAGCAAGCAATTTTATTTTATTCAGGCTATCATTAGAAAATGTATTAAAAGGCTTTCATTTCTTATCACTCAAATTCACTGCAGCCTGCATTAAGCCACTGTTATTCAATCAATTCCAAACTCTTTCCATTAGCCCAAACACCATGCTGTATAATGTGATCTCATACACACATACACACATACACACACACACATACACACACACACCTCTACCTTGTGCGTGTAGTAGTTTATTTACCAAGTGCATGTCTCTACCGACCATGTGTATAGGTGGAATAGATTAACTTGGACTAAATACATGGAGCTTAGCTGTACTGTTGTTATACAAGTGACCATTATTGCTTATTAAGATGTTTCAAGCTCATGTTGTATTCCTCATGCCAGCTATTTGACACCGCAGTCAAGTGGTCAACCAAGATCATCTATAGTAGACGGTGTCTATATGTAGACAGTAGAAGGAGCAGAGATGGGCAAAAATACATAAAAATGTATTTTGATACAAAATACCCCTCAAATAAATGTATTAAAATACAAAATACTAGTGCCAGAAAATGTAACAAAATACAATACATGTATTTTGTATTTAAAATCTCTCTGAGAAGGAGTTCTTAAATCTACTGTAGAAAACACACCTGCTGCACGCCACTGCTACACTACTGTGTAGTTTGTTCAAACTGGTTTATTGCAGGGTTGTAGATGTTTGCTCAAACCGGTTTATTGCAGTTGTAGTTATGCAGGCAGGGCAGGTGGTACCATGTGGTGGTGATGGCTGGTTTAACATGTGGGCATTGATTAGTCAATGCAGGCTAATCAAAATTGCACAAGTATGCAGTTTCACCAGCCACCAACTACTCATGCTCCACATATATCAATCAGGCTTCCCCATCGAGGGCTCATCATGGTTGACCGCTATAGGCCTTGTTGAGGTTCTTTGATTATGAAACCACCTTCTTAAGAAATCCCTCAATCTCATTATGAGATTGAGGGATTTCTTAAGAAGGTGGTTTCATAATCGTGTCTCAGTGGTCTTGTCTTTAAATGGCCTCCACCCGAACCACTGCATGACTCACGACTCTCAAACCCCAACAAACAAACTTTTAACATGCGCACACACACACACACACACACACGCATGCGCGCCCATGTTACAGTCCTGTTAAACTAGTCTGTTGCTACGACCTCACCGGAGATTTAATTGCTTCTGTATTCTCTCACACACACACACACACACACACACACACACACACACACACTGCATGACAACACATGCCCATAGTGGCTCTCACAACAGTTGAAAATAGCTGCTATCTTTGGGTTGTGTCACTTTAAATAGATCTAGGGCTGTCATCTTTGGTTGACTTATGTTGACTAATGGCTTCTAGTAATAGTATTTCTCACTAGTAATGCTCATTATCACCATATAGTCACCATATAGTCCTCTCCCCACCTTTATGGACTCCACATCTCACATAATGTTTTATGTTTGTTATGTTTTTTTTAATTTTGGAAATGCAGATGCACATAAAATCTGTACTGCGCTCTCTCATCTTTTTAGCCATTCAGATTGTTGCTGAATTATATATAGATTATTGGAATAGATGTATTTTTTTATCCAATTGCTCTCAAATCAAACTGGGTTGTTGCGGAGACGTAACGGGAGTAGTTGTCCCGATGACAATGAGAGCATTCACTACACACACACACACACCTATCTCTCTCCTGCTCCATCCTGGCACTGAGTCAGCCCTGCTTTGCAACAGACGTGCAGATCGGATTTCCTTGTACGTCGGGGCTGCTTGATGGTGGACATGTAATGTTTTCAACACTGTATGTTTCAACACTGCAACAGAAAGACATGCACACAGGAGTGGGAGAAGTCAAACTGCTTGCAAGGGTCTTGTGATGCCTATGGCTTTCTATTAAAAATAACTAATGGATGGTGAGAACAATAATGTTCTCTGTAGGGACGGTTGAAGACCAGACAGGATGTTCCACTTGGCAGCATCATAAGTTGAATCCAAAACAAACTCTTCTTTGTATCTTTTTGCAACCGTTATATTCACACTTCTATGGGTCTCTATGTTGGAAATATTTGTTCTTTAACTGGGTGAAAATGGTTGTTTAGACTTTGGCTGGAGTGGTGTTGTGTAGATGCTGGTGTGGTGTGGTGTTGTGTAGACCTTGGGGTGGTGTTGTGTAGAAGCTGGTGTGGTGTTGTGTCGATGATGTCGTTTTGTGTAGATGTGTTGTGTAGACGTTGCTGAATAAAAGCTAGAATATCTAAGTTCCATCATTCCATGGAGATAAATTCCACTAGCATATACCACCATTACATATGAACATCCAAGTGGATGAGCTCTTGAAACCCAGGGCATTTGATATTCGGTGAGATAAACCTGGGTAGATACAAGTTGGATTGTACAGCATCCAAGTTAGAAACTTGGATGCTGTGTAGCATTCAGTACCCGACAAAACCCTGCACTTCAAACATTAATGGATCCAACTTGATGTGAAGCATTCCTGTCATAACTCTGCAGGACACGATTGCTTTTTTTTCTAAAAGTATACAACACCTCCCAGTTGATCCTTTGCACATGGGATTTAAGTCAAACACGCAACTCTCTCAAGTGCTTTAATAAATCTCAAACTGTGTGAACGGAAAGACTTTCCAGTCATTTGTCATTGTTCTGTAGGACCTCAATGAGTCCCCTGTGAACAGAAAAAACATAATCCAATCAATACAAGACCTTGAGCTGTTTGTGTACATTAGAGACTTGTACTAATACAGGAAACACCCAAAAAGGAGTTTGGAAATCTGGTTTATCTGGCTGATATTTCAGAGCCTAAATCATTGGATTAGACTTGATGCAGGACCTCCTCCACTCTCTCTCTCTTCTCCCTCCATATCTCCTCACAACTTAGGCATCTCAGGAATGCACGCAGATGATTCTCAACATGAGCCATGTCTATACACACACACACACACACACACACACACTCAAACACACACACACTTCTTCACTTCTTCACTTCCTATCCTGTGTGTGTTTGTGTGTTGACTGCATTAGACATGTGGTGGACTTGCCTTCTCCGCTGGCTGAACATAAGCTTTTACAGAATCAGAAGCATCTTTATTGCCTTAGTTTTTAATGTGCTTTCGTGAAATTGGTGCATAACATTGAAAATTAAACTGAAAGTAATAATATAGAAATTCAAAAGAATAAAAAATGAAATATATAAAAAATAAGCAATTAAAAGGTGCAATTTACAGAAAAGATTTGCGTTAATGTAACGCAATCGTGTCCATGGGGGGTGGGAGTCAGTGGGGTTAAATGTTAATATCACGTGTAGTATAGTGTCCATACAGGGTGGGAATTGGTAGGGATAAGTGGGGGTCCCTTGTCCCGGGTGAATGAGGCCAGTTGCCATGGGGAAGAAGCTATTCTTGTGGCGTGAGGTTTTGGTCCTGATGGACCGCAACCTACTGCCACAGAGAGAGACTGAAAAAGGGGTCGGCATAACCTAACCTTGAACTTACCTGGGGTCAGTGACACTTGGCCCTACAGACCTAGAAAGTACTGCACATGCTGCAGGGGCTTGGTGTCTTGCCTCTTCCAAGTCCATTTGAGAATGTTTCTCAAGTTCTCCCATTTTGTTCATGTTTTCTACAGTCTATTAACTGAAGAGCTACCGGTGTCAGGCTTATTGACAGGTGGTTGGGCTCCTGGCGGGCTCCTTATAGGGCAGGGAACAGACGGTGATTGGCAGCTGTCTGGCCCACTCACTGACTGGCTAGGCATGTGTGGGAAGTGGCGGGCGCTGAATGACAGACTGCTGTGTGCAGCGGGGGCCTCCTGCCAGGCGGGAAGGGCACACATGGCCCTCAGCCTGGCTCCCCACCTTCATGGGAGAGAGATGGAGGGAGAGAGAGAGAGCAGCAATAGGGCTGAACAGTTAATCGAAATACTACCAAAATCGCAATATGGCCAAGTGCAGAGATGCCCTGGCCTACTGAAAGGACTATCATGGTGTGCTATTTGTTGGGGTCTGTACCAAACAACAAATAGCGCACCATGATGCAAATAGTATCATTAACGCCAATAGAGATCATCATATCGCAATCGCAATATCTATAAAAATAATCACAATAATTAACTTTTTTTTTAACCATATCATTCAGCCCTGTGCAGCATCCGACCTGCTGCCAAGCCAATTTGAGAGAGATGAGGTCTAATGCGTTGTCGCGGTGGGGTGTCTATAGATGAGCATTGGTCTCAAGTCCAAGGCAGTACTTGGCTACTGGTACTTTGACGTGAAAGGCAGTTGACCATAAGCCCCTGAGGTGATTGTAGAGCATATAGGGGGTGTGTTTCATGTTTAGTGGTGACCAAACTCTGAAAATGAATGATAATCTTTTTGTTCTGTCTCTCTCACTGTCGGCCGTTTTCACTCTCTCTCTCTCTCTCTCTCTCTCTCTGTCTCTGTCTCATTGTCTTATTGTCTTCCTTGTCCTCCTGTGGGCTGCTCCTCTCTCTACCTGTCCAGACTGAGTTAGTCTCTGCTTATTGGTTGCAGGCAAACAGTCAACTTGGCCAAGCCTACCTCTCTTCTGTTTACATCCCCACCTCACAATGTTTGCCCATTCTACACGTCTCTCTCCGACCAATCCAAATCCCTCCTCCACCCACTTCTATTTGTATTGGCATTATATTTAGGATATACTAATCCTTCCATCAATGTTTACCTTCTTATTGTTGACAAGGATTTATAGGTCATCCTAATCCATGCCGTATTCCTGACTATAGTTTAACATTGGATATGGTTGGCCAGGTCATTGTGCTGTAAATGATTTCCTGCTTTAAGCTAGTGTGTTCGTATACTCCCTTCCCTTAGTCACCATATAATAACATTTTGGCGTTCCATTTTGTCCACTCAATCAAATCTAATCAATGTAATGCCAGCTTCTACGGGTAGAGAAGTGTGTTGTTGATTTATTATGGTGTCAACTTGTCCATGTTGGCAGGCCTAAAGTTTCATTATGTCATTGCATGTTTTGCCACACACGGCTGGCTCTCGTGGCACATTCACGTGATCCCATCGAATCATGACAATCATGATGAGCGACAGGAAGAGATGGAGGGCGAGTGAGATACTCTTGAAGAGACGGGAGGTCAGTCTAGCCTCTAGTGGGGGTGGGGGGGGGGGTGTACGGTGACCCTCAGCACAATCTGTTGCTTCTTTTTTTGTATTTTTAAAAAGCAAGCACTTCTCTCTTCTTTCCAGTGTGGATTCTAAGAATTCTACATGTTATGCCTCCCTGTCTGACCGTGTCTGAATTTCTGTCTCTATCTCGGTCTCTCTCACGTGCCTGTTCATCTATTTGTCTTTATACTTGTCTCTCATTGTCATGATGGGTCTCTCGTCCCCTCTCTGTCTACCCCCCGTGTGGTATCTGTCTGTCCGTCTGTCTGTCCCCCTGTATGTTGTGTGTCCGTCTGTCTGTATTCCAGTCCACCATTATGTCCTCAGTCTGCCAGCCTCTCACTCTCTTTAGCACACTCGCCTGCTTGAGTTGGCATGTGATCTCATTATTTTTATTAGCAGATTAGCTAACATTAGCGCTGCAGATGACAGTCTTGGCTACTTACTCTCTTGTTCTGTGTGATTTATTATGTAAATATCAACCATACCATTCCCTTGGTGTACATATTTTACTTGATTTCCTCAAGTTAGGGATGGGAATCAGCAGGCACCTCAATATGCAATATTTTAACGATTTTGTGTACTGCGGTTCTGTAAATATTGCAATACAATATTCAGCCAGTGCCCGGTAGTTCTTGATCTTCAGCATGGGGCTCTACTCCTATAAGCCGGAATATATGCAGAACTTCCAAATTAACATTCATGTAATTATTAAGTGGGTGTCACTTTCGTCAGCAGTGATGATGTGAAATTTGATTTGTTGACTGCATATTTGACTGCATATTCCATTGTCTGATGGGGCAATGGGTATTTGGAGCACATATTAACAAACGTGAGTGTGGGTTTAGTCCATAATAAAAAAAAAAAGGATTTATTTATAAATGTTTCTGTCCCAGTAGCCACTTCTCTATGACCGAAGTAGAAGTCGAAGTTCGGGTTGGACATTGGTTTGAATTTTTTGTTTTATGTATTTATCGTTGCTGTCCATTCATTAGGCATTTAAACACGTTGCAGATTTGCCATAATGTATACTAAGGATGTAACGATTCTCCAAAACATGATTCGGTCCAGATCTCGACTTTTGAGCCACGGTTCGGTTATACCTCGATTAAAATTTTGTATTTGTATTTTTCTTCGCGGGGTGGGGGGGTTAATAAGACTGTTATTGGTTTTATTGCTTGACTAAGATAATATATCAGCACTGCACTAGATGTAGGGATGGGTCATCATTTTGGAATATTTTAATAGCAGTTTATTATTATTATTGTTATTATTATTTTATACTGGTAGAGAAGAAGGTAGAGAAGAAGTCTGTGATAGTTTTCCACCAATGTCACGGTTCTGTCTTCTAGAACCGCCACACCAGATCGTGGACGTTTGTATCCCGATTTTGGTCTCGGTTCGAGAATCGTTACGCCCTTAATGTATACAAACGTGTGTATGATGGAGCATTCAGCTGGTCTGACTGAACTTTGCCCCCGTAGCTGCTGGGTGTAGTCTGGGAAGCGCATGTAGTGATGTCCCTGAACAGGAAGTCAGTGGCACAGACGGGGCAGAGTGGGTCACATGACATGACGCATCATGTGAACGTGTGACTCAATGTGTGATGCTTGATTCGCTGCTCCGGGGTGAAGACCTTTCCATGCTAGTGTGCCAAGGGTGTCTCGGTGACGCTCTGCCTCGTCTCGTGTCATCATGGCGTGTCCTGTATTCCCAGGATGCATTTCACTGTTCTATTTCACCATTTGTGGCTCAATGGGAGATTTAGCAAGCAGTATTATGTCATGTATTAGAGCTGGGCAATATTTCAATATTATCGTTCGTCTTTGAATGCCGTTTTATCGTCATGAAATGAAGATGGTGATTTATCGTGATACCCAGTTTTATAGTATTAATTAATTGTGCAAAGATATGCCCATAAAATAATCTAACGAGATTTGAAACATCTGCGAGCAAGATAAACTAGTTTACGTCTGATACAGATAAAGTCTGTTTAGAATTGTATTTTTAATTCATAAGCCCATCGTGATAGTTATCCATAGTGTGTAGAATTCCCCGTAAGTATCATGATAACACACTTTTCCATATCCCCCAGCCCAGTATTATTATTATATACACCCATCAAATGCAAATACTTGACGTAGAAGCATTTGCATGGATCCACCGAGCAACTACACTAACAGTTATCCTGTTTGTCTAATCAAACGGCTGATCAAGTCGTGTCATATCAGATCCTCCTGACCAACCCCCCATCCAACTGACAAAGCAAATACAGAGAATGAGTTATTCTATGATATCACTTCCTGGAAGCCCTACTGCCCCCAGTGAACTGTGAACAAACACATCTATGGAAACACGGAGACAGAGACACACACACACACACACATACACATACAAAAGCAAGATTGATTCCCTTTTCACACGATCAAGGCCGGCTCCTTTTCACCGCTCACCCCTTCAGCACCCACCTCTCTAGTCTATTGAATGAACTGCATAAGATAAAATAAGATCAGATAAACTTTATAAATCCTGAAGGAGATTCTTGTGCCAGAGGTTCCTCAAAAACAACATAAGAATAAAAACAATAGAATGATAAATGTATAAGTGTATATGCCTAAAAGAATAACAATATATCCAAGAAACATTTGAGTTAACTAGAATAGAAAAGTTGCCAATGGTAATGAAAAGTAATATTGCATGATGATATTGAAATATGAATATTGAAAATATTGCACATGATATAGTATCATGCTACATCATTCCCAACACCATGTATGTGTATTGCTCTTTGGCCTAGCAGCACGCTAACACACAACAGGGGGTGGTTCTTCATGGCTGCTGTGCACTACTGCTCAGTCATGCCTGTTCAACACTAAAGTGTGTGTGTGTGTGTGTGTGTGTGTGTGTGTGTGTGTGAGGGAGGAAGCAGATCTGGAAGGATATGTTTTCTATGTACTGGGTGGGAGCCAGAGGATAGTAGTGGGAGGGGCCTCAGCCGTCTGCTCCACCATTCACTTCCTCCAGGGGACTGACCTCTGGGACCTCATTGGCTGTGTGCTACCCAAAGCCCACTCTTTAAAAATTACAACTTTTAAAAAGGGGATGTGTGTGTGTGTGTGTGTGTGTGTGTGTGTGTGTGTGTGTGTGTGTGTGTGTGTGTGTGTGTGTGTGTGTGTGTGTGTGTGTGGTAGTAGACAAGCAAAATTTTAGATGGAGACAGCACATCTTGACATAAATGTGTCCCCAGGTATATAAATATTCACAACCAACTTCCTGTCCATGAAAAGTTCGAGAAATTACATAAAGATCAACAGCAAGTTATCAGCATTCTGAATTACATATAGACTACACCTCATCCATCGAGGAGGATGCATGCAAAGCTGCAAGATCTTGATCAATAGGGTGAAGAAAAATGTATTTCCTAAATGTACCATCATGTGGAATCAATTTAATAGATAGAGCAGACTTTTATACTTTGATCAAAACGTCTGTTTATTTATTCGTATAGAATGCAGATAGCAACAGTTCATGGGAATTTAAATAGTCTCCTTCCCATTACAGCATGTGTGTGTGTGTGTGCGTGCGTCTCTAGTGTCTAGTTTAATGTGCATATTTGCATTCTGCTCAGCAACTGAAGAGCTGAATCAGGCCCAACACTCCGGGAACAAAATGAGGCAACGGAACCGTGACAGTGCCTGGGTTGCAGGCTAGCAACTGTTGCTATCCAGGTTGCATGTTGGGGAGGAAAATCCCGGATCACAGAGCCAAAAAGGTTGAGGAGACTCTGGCTCACCACCAGACTTGTAGAGGTTTAGAAAGAGGGGGAGACACAACGGATGTCTTATCTCCCGGTACAACAGGATCGGTGGCGTCATCTGATCCTCCAGAAGGCCCCAGCAGTCCTATCAATATTTGGTTTGGTTGGAATGCTATGCCCGCCCACTGGGACTTGGTGACACAACAACTGTCTCTAATAATGACAACAGGTGTCTGTTTAAGAGCAGGCAAAAAGTTAAGTTCCATCAAATGCTCCCATGAACCCTCTTCAACACTAAACAAAGTAATTGATTGTATAATACATTGTAAACACAACAAAGCGAAGATTTGAAAACATAATGCACATGGCATATTAGAGGTGAGATTAACTATGTACATGTCTCACAAGCAGAACACTTGAAAACATAGACCACACCACACACACAGACAGCACACACACACACACACACACACACACACACACAGACACACACACACACACACACACACACACACACACACACACACACACACACACACACACACACACACACACACACACTTCCCCTCAGAACGTCTGTTTAGCACTGGAGGGAACATAGTAACTTGTACTCGTTCGTCCTTAAAACCAGCAAAAGTCGATATGCTGGTTTTCCTGGCAAAAAACCTGTGAGGTACTGAGAACCATACAGTAGGATGACTGTGGCTGGCAGAGCCATACTCCTTGTGCACTTTAGTTTGTGTGGTTTGTTACTACTTACTGGAGATCAGTAAGATTCATATTTATTTAATATTTATATTACATTACATGTTTATTGCAATGACTGAGTTATCTAAATATTTTTAGAGTGGTAGAGCCAGAGATTTGTTCGTTTTTATATTTCTGCACTTTAGTTTGTGTGATTTGTTACTGTTACAGACTGTAGATCAGTAAGATTCTTATTTATTTTTCATATTAATGTTCCTACCAGGCCTGGTTGTTCTGCAGTGCTTTGTTGCTCCTTTTTGAGATTTTATTAAAAACTTAAGTCATGATAATTATATTACATGTTTACAAGGCTTGAAGTTAAATCAATCAGTCAATATTCTACTGTGATTGAAGGTTTTTTTTTTACAATTCAATAGTTAAATAAAGATATGTTATTCATATCAATTCATGCATCAATTCATCTCATTTCATCATAACACGTAGGCCTGGCCTACAGGAAAGAGCAGTTTATATGTTGACTGTATCCAATGTTGTGTTGGTCATACTATAGAATGATTTATTGCTTGTGTTTAGTGAATAATACAGAAGATAAGGAACTTTAAAAAAAAAAAATCGCATACTAAATCGTAATCGCATTGTTGGTCTAAAAAAAATAAATAATAAAAAATCGCAATTAGATTATTTTCCCAAATCGTTCAGCCCTAGTTGGCATCATGTAAAAAAATTGATTCTCACCATAACCAAGGCTGAATTTGACACATTATCAAACATCGCAATATACACTAAAAATGTGTGTGATACTCGAGTCAAAATACCATATACCAAATATCACCCAATGCGTCTAACTGAGGGCCATTGAAACACAAAATTAAAGTGTATTATTGGACTAAAAACAAGTTTTCCATTCTCTCTTCTAATTGTAAATGTGATGATCTTTTCATCGGAATTCCTTGACATCAAGAATGAGCTTCACGATAATCCAAGATCTAAATTTCCTGGCGGTACAATACCGTTCAAAGATGATATAAGTGATAACAGTATATTGTGCCAACACACCACCACAGATTTCAAGGGGACCTTTCCTGTCACAATATTGATACAGCAAGATGAGGCCCTGAAGTTCATTATTCTCACCTAACCACTAAACACACACACACACACAAGAACACACAGTTCACCTCAGAGCTGCCCTCGTATTCCTCGTCTCCATGCCAACACATAGTCCCAAAGTGAGATGCCCGATTGACCAGACGACGTCCAAAAACATGCGATGTTCCAGTAAAGCGAGTCGTGAGACCCACAGAGAGAACAGACAGAAAAATGGGGGAGGGGTGTGTGTGTGGAGTAGAGAGAGAGAGAGAGAGAGAGAGAGAGAGAGAGAGAGAGAGAGAGAGAGAGAGAGAGAGAGAGAGAGAGAAGAGAGAGAGAGAGAGAGAGAGAGAGCGAGATGAGAGAGAGAGAGAGAGGAGAGAGAGAGAGAGAGAGAGAGAGAGAGAGAGAGAGAGAGAATCAGAGTTAAGTGAGGGAGCAGGGGAACGCCTTCTGAAGAGGAAATCCGTCCCAACACCAAGCAGCTCAGGCCTTTCCTGTTTCCTCTATGGGTCTGCTGTCAGACGAGAGAGAGAGGACAGAGGGACAGAGAGAGAAACAGAGACACAGATAGAGATGCAGAGATAAAGAGAGAGAGAGAGAGAGAAAGAGAGAGAGAGAGAGAGAGAGAGAAAGAGACTCACAAGGAAGTCCACTGTCCATAGATCATGGCTTCATCAAGCTGTCACCCATAATGTTATAATCAATGTTTTCTGTTCCTGGAACTGTATTTTAAGCTGTTGGTGGTCCTTCCTCCTGCTTGCGTTTTGCCCTTACTGGTCCTTTGGGCATGAAGTGAATTTGTGGTGGGATTCTTCTTCTTTGGAGTTTATGCATTTATTTGGGTCAGTGGTATCCCTGAGGGAGGAAGTGTGTTGTGTGTGTGTGTGTGTGTGTGTGTGTGTGTGTGTGTGTGTGTGTGCGTGTGCGTGTGTGTATCAGTCAGGAAAAGGCAGCCAGGAAGGCAGTCTCTCGGCCTGTGGGGCTTTAAAACACATTGAAAACCAAAATCAACGCTCATTACAAATGCTGGACACATTATGTTACACACACACACACACACACATTTCAACCAAGCAGTACGCTGTAACCGTAAGTCTGTACCACAGCATGCCACCGTTCCCTCTACGGCTTGGTTTCTTCTCATGTGTTGTCATCGTACAAACTGTGTTGGCATTATGGCTGAACGATTAATCGAATTCAAACCGACATCGCAATGTAATAGAATGCAATTTTCAAATCGGAAAGGCTGCGATAAAAAAAAAAGTATTTTTTTAATGTTACACAATCTAACCAATCAGAGGGTCGGAAACACCTGGCCACGTGCGGTTCACGTACACACAGGCTACCCTACGCTCACGTCACACGCGAGAAGTGAGAGCAGTAGATGAAGATAACAAACTTGTGCTACGCTTTGATTTGTTGATAATATCTTTTGAAAATGGCCTCGGCAGAACCGAACACTGAAGAGGTGACTTTAGTGTCAAAGAGGAGCAGTACGTCGGTTGTCTGGGCCTATTTTGGAAGTGCCTTGCTAGCGTAGCGCTACATACACGGGGCACACATACATAACCGTGTCCAGCACTTAAGAAAGCATCACGAAGGCCCATGTAATGACAACTGCAATGGCTAAAAAGCCCGAACCACGCAGTGGTGTCCAGTAGTGCCCGAATACCACCCGGCAGGGATCACTGACCGAAAGTGGTTCGATGAGTATATCTCGCATACTGAACAAGAATTCAAAACCGCACACTGTCGCGAAATTTACTCAGCGCGAAGCGGAGTATCATTAGGGAAATGATAATGATCCCCTCAACACAACGGTGACCAAGGCCTGGGTTTACGGGTCTTTGGTAAAGGACAGCTGGATAAACGTTTACAGCATGCCATCCCCGCACATATTTTAGCCAGGTTGCCATACCGGCGCTATACAAAAGATGCAGGCAGAGAGTCGCAGCGGAGCTAAAAACAGAGTTTTTCGCTACTACCACGGACATGTGGTCAAGCCGTACAGCGGAACCCTATCAGAGTCTGACCGTGCATTTCGTCAATGAAGAATTCGACCTCAAAGCTCGCTGTCTTCAGACTGCTTACTTCCCGGATGACCACACTGGGGAGAACATTGCAGGCGGCCTGAGAGAGGGGCTAGCCAGCTGGGACCTCGATCGTCTGCCTAACGACGGACAATGCATCGAACATGGTGAAGGCAGCGCAGCTTAACGAGTGGACCAGGCTCCAGTGTTTCGGCCACCGATTACATCTTGCCATTGGTACGTTTTTCAGTATTTTTATAACGTGTGTGTGTGTGTGTGTGTGTGTGTGTGTGTGTGTGTGTGTGCGCGCGCGCATGTGTGCTTGTGATAGCCTAGTAACACACAGCTTAAATTGTATGAAGTACACTAATTACATTTCTTTCAGAAAATGCTATGAAAGATTACAGCGTGTCAAGAGCAACAGGGCTGTGCAAGCTAGCTGGGTTGGGGCACTTCTTCCCCAGTTGGGAAGAAGAAGGCAGCAATGACTGAGGCACAGAGGGGAGCTCAATCTCCTGAGCATGCCCTCATAACTGAGTGCCCAACAAGATGGGGATCCAAAGAAATGATGATTGGAAGAGTGCTGGAACAGACCAAGGCCATATCCCAGGTATTGTCAGGCGATCGAAATGCGCGCCACCTCGTCCCAACCTGGCAGGATATTGATGTGTTAGAGTCCATTCACAAGGCGCTACATCCTCTCCAGGAATTCACTGATGCTCTTTCTGGAGAGGAGTACGTCAGCATCTCCTACCTCAAGCCAGTTCTCCATCTTCTGGCCACATCAGTCCTGGCTGAAGATGATGAGACACTGACCTTCTAGGTCGATTAAAACCAAGGTCCTGGCATACCTCAAAGACAAATATAACGCCCCCGGACACCAGGAGCTTTAGACGTTGCGTCATTTCTGGACCCGAGATTCAAAACGCAGTACATCACAGCAAGACCACATCCCTGCCATTAAGACCCGACTGAAAGACTGAAATCGGAACAGTCAGCAAGACAAGTCAAGAAAAGTCTATATAATAATAATAATAAATGAATAATGAATAATAATATAAAATGTTCTTGAATATGATACTGACAATGTTTACCATCGCAAAACTAAAACCTTTTTTTAATCTGGCAGGAGAAGAGGTCCCGTACTGAAACCGTTTCGATGCCTCAAAGTGCAAAGCCCTCTGGGGAAAAGGCAAAGAAGTCTCTCGGCAGCTTTTTCAAGAACATGTGGCACCTCCTGCTTTGCCTGTGCACTTGAAGAGGTCGTGGAGGCCAAGTTGAATAGTTACCTAATGACCCCTGCCATTGATGGAGAAGAAAATCCCCTGGCCTGGTGGAAGCTGCACAAGATCACCTTTCTACAACTGAGCAAGTTGGCCCGCAACTATCTTTGTGTATCAGCCACAAGTTCCCCCTCAGAACGTCTGTTTAGCACTGGAGGGAACATAGTAACTTGTACTCGTTCGTCCTTAAAACCAGCAAAAGTCGATATGCTGGTTTTCCTGGCAAAAAACCTGTGAGGTACTGAGAACCATACAGTAGGATGACTGTGGCTGGCAGAGCCATACTCCTTGTGCACTTTAGTTTGTGTGGTTTGTTACTACTTACTGGAGATCAGTAAGATTCATATTTATTTAATATTTATATTACATTACATGTTTATTGCAATGACTGAGTTATCTAAATATTTTTAGAGTGGTAGAGCCAGAGATTTGTTCTTTTTTATATTTCTGCACTTTAGTTTGTGTGATTTGTTACTGTTACTGACTGGAGATCAGTAAGATTCTTATTTATTTTTCATATTAATGTTCCTACCAGGCCTGGTTGTTCTGCAGTGCTTTGTTGCTCCTTTTTGAGATTGTATTAAAAACTTAAGTTATGATAATTATATTACATGTTTACAAGGCTTGAAGTTAAATCAATCAGTCAATATTCTACTGTGATTGAAGGTTTTTTTTTTACAATTCAATAGTTAAATAAAGATATGTTATTCATATCAATTCATGCATCAATTCATCTAATTTCATCATAACACGTAGGCCTGGCCTACAGGAAAGAGCAGTTTATATGTTGACTGTATCCAATGTTGTGTTGGTCATACTATAGAATGATTTATTGCTTGTGTTTAGTGAATAATACAGAAGATAAGGAACTTAAAAAAAAAAATCGCATACTAAATCGTAATCGCATTGTTGGTCTAAAAAAAATAAATAATAAAAAATCGCAATTAGATTATTTTCCCAAATCGTTCAGCCCTAGTTGGCATCATGTAAAAAAATTGATTCTCACCATAACCAAGGCTGAATTTGACACATTATCAAACATCGCAATATACACTAAAAATGTGTGTGATACCACACACACACACACACACACACACACACACACACACACACACTTTTCACCCACACACTCTGGTTCCTCTCCCCCCCCACACTTTTTTCTCATCCTCTGGTTTCCTCTCCCAATGTTTTTGCCCCTCTTCCTCTGTTCCCCTGTTTTGTACTCTCTCTCTCCCAGCCATCCATCTGCCTTCTTGTGTCTGCCATCTTTTCTCCTCCTCATGCTTTCTCTGAACTCTCCAACTCTCCTCCTCCTCCTCCTCTTCATCCCTGTTGACTGGGATGATGGAGGAGGGAGCAGTAGACCCAGTAGTGGTCGTTGTGTCTAGTGTTAAAGGTAGCCCGTTTCCTTATGACTGAAATGCCTTGAGATTTTATTTGGGATTATTGTGTTGCAAACATCGCATTGTTGCCCATAATGTTGCGATGGGCAACACCATTTAAGATGACACCCATTCAAGGTCTGCATTTGTTTGTGTCATTGTGATTCTAATTGTGTGTTTTAAAAATAGAGCGCTGGTAGCAGAGGAGATGTGCTCTGGTGGGATTTGATTGTGTGTGTGCATGTGCACGTGCGTGCGTGTGTGTGTGTGTGCGCTTGCACAGATATTCGCCCTGGAGACCTATCTCTACAAACTGCCTCTGGTAAATCGTGTGAATTGTTTTTGCATATGTTTTATATGACCTTGGTCAAAGCTGTTTAAAAGTCAAAATGATGCTGTGATATTTCTAACCTTTTCTTTGTCGTCTTCTGCCTTTCTTTGCCTGTCTATCTCCCACCTTCCCTCCCCTCCCCTCTGTCCGTGGCACAGAGTGACCCGGGCGGGCTCTCCGTGCTGGACCAGCTGGGTCTGGACCAGAGCTCGGACTTCTCAGAGTCCAGCATCCAGCAGCGGCTGGACGAGGAGCGAGAGAGGATCCGCAGCGAGATCCGCAAGGAGCTGAAGATCAAGGTGGGGGCGGAGAACCTGCGGCGCGCCACCACCGACAAGAAGAACGCACAGCAGGTGGGCGTGGTCGGGGGCGGGGCATCTCCCTGGGCCTTCTGAGAATGAGCTGCGGGAGGGGATGTATCACGGTAGTCTCGACACAAAATGAGTATCTGGGACCACTCTGATCAGCGACTGTGTTATCCAGCATATCACTCACCATGACAGATGGCTACAGCCCCTGGTTTGATAAATGAACCCTTTTCACAGGTAGTCAGTAGCAGAGTAAAGTAACTTCCTGTTCCTGTCATCTTAACATTAGGTGGGTTTTATTTATATACAGTATGTCCGTCACAGCCCCAGCATGGTCCATGTATATCTACTGGACTAGTTGTGTCTCTACTGGTGCACTGGCAGACCTAAATCCAACGCACCCATCATTAAGATAAGATAAGATAGAACTTTATTAATCCCGATCGAAATTCTTGTGCCAGGTTGCATAGCAATACAGTACAATAAAACAATAGAGAAATCAACAGAATAATGATTTCTTATGGCTTCTTATGTTTCTAATGTTATGAGCTACACCTGGGTTGTTCTTGTGTGTGCGTGTGCGCATGCGTGTGCGTGTGGTTGATGGCTGGTTTAAACAGCCTTGCCTGTCCCTGGGTCAGGCTGATTAGTCTGGGGCTGGGTGAGGCTGCACACTTGTGGTGCATGGGCCAACCAATGCCCACAGGTTAAACCAGCCATCACCACACACACTCACATGAGCATAACTCTGTAATAAACTGGTTGATTGCAGAGTTTGCAGTGGATTGTAGACAGAGCAGGTGGACCAATGCTAGCATGCCTAGCCCTCCCTGCACACTCCACAGTCTTAATTATGCATGTTGGGAAATTACACTCGCTATATATAGACATGAAGGTTTCAGTAATGACATTGCAGTTTTTCAGTCATCTTGTCACTGCATTTCATTTCGATGACCCCCCAACATGAAAATGGAGAGGAATACAATGTGAATAAAGTCACACAACTTCACCACTCCAGAGAGAACGACCTCTCATCCACCATCATGCCACAGAGATCACACACTCGTCACTTCCTCGCCAATGGTGTTTTTCCACTTTGTAGTAGTATGGCAGGGCAGGGTGTGCATAGTACTTAATTACCCAGAGACCCACGTGTGGTGTTTCCACTGCAGAACAGAGCCGTGAGTGTCCTTGGTGCTCTGTGAAAGCCTGCACCCCGAGCAGAACTCGGTTCTCTGACAAGTGATTTCTCATGGTCCCTGCATTCTGCTTCTTCACACTCATCCCTTCTGTATATATACACAATATTTCAGTATTAAAAATGTAGTCGAGAGGTTGCATGTTTTACCAATTTTTTCTATGCACTTTTCTTCCATTTAAATGTCAAAAATATACAAAAATCACAGAGCCCAGCTGCCCAGATGTTTTGCAGCCTGTTCCAAATGAATGGATTGTGCTGACCAAAGCCACAGGGTGCCTCTGTAACTCTGTGTGTTTCTTGGACAACAATGTGAGTCTTCTCCACCACAGTCTATTTGCAGGTTGCAAGACAGACATATTAGAAGCGGGAGAAAAGCGTCGTCTATTTAGATTGTTTCATTTGTAATACACACACACACACGGCAATGTGTTCTTTGTTGGCTAGGTTAAACAGAGAAGATTGAAAGCAAACTATATTTAACTTCACGGCTATGCAAGTTGTGCATAGCCTTGCTGTGCAAGGTTTGTTTTATTTGGTGAGCTGATGACATTGGTGTGGTTGTCTCTGGATTATCACGATCCAAACCTCTGTGTGTCAATGCATGATCTGCACTATTATCAGTCACTAGCTCCACCCGTGTCCCCGAGCATGTTGCTGGTACAGCAGGTATCTGGTCCAGTCCTGTAGCTACAAGCAGCGACTACACTACCATACGCTTTAGATGACGGTGGTACCATAAACATAAAGAACCACAAAATGTGATAGAGATCACCTCTTATTCATCAACAAGCTATAAAGATCAGTGCTGTTATTCACCAATATGTTAGTGTGCCACATTAGCAGAAGCCTATTCATTCTCAATCCCTTGGCACTTGTGTGATGATTGTGTGATGTCATGTTAACTTGCCCTTTAACCAAAAACACTTAAAGCCTTTAGCTGAAAGCCATTACGGATTCATTGATATTAAATGAGAATGTGTAGCACATTAAACTTTTGGCATGAAAAGCTACGATTGCTCACGCTCTGCCTGCGTTGTGGTAGTTTCCTGGCAGTACATTGTAGAATGGCTGAAAGGATGTCATTTTTTTGGGTTAGGTCTTGTCGTTTGTTGATCCAAGATAAGTTGATGACAAGATAAACTAAGTCTCACTGATGACATAAAATGGCAAACACGCTGTGCAAGTGAGATTCATGACAGCTAGCTTAACATAATCCATAATACAGGGTTGGAGCATTTGTATTTTTGGAGTGCATTTTAGTCCCTTTTATTCACATCTTTTAGGATTTGCCTCAATAGTGCAGTATTAAAAGATTAACATGTTAAAATAGATGCAACGTGAGAATTCGGTCTTTAATTTAAGACTTTCGAGATTGTATGACATGATGTAATGACTAACATGCTAGCGACAACATGCTACACAAGGCTATACTAGGTCCTATATACTTTAGTGGTCTGAGGACCTACTCCTCGTCCTGGCAGGCAGGAAGTTTATCAGACAACAGCGAGGGAGGTTATATAACATAGATTATAAACCCCAAACTGCACTTCCTGGCATGAAAGGCTTTTGGGCCATTTTGTTGGCTTTCTTTCATATAACATAAGCTTATTAGCTTGCAGCTTTAGCAGTGTTGAGATCCTGTCACTTCTTCTGCAGATGGAAATCAACAGATCCGTGGCCTACTTCCTCGTTGTACATATTCCTCAGTTTCCATACAAGTAATTTAATCCGCAATGCGATTTCTCTTTTCACACTTTGCATGAGAGATTACGTTTAACACCCAGCGCCTGGTCTGCCCTGCAGGTGGACAGCCAGCTGAGGAGCTCCAACCGCCGGCTGGACGACCTCCACGCTCAGCTGCAGGAGCTGGATGCTCACATCGTGGTGAAGGGAGGAGATGAGAGTAAAGGTATGTATGGACCAATGCACTGGTTCCATTCCAATGCTCAGGTCATGAGTCGATTATCTCCCCCTACTAGCAGTAATGCTTCTGAATTATCTTCATTGCGTTCATATTTCCTACTGTGCACCAATAGCTCTGGACCTTTCTGTGTGCGTGTGGTTGATGGCTGGTTTAAACAGCCTTGCCTGTCCCTGGGTCAGGCTGATTAGTCTGGGGCTGGGTGAGGCTGCACACTTGTGGTGCATGGGCCAACCAATGCCCACAGGTTAAACCAGCCATCACCACACACACTCACATGAGCATAACTCTGTAATAAACTGGTTGATTGCAGAGTTTGCAGTAGATTGTAGACAGAGCAGGTGGACCAATGCTAGCATGCCTAGCCCTCCCTGCACACTCCACAGTCTTAATTATGCATGTTGGGAAATTACACTCGCTATATATAGACATGAAGGTTTCAGTAATGACATTGCAGTTTTTCAGTCATCTTGTCACTGCATTTCATTTCGATGACCCCCCAACATGAAAATGGAGAGGAATACAATGTGAATAAAGTCACACAACTTCACCACTCCAGAGAGAACGACCTCTCATCCACCATCATGCCACAGAGATCACACACTCGTCACTTCCTCGCCAATGGTGTTTTTCCACTTTGTAGCAGTATGGCAGGGCAGGGTGTGCATAGTACTTAATTACCCAGAGACCCACGTGTGGTGTTTCCACTGCAGAACAGAGCCGTGAGTGTCCTTGGTGCTCTGTGAAAGCCTGCACCCCGAGCAGAACTCGGTTCTCTGACAAGTGATTTCTCATGGTCCCTGCATTCTGCTTCTTCACACTCATCCCTTCTGTATATATACACAATATTTCAGTATTAAAAATGTAGTCGAGAGGTTGCATGTTTTACCAATTTTTTCTATGCACTTTTCTTCCATTTAAATGTCAAAAATATACAAAAATCACAGAGCCCAGCTGCCCAGATGTTTTGCAGCCTGTTCCAAATGAATGGATTGTGCTGACCAAAGCCACAGGGTGCCTCTGTAACTCTGTGTGTTTCTTGGACAACAATGGGAGTCTTCTCCACCACAGTCTATTTGCAGGTTGCAAGACAGACATATTAGAAGCGGGAGAAAAGCGTCGTCTATTTAGATTGTTTCATTTGTAATACACACACACACGGCAATGTGTTCTTTGTTGGCTAGGTTAAACAGAGAAGATTGAAAGCAAACTATATTTAACTTCACGGCTATGCAAGTTGTGCATAGCCTTGCTGTGCAAGGTTTGTTTTATTTGGTGAGCTGATGACATTGGTGTGGTTGTCTCTGGATTATCACGATCCAAACCTCTGTGTGTCAATGCATGATCTGCACTATTATCAGTCACTAGCTCCACCCGTGTCCCCGAGCATGTTGCTGGTACAGCAGGTATCTGGTCCAGTCCTGTAGCTACAAGCAGCGACTACACTACCATACGCTTTAGATGACGGTGCTACCATAAACATAAAGAACCACAAAATGTGATATGAGATCACGCTCTTATTCATCAACAAGCTATAAAGATCAGTGCTGTTATTCACCAATATGTTAGTGTGCCACATTAGCAGAGCCTATTCATTCTCAATCCCTTGGCACTTGTGTGATGATTGTGTGATGTCATGTTAACTTGCCCTTTAACCAAAAAACACTTAAAGCCTTTAGCTGAAAGCCATTACGGATTCATTGATATTAAATGAGAATGTGTTAGCACATTAAAACTTTTGGCATGAAAAGCTACGATTGCTCACGCTCTGCCTGCGTTGTGGTAGTTTCCTGGCAGTACATTGTAGAATGGCTGAAAGGATGTTCATGTTTGGGTTAGGTCTTGTCGGTTTGTTGATCCAAGATAAGTTGATGACAAGATAAACTAAGTCTCACTGATGACATAAAATGGCAAACACGCTGTGCAAGTGAGATTCATGACAGCTAGCTTAACAGTAATCCATAATACAGGCGTTGGAGCATTTGTATTTTTGGAAGCTGCATTTTAGTCCCATTTTATTCCACAATCTTTTAGGATTTGGCCCTCAATAGTGCAGTATTAAAATGATTAACGAATGTTCAAAATAGATGGCAACGTGAGAACTTCGGTCTTTAATTTAAGACTTTCGAGGATTGTATTGACATGAATGCTAAATGACTAACATGCTAGCGACAACTATGCTAACAGCAAGGCCTATACTAGGTCCTATATACTTAGTGGTCTGAGGACCTACTCCTCGTCCTGGCAGGCAGGAAGTTTATCAGACAACAGCGAGGGAGGTTATATAACATAGATTATAAACCCCAAACTGCACTTCCTGGCATGAAAAGGCTTTTGGGCCATTTGTTGGCTTTCTTTCATATAACATAAGCTTATTAGCTTGCAGCCTTTAGCAAGTGTTGAGATCCCTGTCACTTCTTCTGCAGATGGAAATCAACAGATCCGTGGCCTACTTCCTCGTTGTACATATTCCTCAGTTTCCATACAAGTAATTTAATCCGCAATGCGATTTCTCTTTTCACACTTTGCATGAGAGATTACGTTTAACACCCAGCGCCTGGTCTGCCCTGCAGGTGGACAGCCAGCTGAGGAGCTCCAACCGCCGGCTGGACGACCTCCACGCTCAGCTGCAGGAGCTGGATGCTCACATCGTGGTGAAGGGAGGAGATGAGAGTAAAGGTATGTATGGACCAATGCACTGGTTCCATTCCAATGCTCAGGTCATGAGTCGATTATCTCCCCCTACTAGCAGTAATGCTTCTGAATTATCTTCATTGCGTTCATATTTCCTACTGTGCACCAATAGCTCTGGACCTTTCTGAGGGTGCTGTACTGGTTGTGCAGGTAGGGGGCGCCGTAGCCAGCGCTACCTGCAAGCTCACAAAGCCTGAGCAACCTTCACACTTAATTGGCACAGAATGGTGCAGCCTGGCCTGTAACATTTAGCCTCTGTGTGCTGAGCTTAAGAGATACTCAACTTGGCAGCAGTAACTCCAGAGTCTCGGTCTTCGGTTGAATCCTTGGCTGCGTGGAGGCGTCCCTGAACAAAACTCCACAGAGTCACTGACGCCAAGCAAGGCGCTACATTAAAGATGCTTGAGTTAACATTTGAGAATTGCACGATTTTGAAAAGAAATTACGCAAAACCAACGCTGCCTATGTTCCTTACCAAGTTGTTTGAGAAGCATTTACGCACGCTGTGGTGGCGATACGACAGCGCTGTGTGCGCACATGTGATTGACAGACAAGCCTCGCTTCTCTGAACCAATCGGGGAGGAGAGGTCCTGATTGGTCACAACAGGAGCGAGGGGAAATGCTCCATGGTATTTGACTACAACTAATGCCTTCCTGTCCCCTGTAGACGAGTGTCCCCAGTCCCCGGGGGCCGAGAGCCGGACCAGCGTCCAGCGGGAGCGCATCTCGGCCCTGGAGAGACAGCTCAACATCGAGCTGAAAGTCAAACAGGGAGCTGAAAACATGATCCCCATCTACGCCAACGGATCCACCAAGGTACAGGAGACACGTCCCATAGAGAGACACAGACACACACCAAGGTACAGGAGACATGTCACATAGAGAGACACACACACCAAGGTACAGGAGACATGTCACATAGAGAGACACAGACACACACCAAGGTACAGGAGACGTGTCCCATAGAGAGACACAGACACACACCAAGGTACAGGAGACGTGTCCCATAGAGAGACACAGACACACACCAAGGTACAGGAGACATGTCCCATAGAGAGACACAGACACACACCAAGGTACAGGAGACATGTCCCATAGAGAGACACAGACACACACCAAGGTACAGGAGACATGTCCCATAGAGAGACACAGACACACACCAAGGTACAGGAGACATGTCCCATAGAGAGACACAGACACACACCAAGGTACAGGAGACATGTCCCATAGAGGAAGAACCCAGGCAGGAGACCATGTCCCGATTAGAAGACACAGACACACACCAAGGTACAGGAGACATGTCCCATAGAGAGACACAGACACACACCAAGGTACAGGAGACGTGTCCCATAGAGAGACACAGACACACACCAAGGTACAGGAGACGTGTCCCATAGAGAGACACAGACACACTAACTCACACCTGTCTAACAACTTACTGGCAAATCATCTCATGTTTGGTCATTGAGATCGGCCAGGCAGATACATGCACTCATATGTGGGTGCATGCATCATGTAACACACACCACACACACTATTTAATGTGTTAAATGTTTTAAATGTTTTAAATCCCCTTTTTATATATTTCTATATTATTTCTATATTATATATTTTATATATTTCATCCTACACGTAAACCACATACTAAGGACTACTAATGCTGTCTAAATTGAGGTTAAAGTTGAGGTTGCGGTTACAGTTCTTTGAAACGCTGGGTCTCTTCTCAAGTTTTGTCTTACTGTTTCCTGTCATGTGACCTGCCCTCCCCTTGTCTCATCCAATCAGGACAAGAAGATGCTGCAGACAGCCCAGCAGATGCTGCAGGACAGCAAGACCAAGATAGACATCATCCGCATGCAGATCCGCAAGGCGGTGCAGGCCACTGAGCTCAGCGACGACACGCAAGGTAAGGGCATGTCGCCGGGGCAACTGGTGGCATCGTGAATCCTGAATCCCCGCCCACATTTTAAAAGCATTCCTCGGTTCAGGCTCTGGTGTCGGTCGGAATCCTTCTACACCGAGCCAATGTGCGTCTTGGAGGCAGGACTTGATGGCTCAGATGGAAGAAACTGATTTATGAAGTGGAACTAAATATATGTCCTTGGCTTGGTAAAGCATTGTGTCTTTGAAGTGTCCTTAAACCAAAAATGTACATTATAACTGTGCGTGTGTGCGCGTGCGCACATATCCCCCTTGGTTTCTACAGATTCCACTGGAATCGGTAGAATATTCAGCATGTTTATTTCTGTCATTTTAGAGACTTGTTACATTGAAACTATTGGGGATATGATAAACAAAACAAGATATCAATCCACAAGCAAAGGCCTAACTCGTTCTCCTACATTTCCACACGCACACAAACACGTCCTCACACATAGTTTTGACGGGACGGGGTAGATGCCATCTTGTGTGACGCATACACCGACAAATGGCCGTGCGTGGCACAGCTCCGCAGTGGCGTTTATGCTGAGAGTGCGATCGATGCCGTCTTCAGGGCAGGTGAGCGCGTCTCCCTGTAGGGCCGGGCGCACATGGCCGACGCTAATGGACGCTGCTGGGAAAGCACACCGACTGGCTGAAAGGCGAGAGAGGTGAATGGTCAGCAGGGAGAGAAAGAATTTGTCGAAAGCCATAACCGCAGATGGGGAGAGAAAGAGAGGAGAGATTGAAAGGGCATTAGTGATCAAAGATGGAGACTAACAATAGTGTATTTTCTGTGGGGCTCTTTATATTCCGGACTCATCCGGGGCCAGGAGAATTCTCGTTATGAAGATGATCGGAGTGAGATAGACAGCCCACTCGAGGGAGGCCCGCTGCTCTTCTGTGGAAACATAAATAGCATTTGGTATTTTCAGTTTTACTGGCAGCAGCCTGAAAGTCTTTTGAAGTAGTCACAACATGTAACTGTTAAAAGTTATATCATACAGGTGCACACTGTCTGTCTGTCTCCATTTGTCTGTCTGTCTCTCCGTGTCTACACATTCAGAAATACGGGTGATCCTCTCAGTCCGTCCTCTGTTCTCTTCTGCTGAGTTTTATGGCGGCTGGCACCTATAAGTGTTGCATTACAGCCATCTGCTGGTCTGTCTCTTGGCCCAGCTATTATGGCGTTGCTGTGCCATGTGTGAGCGGGTGCAAGACGGCGATGTTCTGGAAAGTAGCGGCGTGTGTGAAGAGCGCAAATTACTAGCAGTGCCTGGAAGGTTATACCAGTCGTTTACCAGGAACAATGTGTGAAAAAGGCTCATCTCTGCCTCAATCTGTCTCTCCCCTTCTCTCTCCCACAGACTCATGTCTGTTCTCTTATTTTTGTTTTGTTTTGTTGTGCGTGTGTTTACATTGAGTGTCACTGAGATCCTGTGTGTGTGTGTGTGTGTGTGTGTGTGTGTGTGTGTGTGTGTGTGTGTGTGTGTGTGTGTGTGTGTGTGTGTGTGTGTGTGTGTGTGTGTGTGTGTGTGTGTGTGTGTGTGTGTGTGTGTGTGTGTGTGTGTGAGAGAGACATTCTCCAGCCCCCCCGCACCTGCAGGGGGCCTTATCAGGATGGGAACTCCACACACACACCACCTTATTAGGACAAAGAAGGCACCGCCATGCACCTCCTCCCTCCTCCATCTGCCTACTCTCATGGCTTCTGTCTGTCTTTTTCTCCCCCTCTTTTTATCTCTCTTTCTCACTTTCTATTTCTGTTTCTCTTTCATTCCCCCTCTTTCAGTCCCTCCCTTTCTCTCCAACTTTGGTTTGACTCTCCCAGCATTATGCTGTGGGCCTCTTGTTCTCCATTGGGACTATATCTTCATTTGTTTATTTCTCATTCTCTCCATTTGGAGCTCTGCCTCTCCTCTTGAGTTTGATGGGAAGTGTTCCCATATCCATTCACCCCTCCATCTGCACAAGTACTGTATATGCTCCTATTTAACACCCCCCCCCCCCCGCCCTCTCCTCACATTATAAATTATAATTATAAATGTCTTATATGCTGGGCCTTTGGCTCATTTGTCCTTCCTTGGGTTTCACTTCCCGCCCGCCCCCCCCATGTCTAAACATGGTAATGGTTAATATGCAGTTTTATAACAATCATGTTTGATTATAATTTGGCTGTAATACACTGAGATCCATATTGTGTTGTTGTTGTTGTATATTTAACTGTATTTGTTGACTGTGGATGGCCATAAACTGTGTGTGTAGGTTCGGTTTACCAACATACATATGGTAAAAACAATAAAAATTATGTGTGTATATATATATATATATATATATATATATATATGCAGTACCAAAATAAACGTGTGTGTGTGTGTGTGTAGGTAACCAGGACATGTGTGGGGTGGAGCTGCGCATCGAGGAGCTCCGTCACCACTACCGGGTGGAGCACGCGGTGGCCGAGGGGGCCAAGAACGTCCTGCGGCTCCTGGGGGCCAGCAAGGTCCAGGACAAGAAGGCCCTGAGCGAGGTCAGCACAGCACACCTCTCTGAGCCGCTACGTACAGTAGTACACCCTATGACCTCATGCAGTAGTACACGCAATAACCTCATGCAGTAGTACACCCTATGACCTCATGCAGTAGTACACCCTATGACCTCATGCAGTAGTACACGCCTATGACCTCATGCAGTAGTACACCCTATGACCTCATGCAGTAGTACACCCTATGACCTCATGCAGTAGTACACCCTATGACCTCATGCAATGTTACCCGTATGTGGTGTGTAAATGAGCCGGCTCCTCTCGTCTCTGCGCTCCACAGGCCCAGTGTCGACTGAGCGAGGCGTCACAGCGGCTGGACCTCCTCCGGGATGCCCTGGACCAGCGGCTGGCCGAGCTGCCCGAGGAGCACCCCAAGGCCAGCCTCATCAAGGAGGAGCTGGCGCTGGCCTCCTCGCCCGCCTTCAGCTCCCACCACGGCGCCCCCTACCTGCACAACCAGTACAGCACCCTCAGCAAGCCCTCGCCGCTCACGGGTGAGGAGACCACACACGTGTGCTGCGCCACGCAAACGTGTCGGGTTCACGGATACATTTGTAACCCAGTGAAAATAATGTGCATCCTTGTTAAATGTTAGGAATAAAATCGTTGTTCAAACATCCAGATGTTTATTTTCCCATATATTTTATTTGTCATATATAAAATAATAAAATACATTGGAAAATAAACCATCCATGTTTATAAACTATTTTTATCCCCTACCTAATACATTTCATCAAATTCACGCAATAGCGATGCACAGTATGTGTAGCGATTGCTCTTGCCACATGCCACCTGAAGTGGCTTCTTCCGAGGCTCCTCCAAAGGACACAGGCAGTTGGTGGCCAATAATCCGGTTTATTGCAGAAGTATGAATTAATGGAAACGTGTGTGAGCAGATGGCACACAGCTAGCATGCCAGCGCTCTTCTCCAGTGTGTGTTGTGATGGCTGGCTTAACCACCACAGGTGTGCAGCCCCACCCACCCTAGACTCTAACTGGGCCAGGTGAGACTGCTTAAACCAGCCACCAACAAGACACACTCCACAATATCTTCACTGGGTTATATATTTCTGATGGGGGAAGGCATTGAAATGTTGTTTTTTTTTAGATGCATGCATGTTCTTCCTTTTTTACTCCTTTTTTTAAGTGCTTGTACGTGCTTGTGTCATTTGTTTTACTTTACACTGTGTGTGTGCGCGCCGCCGTCCCCAGGCACCCTGCAGGTGCAGCTGCTGGGCTGTGTGGGCGTGCTGGAGGTGGTGCCTGGCCGCTGCAAAGGCACAGCGGCCATGTTGCCGTGCTACAGCCCCGGGGACGGGCGCTCCTTCATGCGCGGCACCAAGGGGCTGTACGGACGCAGCGGCTCGCTCAGCGGCAAGACCCCCAGCAAGACGGACGAGCTCTCCTGTAAGTGTGTGTGTGTGTGTGTGTGTGTGTGTGTGTGTGTGTGTGTGTGTGTGTGTGTGTGTGTGTGTGTGTGTGTCCCCGTCTTCCTCCCCGACTGCCACATCCTCCCCTCATCTCCCTATCCTCTTCCCCCCCCAGGCGATGGACTGGGAGGCTCTGCTCCAGCGGCGGCTGCCCCCCCCCTTCGTGCCGCGCATCGGCGGCAAGGAGGACGTCAGCAACTTTGACGAGGAGTTCACCGCCGAGGCGCCATCCCTCACACCGCCGCGGGAGCCGCGTGCGCTCTCCCGCAAGGACCAGGACAGCTTCCGGGACTTTGACTATGTCTCGGACCTCTGTTAGCTTGTTCGTTTGTGCTGGTGTCGGGTCAAAGGTCACAGGGTCGTGGCAGGTGGTGTAGGGTTTAGCCAAGGGTAGGGGTTGGGGGTGGGCTGGTTATATCCCGGAGGAGAGTTTGGGTGAGTTTTCAGTCCGGGGAGGGGGGGGGGGAGGGGGGGGGGGGGGTTCTTATCAAGGTGGTCTGACGGGTGGACGGCGCACCTCCGCCTGCCACCACACTGTGAATGAATGTTGGGACACTGACGGTGGGCGCTCTTTTCTTTGGTGCGTGTGTGCGTGTGTGTGTGTGTGTGTGTGCGTGTGCGTGTGACGATTCTGGGCCGACCACAGAGATGCGGACACAAGGCGTGACTGGCCGCCGTGAAAATGAAGTACTGTCACAATCACACACAAAAAAAAAGTAGTAATCTAGTAATCTTTTTTTCTTTTCTTTTTTTTGGACTATAAAATGTGATGGTTTTTTTCTATCCACACCAACGGCTGCTTACATGAAACCCAGTTGGCACAACGGTATCATGCAAAACATTGCATCTCCACCACCCACGGACTGTCCTGCTCTGCTTGTGTGTGAGGTGTGTGTGTCTGGCTGTGAGACTAGTGGGACCCCACGCCTCTGTCTACGTTTTTAAAGAAGGCGAATGAGTGAAACATGGCCTCTTAGCCCGATGCCTTACATTTCTACTTGCCTGCAAAAAAGCTTTTTTTTCCTTCCGTTTTCTGAGTAAATGCTGCGATTGTCGGTGAATGTGATAAGTGATGTGAGAATGTCAGAAAATAACTGTCTATACACAGTTGTTCACTATGGAGTTAGGAGTGGAATTGGTCTAAAAACAAACAAAAGATGGGAGGGATTGGGACTCAGCTCTCAGGAGGAGGACCTGGACACGTATGGTGATGATAGCCATTAGACTAGGCCGGCCCCACAGTGCTAGCGTTGCCGTCTTATCTGTTTGGGTGTAGAACCACTATCCCAGGTGTCTCCCTCTAGTCAGGAGGAAAATGTCTCATCAGTTCACTATTACTCTTCTCTACACGTGTATTATTTTCTTCTTTGAGATTTTAGTTTCTTTGACCAAAAGTCTTTTTTTTCTTCTTTTTTTAAATCATGGAATTCTTCACAATGTTGCATACGTATCGCTGCTTTAAGGGGAAATGTTGCATCTTAAGCCCACGCCTACTCTATCAACCTTTTTAAATACGCTCCAAATCGCAACCTGTTTCCAGCATGAAAAGGGTGTGGCCATGCATTTTATTTCATATGCCCATCGGGGCCAGAAAATTGATCCGACCTAAACATGTGAGACTTGGATTTGCAAGAGACACAACTCTCTGTTGATCTGATTTAAAGCAGAGATCATTTGTAGCTTATGTTGCAGGAGTTCCTCTCCAACAACCCCCCTCTTTACAGACATGCATTACAAGCATCACAGAAGAACTGCCTTGAATTAAAGGCTTGCTGGTGTTTTAGTGTATTATTATGGCTCGCGGTAACCTGTAGCCAACTGCTATCATAGAGGACGCTTGATATTTACTGATATTTATTAGCCTCCGCCCAGCTGAAAGGAGAAAAACTGGCCTTGTAGAAGTTTTTAGAAACTGCTTTGCTTTGACATCTTTAATGTCATGTTTCCTCTCTTTGCGATACAATCTCCATTGTTTTATTGTCAACTAATGTTGAGTTTTGGCGTTCAATGTGAACAGAAAAAAATCTGTTTATTCATCAGGAGCAAAGACAAGTCATTTTCAGGTGTGGTGTGGTGGTGGTGGGGCGTGGTGAGCAACGTTGGATCAACTTGTGTGTATTTGTTCAGTGACTATTGCTTGTAACTTGCTGTCCATTCCTTACAACATGGTGTGTCAGTGGTCAGGCTGTTTTATTTTCTGTGTCGAATTCAGGCTATTCTATCATAAAGCCTTGTCTGTGTTAACTGTTGTTCAACTGTATGTATAACAATGTGAACCGGACTCCTCTTGTGTACGACAATACAAAACTGTGTGAAAGTGTATTTTATAAAGTTATTTCCGGTAAGAAGAACATAATCTTGCTTTGGTGTTGTATTGTATACCATTTATCTTAAACTTAACTGGGGCTGAATTATTAATCGATAATATACAAATTGCAGGAGCTTCAATTTTTGATAAGGGTAAAAAGGATAACTAAAGTGCTGCAGAATTGACCTGGCCTACACATTTTTTATCCAGATGGAAGAAAACATGTTTGTTTGGTTGATTGTGCTGACCCTGTTGTTCAACGCTAACCTAAACAGTCTATTGAGGCGGTTTCTGCAGCACAATCTTATCTGATCAGTTTGGAAACATCAGGACAGTCCTACAGGGCAGGTCCCAAATACTCAATGCAGATTTTTAGGTGATAACAATGCCCTGTTCAGTTCTGGAGGAATACTTGCTAAACTTGATAAAAAACGTGTTTTACAACCAAGTACATGTATTAGTAGTAGCCTAGTAATGAATTGGCTTATTTAAAGGACATGGCTAACCTGCAATGTTGGGTTAAGGTGAGGTAGGGTAATGGAAAAGGAGAAAATACATTCCCCCAGAGACCTGGATACTACATTGCAGTTTCATGTGTCCAGTTTAGAGTCTCTAAAATAATGCACCATTCTCCAATAACTAATAAGGGTTTCATGCAGGATGGTCTTTGTTCCATCCAAGTTGTGGGATTGGAATGGAAATCACCGCACCTTAATCATTTGCATATCCGTAAATAATCAGATTGAAAATTATTTCAAATGCATTTTGTATCATTGCACGTTGGACTCCACAGTGGTGAACTAGTGGCTAGACGGGGGGGGGGGACGGGGGGACAGAAGTGTGACATCTGTGGTCACATTGCTGCACTGCGATTTTGTGCCTCCCCCTTCCCTCCACTAGTCTGCTCCTGCTGCCTGAGTATCGACACTGGGAGTCGGCCAGAGAGGGGAGTCGAGAGCCCGCTGATCACTCGATGCTGCTCGACGTTTCAAGATGTCGTCGCTGGAACAGAGGCTGTCGAGGATCGAGGAGAAACTCAAGCAGGAGAATAAAGAAGCCCGCAGGAGAATCGACCTCAACATAGACATGAGTCCACAGCGCTCACGGCCCAGGCCAAGTAAGTGTTGGTCGGCAGGTGTGGACGTGGTTACTGGGACACAATCTGGGGAGAGAGATCGCCCAGGATCGGCCGAAGGGAGAGAGGGGGAGGAGGAGGAGGAGAAGGGGAGAGAGGGGAGGATGTTTTGCTGGTGCTACCGGGCTAGCTACATAAACAAACACACGCTCTCCTCGGTTGTTGTCAGTCGTGCCATCTTCCAAAAATGCCCCCGTTCGATGGCCACGGTTGTGCGTATGTTAGTCGACCACATGACACGTTTTCTCGACGCGTCTTGAACGCGTTTGGCGCCCAGAGTTGTGTTGCGCTTGTTGTGTCAAACACGCTCGGCGCTCGTCTGGCTGACGGGCCCCCGCGGCTCTGCTGGCCTTTTATCCGTCTCTGTTTATTCACTGTTAGGGGAAAACACTCGTCTCCTGTGGTCCTATACGATGTGTCCTTCTTATGTTGGGCCTTCTTATTATTAGGCTGACACACACACACACACGCGGTGTTGTATTATTTGTATTATTACGAGGGAACGCTTTTCTGTTCCCATATTCCGACCCGAGAAGCGGCGAGCTAGCGATAGCGAAAGCTAGCTTCAAGTGTAGCTGTAGCTCCTAGCGGCTAGCTGTAGCTCATAGCAGGCTAGCTGTAGCTCCTAGCTGTAGCGCCTAGCGGCTAGCTGTAGCTAAGCACACCAAGCTGCTGTGAAGAATATATAGTTATATAGTTACACCGCATTATGCACAAAGTAGTAGTAGTGGCGTGTATGTGCTGCCTGGTGACTGTCATTAAGCCCCCCCCCCCCCAGTATCAAAGCAAGTGCTCCTGTAGCTCAGCACAGGGTCCTCTAAGTCATGGGCTTTAAATGCACTTTCTGGATAACTGGATAATCCAATAGACTTGACCAGAGCGCAACCTCAATTCCCCCAATGAGCATTCCCAATATTGTATTTATAGTCGTTTAGCTTTATACTTGGAGCCATTTAACAGTTTACAATGCATGGTCATCTTTCGTTGAGTGCTCTCCCCTTTTGCTTTCAGTCCTTTAGGAACGGTATTGTGGGTTATTATCCAAGCCATTTCCTATTATTGTCATCATTGTCAATTTGACTGTCTGTGTGTCTCCTTGGGAGTAAGAATTGGAGAGATTGTGTGAAACATATGAAAGGTCTTTCAACGTGTGTGATGACGTGTGTGGCTTACGTGTGAGCGAGCAAGAGATGTGTGCTGGTTTTGGATGGTTTGAGGTGTGCGTGGTGCTGGTTCTGTCCAACCCATGGAGTCGTGGAGAGTAATGTGTGCGGTGTGTATATTTTCTCTCCGTCCAGTCATCGTGATCCAGCTCTCTCCCTGCTCCAGCCCCCTCCCATGCGTGCAGGTATCATTCAGTTCTCTCTCTCTCTCTCTCTCTCTCTCTCTCTCTCTCTCTCTCCTCTCTCTCATATATCCATCCTCCTTTATTCATCACACTCATCGAGCGTATTCATTTTTACAAGCCAGCCGACACCGTACACCCTGGGCTCTCTGAGGTGACATAAGCCAGTAGTTCTTTATCCAACACTTGTTGCATATTCATCTCCATCTTAGTGCGGGGGGGGGTGGGGTGTTCATGTAGTGTAACGTGTAACATGCAACTCCACATCAGGATTTGATTTAGTCATTTTGTGACAAGGAGTACTAAGGATTTGTGGCTTCTCTCCATGTTCTGCATGAAAACCACCTACTACACACTAATTAGAGATTATGGGTAGACGCTGTGGCTGTAAAACCATGCCCTCTCTAGTGTCCCTAGCCTTAATTAGTGGCAATTTAGGCTCCCATTCCCCCCCCCCCACCCAGTTCAACTCTGACCTCTCCCTCCCTCTCTCTCTTCCATGACCTCTCTTTCTCCCCCTGTGTGTGTGTATTCTTGTGTGTTCCTGTGTGGCAGGGCAGTGTGTGTGTGTGTGTGTGTGTGTGTGTGTGTGTGTACGTGCATCAGTTACAATGATTTAACCACCTTGTGTTGATGGAGGCGGAGCATCATGGTGCATGTGGCTTTTTGTGCACCGCACATTGTTTGGGGTGTGTGTTCGTTTGACACGGTCTCTAATCCAGCATCCCCACGGCTTGTCCTCAGAACTGCTGTGACTGCTCTGGTCTCTCTCACTCTCTATCTCCCCCCCCCCCCCCCTCTCTCTCTGGCCATGTCTCTCATCTTACTGTGTTTGACCACTTGATGACTTGGCCTCTCTACGTGTCTGTCTTCGGATGCTTCACTCCCGGTCTCAGTTTGACCGTTCTGTCCGGTCCTCTTCTTCTTCATCTCTGCAGCAGATGCCGTTCAGATGCCCCCCCCCCCCCCCCCTTCTTTTCCTCGTCCGTTTCCGTTCATGTGAGAGAGCGGCACGGCACTGTCTTTCATGCGCACGTTTTGTCACACATTGGTCAACTTCTGTTTCCACTCTCTCCGTTCGTTGCTGTTTCTGTCTGGAGTCAACCACTCAGTGTGGCGTCGTGAACTGTGCTCGACAACTTGGAGACCTGCTCATGGAGTCTTTGGCTGTCCTGCTAACACCACCTCTTGGCTAACACGTTACCTCCTTACAGGCATGGGGACGGTCGCAGGCAAATGGAAGGGTGTGAGCCCGAACTCACCTCTCCGTATCACAGTCACCTCATCGAAAGAAACACCACTAATGTTTTATTCATTTTAGCTGTGGACTTGCTGTAAACACCACCCAGATGCCTTTGGTTGACACCACCAACCAAAGGCATATGGGTGGGTGGATCTAGATTCGAGGGTAAACAGAGGGCATTATTATCCAACACTGAGACAAAAAGAGATTCATTAGCAGATTTGAACCCACAATCCTTGACTGATGTGTAGCAACCAATCAAAACGATAGCAACAACATGGTGGATGCGTCAGGGTATATGAGGCCAGAGGAACAGAGCGCTTAGCCATGCAATGCTTCAGCATTGTAATGCTTAAGGACATTGATCCGGTGCTAGCGAAAGCATTGAAGAACAGGGCGATGCATGGGAAGCAGTAGATGTGAGCAAGAGTTAGCAGGCATGTGGATGGGATTTGAATTTTCCATGTTGTGGATGTGTTGCTGTCGCCACGGGCGCCTTGCCCGTGCCCCAGGTCTGGGCTGGGCTGGTGTGATACTGACCCCTGCTATGTGAGCACCTAATGCATGACGGCTCTGTGCTAACACCGCTATGGCTAACTGCGGCTCACTGGCTTGTCGTTTGTTTCCTCTCCCAAATTCCTCTGGGCCAAAAAAAAGGTCTCTGCCTTTTTAAGAGTCAAACAGGTTTAGCGATGAGTTGTACCCCTTGGCTCTGAAAGCAGTACATAGCTTGAAAGGGGGCGGGCGTGCGTGCGTGCGTACGGGCGTGCGTGCGTGCGTGCGTGCGTACGTGCGTGCGTGCGTGTGTGTGCGTGCACGGTGTTCGATATTTCCTCTGTCTGCATTTTAGATGCGTAAGGCCACTCTGGCTGAAGAGCTGGGTGCTACAAATGTAATAACCTTTGTCAATTTTACACCATCATTTATATTATCATATTCACTTTACTGAGGGGGTAAAAAGAGGCACAAATTTGTTACGGGGATATGTTGTCCAAGGCGTATGTGTTAAGGATAAGGTAGGTACAATGACAATGGTTTAATGATTGTTCAAAAGACCCGACAGAATATAGTCCATGAACGGACGGCGAGGAAGCTTTGCATCTACCTGTCTGTAGCTTCCAATAACAAACATAGCAATCTGTATTGAAATTGATTGTCCATTCCAATATGACCAATATGCAGTCTGAGTGTCACCCAGCTCTGAGTAATAATAAGTCTGGTAAGTACTAATAACCCGCTGGTCGTGACTGGGTGTGTATTGTCAGCACAATACTGGGAGCACGGGGGTGGATCTCACTCGACTAACACTGTCCAGTTCGCTTTCTTCCCCGTTTTCCTCCTCATTGCCTGCACTTGTACTCACTCAAGCAAAACTGTATTACACCGTAAACGCAAACCAGCCACTGAGTTTAGTTTCAGAAAAAGTCAAACAGCGCAGAGAGAGACAGAGAAAATCACGGGGTTGTCATTACAAGCGGTTTCCTTTTTTTTTGTTTAAGGCGAGCCCAAGCCTGTCCTCTGTGTTTATTGCTCTTTGCTCTCTGTGTCTCTAATCCCCTGTGTGTCCTGCACCCCCCCCCCAGCCCTCCAGCTGCCCCTGACCAACGACGGGGGGAGCCGATCGTCATCGTCGGAGAGCTCACCCCAGCACCACTCCCACCCCAGCCGCCCGCGCCACATGCTCACGCTGCCCACGCCACAGTACGGCCTGCAGAAGAGCCTGGAGAAGTAAGGACAAACGCACACACAAACACACAGGTATTCCTATACTTGTGAGGTCCTGTGCGCAGCTCACGACCGACTACTAGAAAGGGCCGCCCTTTAATAGTCAGAGGAAATGACACACGGGCAAATAATTTCCCGAAAGTAGAATTACTTAGTTTTTTTGTTAATTGAGGGTATTTCCCTCTTGTTTTTTTTTTTATGACTGCACAACATGTGACAATGTCAGCACACGCATAAATTATAATTCTGCCTGCTTTCTCCAAAAGCAAACTGTGTGTGTGTGTGTGTGTGTGTGTGTGTGTGTGTGTGTGTGTGTGTAGGGATGGGTTACGGGGATCGGACCAGCACGTTCTGCGGGACCCCGGAGTTCCTGGCCCCCGAGGTGCTGACGGACACCTCGTACACCCGCGCTGTGGACTGGTGGGGGCTGGGGGTGCTCATCTATGAGATGCTGGTGGGCGAGGTGAGGCGGGGGGAACTCGCACACGCATCCTACACACCCCATCGCAGCACACCTGCGATGAAACGTACACCTGCACAGCGAAAAGACAATGTTGGTTCTCATAAGGATGATGGGGGGTGTGTGTGTGTGTGTGTGTGTGTGTGTGTAGTCCCCGTTTCCAGGAGACGATGAGGAGGAGGTGTTTGACAGCATTGTGAACGATGAAGTGCGCTACCCACGCTTCCTCTCCACAGAGGCTATCGGCATCATGAGGAGGGTAAGAACACACACACACACACTTCCACACTTGCACGCATACACACTCGGGTGAACACACACATTACACACAGACTCATCAGCATACAGTACTGTAGATGCATACGTTCTCACAGACGTGTGTGTGTGTGTGTGTGTGTGTGTGTTCCAGCTGCTGAGGAGGAACCCAGAGCGGCGGCTGGGCTCCGGAGAGAAGGATGCAGAGGAGGTGAAGAAGCAGCCATTCTTCAGGGTGAGGCCTACACTCACGCCAGTATCACGGATGGAGACAGACGGAGACGGACAGAAAGAGGGAGAGATGGACGGACAGAAAGAGGGAGAGACAGATGGATGGACAGAAAGAGGGAGAGACGGACGGACAGAC
This sequence comes from Coryphaenoides rupestris, assembly GCA_002895965.2. Classification (NCBI taxonomy): domain Eukaryota; kingdom Metazoa; phylum Chordata; class Actinopteri; order Gadiformes; family Macrouridae; genus Coryphaenoides; species Coryphaenoides rupestris. The sequence continues at coordinate 47,014 of PIJE02000848.1, forward strand.
AGAAAGAGGGAGAGACGGACGGACGGACAGACAGGGAGAGACGGACGGACAGACAAACAGAGGGAGAGACGGACAGACAGACAGGGAGAGACGGATGGACGGACAGACAGACAGAGGGAGAGACGGACAGAAAGACAGACACACACACAGCAGCAACATTTTTTTACAAATGTCTTTATTGATTCTACATTAGAGATACAATACAATTCACCTGGTAATGAAAAAAGAAAATATAAAGTGAACCCCCCCTGTCCGTCTGTGTCTCTGTCTGCCTCTGTCTTCCTGTCTCTCTTTTCCTGTCCTGTTGGTCTCTCTCTGTCTTTCTCTCTGTGTCTGTCTCTCTGTCCTGCAGTGAGAAAAGGAAGGGCCCCCTGTCCCTGAAGGACTTCCGTATGATTGCGGTGCTGGGCAGGGGACACTTTGGGAAGGTAATGTTCTGGACATCTGGATCCTACACACATCGTCTTCTTCAAACCTTATATATTTATATTTTATCTTCATGTATCAATTCATATACTACCAACTCATCTTTTAGGGATTATGAACACGGCATCAAGCCGGTCTCATCCTTGACCTTGTCCTTAAACTTGACCATCCTTTTCCCTTTGCTGGACCAATTTGACGACATAGTCATCCTGTGGTGTTTGGCCTCCAGGTGCTGCTGTCTGAGTACAAAAAGAGTGGCACCATGTACGCCATCAAGGCCCTGAAGAAGGGAGACATCATATCCAGGGACGAGGTGGACAGGTACATGGTAGTCCCTTCTATAGCTTCCATTTAATCAGTCACAAAGAGCTTCAGAGCCCCATAGCCCCAATCCCCAAGAACCCTGCTTCCTTAACCATAAAACTCTCCAAACCGAGGGAAGAAACCTTTATAAGGAACACAGAATCGGTGACCCTCTTGCTCCGCTGTGATCGATTGGTGGGAAGGTCGAGCGTGGGCGTCGCCTGGCAGTGGGAGGGGTCTTGGTCGGATCCTCAGCTGCCCCCGGGCTAAACCACCTGAAGGTTCTCCTTGAGCAAGACGGGCTGCAGCAGTTTCTTTGCATTGTGGACGCCATGCTTGTTTCCTGGTTTGTTTCTTCTCGCCGTTGTGTTGTGCCTCAGAACAACCACATTTGCACTGACTATAGAAACGTATACAACGTGACATCGGGTCTTTTCACTACCATTGGACTGAACCAAAACTCCTGTATTATTCATTCATTCGTTGATGTTTTGTCTCTCTCTCAATTCAATTAAATTTAATGAAATTAAATTTCAATTAATCTCTCTCTCGCTCTCGCTCTCTCTCGCTCGCCTTAGTCTTATGTGTGAGAAGCGGATCTTCGAGGCGGTCAACACGTCCCAGCACCCCTTCCTGGTCAACCTGTTTGCGTGTTTCCAGACACCGGAACACGTGTGCTTCGTCATGGAGTATTCGGCGGGCGGCGACCTCATGATGCACATCCACACGGACGTCTTCACCGAGCCTCGCGCCATGTACGCTGTGGGTGTGGGTGTGTGTGGGTGGGTGTGTGTGTGGGTGTGTGTGTGTGTGGGTGTTTGTGTGTGTGTGGGTGGGCTGTTGGAGCAGTGCTTTTGGTGTCTGTAGCTTTCACTCATGGGTATGGTTGGGTATCAACATCGATCCAAATGTACAAGAATTGGGGTTTTGATAAAACACAAGCATATTGTGCTTATTGGTTCCTGGCTTTTGTATATTTCAGCCTTGCTCCCGAGTCCATAAATGTTTTGGCACTTATCTGCCAGGACCTGCTAGGCAGAACTGAGGTCATGTCATTGGTTTCTGCAGTACACATGAAGGGGAAAAGACCATCATTGTCACAGTTGGCTGTTTATCGATTAAAGCCTAAATGTGGCAAGAATAAAGCCACATTTCTGCCACAATATTTTTCTCCCCGAAAAATATTGGAATCTGAACTAAGTTTCGGCATGAACCGGAATCGATAAGCGCAATCAGAATCGATAAAATTGAAACCATACCCACTCCCTACTCACCGGGCTTACTCGCTTGCTTATTTGCTGGTTGACTTGACAGCACCGACCCCTCATAGATGGTCATGGTGACCACGTCCGGTATTACACAAGGGCTACTGTGTCACGTTCCCGTGGTTTTTCGGTCACACGCGTTTGGTCTAATCTGCAGGTTCTACTCTGCCTGCGTTGTTCTCGGACTCCAGTTCCTCCACGACCATAAGATTGTGTACAGGTGAGCGGATGAGGCCTCTCAACATCTCTCTCTTTGTCCCTGCCAAGCACATTTCGTCAGCCCGTTCTGTAACATCATACTCTCCGGTTCTCCAGAGACCTCAAGCTGGACAATCTGCTGCTGGACAAAGATGGCTATGTAAAGATTGCAGATTTTGGCCTTTGTAAAGAAGGTTAGTATGAATGATCAAATGTGCATTTCATCATCGCGCAGATGATGTGCTGTGCTGTGTCCTCGGAGGCGGACGAGTCCAGTTCCGTTAGAGTATAAATCCTGCCGGGATTTTGCTCCACCTCTGCACTGAACTAAGATGAGATTCATTAGTTGGACCTGCCTACAGTTGTCATCTATATATCTTCTGCGTCCACATCTGTGTGTGTGTGTGTGTGTGTGTGTGTGTGTGTGTGTGTGTGTGTGTGTGTGTGGTGTGTGTGTGTGTGTGTGTGTGTGTGTGTGTGTGTGTGTGTGTGTGTGTGTGTGTGTGTGTGTGTGTGTGTGTGTGTGTGTGTTTAGGGATGGGTTACGGGGATCGGACCAGCACGTTTCTGCGGGACCCGGAGTTCCTGGCCCCCGAGGTGCTGACGGACACCTCGTACACCCGCGCTGTGGACTGGTGGGGGCTGGGGGTGCTCATCTATGAGATGCTGGTGGGCGAGGTGAGGCGGGGGGAACTCGCACACGCATCCTACACACCCCATCGCAGCACACCTGCGATGAAACGTACACCTGCACAGCGAAAAGACAATGTTGGTGCTCATAAGGATGATGGGGGGTGTGTGTGTGTGTAGTCCCCGTTTCCAGGAGACGATGAGGAGGAGGTGTTTGACAGCATTGTGAACGATGAAGTGCGCTACCCACGCTTCCTCTCCACAGAGGCTATCGGCATCATGAGGAGGGTAAGAACACACACACACACACACTTCCACACTTGCACGCATACACACTCGGGTGAACACACACATTACACACAGACTCATCAGCATACAGTACTGTAGATGCATACGTTCTCACAGACGTGTGTGTGTGTGTGTGTGTGTGTGTGTGTTCCAGCTGCTGAGGAGGAACCCAGAGCGGCGGCTGGGCTCCGGAGAGAAGGATGCAGAGGAGGTGAAGAAGCAGCCATTCTTCAGGGTGAGGCCTACACTCACGCCAGTATCACGGATGGAGACAGACGGAGACGGACAGAAAGAGGGAGAGATGGACGGACAGAAAGAGGGAGAGACAGATGGACGGACAGAAAGAGGGAGAGACGGACGGACGGACAGAAAGAGGGAGAGACGGACGGACGGACAGACAGGGAGAGACGGACGGACAGACAAACAGAGGGAGAGACGGACAGACAGACAGGGAGAGACGGATGGACGGACAGACAGACAGAGGGAGAGACGGACAGAAAGACAGACACACACACAGCAGCAACATTTTTTTACAAATGTCTTTATTGATTCTACATTAGAGATACAATACAATTCACCTGGTAATGAAAAAAGAAAATATAAAGTGAACCCCCCCCCCCCCGTATCCACCCTCATCTCCCTATCCTCTTCCCCCCCCCCCCCCCCCCCCCCCCCAGGCGATGGACTGGGAGGCTCTGCTCCAGCGGCGGCTGCCCCCCCCCTTCGTGCCGCGCATCGGCGGCAAGGAGGACGTCAGCAACTTTGACGAGGAGTTCACCGCCGAGGCGCCATCCCTCACACCGCCGCGGGAGCCGCGTGCGCTCTCCCGCAAGGACCAGGACAGCTTCCGGGACTTTGACTATGTCTCGGACCTCTGTTAGCTTGTTCGTTTGTGCTGGTGTCGGGTCAAAGGTCACAGGGTCGTGGCAGGTGGTGTAGGGTTTAGCCAAGGGTAGGGGTTGGGGGTGGGCTGGTTATATCCCGGAGGAGAGTTTGGGTGAGTTTTCAGTCCGGGGGAGGGGGGGTGGGCGAGGGGGGGGGGGGGGTTCTTATCAAGGTGGTCTGACGGGTGGACGGCGCACCTCCGCCTGCCACCACACTGTGAATGAATGTTGGGACACTGACGGTGGGCGCTCTTTTCTTTGGTGCGTGTGTGTGTGTGTGTGTGTGTGTGTGTGCGTGTGCGTGTGTGCGTGTGCGTGTGACGATTCTGGGCCGACCACAGAGATGCGGACACAAGGCGTGACTGGCCGCCGTGAAAATGAAGTACTGTCACAATCACACACAAAAAAAAAGTAGTAATCTAGTAATCTTTTTTTCTTTTCTTTTTTTTGGACTATAAAATGTGATGGTTTTTTTCTATCCACACCAACGGCTGCTTTCATGAAACCCAGTTGGCACAACGGTATCATGCAAAACATTGCATCTCCACCACCCACGGACTGTCCTGCTCTGCTTGTGTGTGAGGTGTGTGTGTCTGGCTGTGAGACTAGTGGGACCCCACGCCTCTGTCTACGTTTTTAAAGAAGGCGAATGAGTGAAACATGGCCTCTTAGCCCGATGCCTTACATTTCTACTTGCCTGCAAAAAAGCTTTTTTTTCCTTCCGTTTTCTGAGTAAATGCTGCGATTGTCGGTGAATGTGATAAGTGATGTGAGAATGTCAGAAAATAACTGTCTATACACAGTTGTTCACTATGGAGTTAGGAGTGGAATTGGTCTAAAAACAAACAAAAGATGGGAGGGATTGGGACTCAGCTCTCAGGAGGAGGACCTGGACACGTATGGTGATGATAGCCATTAGACTAGGCCGGCCCCACAGTGCTAGCGTTGCCGTCTTATCTGTTTGGGTGTAGAACCACTATCCCAGGTGTCTCCCTCTAGTCAGGAGGAAAATGTCTCATCAGTTCACTATTACTCTTCTCTACACGTGTATTATTTTCTTCTTTGAGATTTTAGTTTCTTTGACCAAAAGTCTTTTTTTTCTTCTTTTTTTAAATCATGGAATTCTTCACAATGTTGCATACGTATCGCTGCTTTAAGGGGAAATGTTGCATCTTAAGCCCACGCCTACTCTATCAACCTTTTTAAATACGCTCCAAATCGCAACCTGTTTCCAGCATGAAAAGGGTGTGGCCATGCATTTTATTTCATATGCCCATCGGGGCCCGAAAATTGATCCGACCTAAACATGTGAGACTTGGATTTGCAAGAGACACAACTCTCTGTTGATCTGATTTAAAGCAGAGATCATTTGTAGCTTATGTTGCAGGAGTTCCTCTCCAACAACCCCCCTCTTTACAGACATGCATTACAAGCATCACAGAAGAACTGCCTTGAATTAAAGGCTTGCTGGTGTTTTAGTGTATTATTATGGCTCGCGGTAACCTGTAGCCAACTGCTATCATAGAGGACGCTTGATATTTACTGATATTTATTAGCCTCCGCCCAGCTGAAAGGAGAAAAACTGGCCTTGTAGAAGTTTTTAGAAACTGCTTTGCTTTGACATCTTTAATGTCATGTTTCCTCTCTTTGCGATACAATCTCCATTGTTTTATTGTCAACTAATGTTGAGTTTTGGCGTTCAATGTGAACAGAAAAAAATCTGTTTATTCATCAGGAGCAAAGACAAGTCATTTTCAGGTGTGGTGTGGTGGTGGTGGGGCGTGGTGAGCAACGTTGGATCAACTTGTGTGTATTTGTTCAGTGACTATTGCTTGTAACTTGCTGTCCATTCCTTACAACATGGTGTGTCAGTGGTCAGGCTGTTTTATTTTCTGTGTCGAATTCAGGCTATTCTATCATAAAGCCTTGTCTGTGTTAACTGTTGTTCAACTGTATGTATAACAATGTGAACCGGACTCCTCTTGTGTACGACAATACAAAACTGTGTGAAAGTATGACAAGTGTATTTTATAAAGTTATTTCCGGTAAGAAGAACATAATCTTGCTTTGGTGTTGTATTGTATACCATTTATCTTAAACTTAACTGGGGCTGAATTATTAATCGATAATATACAAATTGCAGGAGCTTCAATTTTTGATAAGGGTAAAAAGGATAACTAAAGTGCTGCAGAATTGACCTGGCCTACACATTTTTTATCCAGATGGAAGAAAACATGTTTGTTTGGTTGATTGTGCTGACCCTGTTGTTCAACCCTAACCTAAACAGTCTATTGAGGCGGTTTCTGCAGCACAATCTTATCTGATCAGTTTGGAAACATCAGGGACAGTCCTACAGGGCAGGTCCCAAATACTCAATGCAGATTTTTAGGTGATAACAATGCCCTGTTCAGTTCTGGAGGAATACTTGCTAAACTTGATAAAAACGTGTTTTACAACCAAGTACATGTATTAGTAGTAGCCTAGTAATGAATTGGCTTATTTAAAGGACATGGCTAACCTGCAATGTTGGGTTAAGGTGAGGTAGGGTAATGGAAAAGGAGAAAATACATTCCCCCAGAGACCTGGATACTACATTGCAGTTTCATGTGTCCAGTTTAGAGTCTCTAAAATAATGCACCATTCTCCAATAACTAATAAGGGTTTCATGCAGGATGGTCTTTGTTCCATCCAAGTTGTGGGATTGGAATGGAAATCACCGCACCTTAATCATTTGCATATCCGTAAATAATCAGATTGAAAATTATTTCAAATGCATTTTGTATCATTGCACGTTGGACTCCACAGTGGTGAACTAGTGGCTAGACGGGGGGGGGGGGGGGGGGGGGGACAGAAGTGTGACATCTGTGGTCACATTGCTGCACTGCGATTTTGTGCCTCCCCCTTCCCTCCACTAGTCTGCTCCTGCTGCCTGAGTATCGACACTGGGAGTCGGCCAGAGAGGGGAGTCGAGAGCCCGCTGATCACTCGATGCTGCTCGACGTTTCAAGATGTCGTCGCTGGAACAGAGGCTGTCGAGGATCGAGGAGAAACTCAAGCAGGAGAATAAAGAAGCCCGCAGGAGAATCGACCTCAACATAGACATGAGTCCACAGCGCTCACGGCCCAGCCAAGTAAGTGTTGGTCGGCAGGTGTGGACGTGGTTACTGGGACACAATCTGGGGAGAGAGAATCGCCCAGGATCGGCCGAAGGGAGAGAGAGGGGGGGGGGGGAGGAGAGGGGAGGATGTTTTGGCTGGTGCTACCGGCGGCTAGCTACATAAACAAAACACACGCTCTCCTCGGTTGTTGTCAGTCGTGCCATCTTCCAAAAATGCCCCCGTTCGATGGGCCACGGTGTGCGTATGTTAGTCGACCACATGACACGTTTTCTCGACGCGTCTTGAACGCGTTTGGCGCCCAGAGTTGTGTTGCGCTTGTTGTGTCAAACACGCTCGGCGCTCGTCTGGCTGACGGGCCCCCGCGGCTCTGCTGGCCTTTTATCCGTCTCTGTTTATTCACTGTTAGGGGAAAACACTCGTCTCCTGTGGTCCTATACGATGTGTCCTTCTTATGTTGGGCCTTCTTATTATTAGGCTGACACACACACACACACACACACGCGGTGTTGTATTATTTGTATTATTACGAGGGAACGCTTTTCTGTTCCCATATTCCGACCCGAGAAGCGGCGAGCTAGCGATAGCGAAAGCTAGCTTCAAGTGTAGCTTCAAGTGTAGCTGTAGCTCCTAGCGGCTAGCTGTAGCTCATAGCAGGCTAGCTGTAGCTCCTAGCTGTAGCGCCTAGCGGCTAGCTGTAGCTAAGCACACCAAGCTGCTGTGAAGAATATATAGTTATATAGTTACACCGCATTATGCACAAAGTAGTAGTAGTAGTGGTGTATGTGCTGCCTGGTGACTGTCATTAAGCTGACTATTAAGACTGTAACCCCCCCAGTATCAAGCAAAGTGCTCCTGTAGCTCAGCACAGGGTCTCTAGTCATGGGCTTTAAATGCACTTTCTGGATAACTGGATAATCAATAGACTTGACCAGAGCGCACCTCAATTACCCCAATGAGTCATTCCCAATATTGTATTTATAGTCGTTTAGCTTTATACTTGGAGCCATTTAACAGTTTACATGCATGGTCATCTTTCTTGAGTGCTCTCCCTTTTGCTTTCAGTCCTTTAGGAACGGTATTGTGGGTTTATTCCAAGCCATTTCTATTATTGTCATCATTGTCAATTTGACTGTCTGTGTGTTCCATTGGGAGTAAGAATTGGAAGAGATTGTGTGAAACATATGAAAGTCTTTCAACGTGTGTGATGACGTGTGTGGCTTACGTGTGAGCGAGCAAGAGATGTGTGCTGGTTTTGGATGGTTTGAGGTGTGCGTGGTGTGGTTCTGTCCAACCATGGAGTCGTGGAGTAATGTGTGCGTGTGTATATTTTCTCTCCGTCCAGTCATCGTGATCCAGCTCTCTCCTGCTCCAGCCCCCTCCCAGCGTGCAGGTATCATTCAGTCTCTCTCTCTCTCTCTCTCTCTCTCTCTCTCTCTCTCTCTCTCTCTCTCATATCCATCCTCCTTTATTCCATCACACTCATCGAGCGGTTATTCATTTTTACAAGCCAGCCGACACCGTACACCCTGGGCTCTCTGAGGTGACATACAGCCAGTAGTTCTTTATCCAACACTTGTTGCATATTCATCTCCATCTTAGTGCGGGGGGGGGTGGGGTGTTCATGTAGTGTAACGTGTAACATGCAACTCCACATCAGGATTTGATTTAGTCATTTTGTGACAAGGAGTACTAAGGATTTGTGGCTTCTCTCCATGTTCTGCATGAAAACCACCTACTACACACTAATTAGAGATTATGGGTAGACGCTGTGGCTGTAAAACCATGCCCTCTCTAGTGTCCCTAGCCTTAATTAGTGGCAATTTAGGCTCCCATTCCCCCCCCCCCACCCAGTTCAACTCTGACCTCTCCCTCCCTCTCTCTCTTCCATGACCTCTCTTTCTCCCCCTGTGTGTGTGTATTCTTGTGTGTTCCTGTGTGGCAGGGCAGTGTGTGTGTGTGTGTGTGTGTGTGTGTGTGTTGTACGTGCATCAGTTACAATGATTTAACCACCTTGTGTTGATGGAGGCGGAAGCATCATGGTGCATGTGGCTTTTTGTGCACCGCACATTGTTTGGGGTGTGTGTTCGTTTGACACGGTCTCTAATCCAGCATCCCCACGGCTTGTCCTCAGAACTGCTGTGACTGCTCTGGTCTCTCTCACTCTCTATCTCCCCCCCCCCCCCCCCCCCCCTCTCTCTCTGGCCATGTCTCTCATCTTACTGTGTTTGACCGCTTGATGACTTGGCCTCTCTACGTGTCTGTCTTCGGATGCTTCACTCCCGGTCTCAGTTTGACCGTTCTGTCCGGTCCTCTTCTTCTTCATCTCTGCAGCAGATGCCGTTCAGATGCCCCCCCCCCCCCCCCCCCCACTCTTCTTTTCCTCGTCCGTTTCCGTTCATGTGAGAGAGCGGCACGGCACTGTCTTTCATGCGCACGTTTTGTCACACATTGGTCAACTTCTGTTTCCACTCTCTCCGTTCGTTGCTGTTTCTGTCTGGAGTCAACCACTCAGTGTGGCGTCGTGAACTGTGCTCGACAACTTGGAGACCTGCTCATGGAGTCTTTGGCTGTCCTGCTAACACCACCTCTTGGCTAACACGTTACCTCCTTACAGGCATGGGGACGGTCGCAGGCAAATGGAAGGGTGTGAGCCCGAACTCACCTCTCCGTATCACAGTCACCTCATCGAAAGAAACACCACTAATGTTTTATTCAGTTTAGCTGTGGACTTGCTGTAAACACCACCCAGATGCCTTTGGTTGACACCACCAACCAAAGGCATATGGGTGGGTGGATCTAGATTCGAGGGTAAACAGAGGGCATTATTATCCAACACTGAGACAAAAAGAGATTCATTAGCAGATTTGAACCCACAATCCTTGACTGATGTGTAGCAACCAATCAAAACGATAGCAACAACATGGTGGATGCGTCAGGGTATATGAGGCCAGAGGAACAGAGCGCTTAGCCATGCAATGCTTAAGGACATTGATCCGGTGCTAGCGAAAGCATTGAAGAACAGGGCGATGCATGGGAAGCAGTAGATGTGAGCAAGAGTTAGCAGGCATGTGGATGGGATTTGAATTTTCCATGTTGTGGATGTGTTGCTGTCGCCACGGGCGCCTTGCCCGTGCCCCAGGTCTGGGCTGGGCTGGTGTGATACTGACCCCTGCTATGTGAGCACCTAATGCATGACGGCTCTGTGCTAACACCGCTATGGCTAACTGCGGCTCACTGGCTTGTCGTTTGTTTCCTCTCCCAAATTCCTCTGGGCCAAAAAAAAGGTCTCTGCCTTTTTAAGAGTCAAACAGGTTTAGCGATGAGTTGTACCCCTTGGCTCTGAAAGCAGTACATAGCTTGAAAGGGGGCGGGCGTGCGTGCGTGCGTGCGTGCGTGCGTGCGTGTGTGTGTGTGTGCGTGCGTGCGTGCGCGCGCGTGCGTGTTGCACGGTGTTCGATATTTCCTCTGTCTGCATTTTAGATGCGTAAGGCCACTCTGGCTGAAGAGCTGGGTGCTACAAATGTAATAACCTTTGTCAATTTACACCATCATTTATATTATCATATTCACTTTACTGAGGGGGTAAAAAGAGGCACAAATTTGTTACGGGGATATGTTGTCCAAGGCGTATGTGTTAAGGATAAGGTAGGTACAATGACAATGGTTTAATGATTGTTCAAAAGACCCGACAGAATATAGTCCATGAACGGACGGCGAGGAAGCTTTGCATCTACCTGTCTGTAGCTTCCAATAACAAACATAGCAATCTGTATTGAAATTGATTGTCCATTCCAATATGACCAATATGCAGTCTGAGTGTCACCCAGCTTCTGAGTAATAATAAGTCTGGTAAGTACTAATAACCCGCTGGTCGTGACTGGGTGTGTATTGTCAGCACAATACTGGGAGCACGGGGGTGGATCTCACTCGACTAACACTGTCCAGTTCGCTTTCTTCCCCGTTTTCCTCCTCATTGCCTGCACTTGTACTCACTCAAGCAAAACTGTATTACACCGTAAACGCAAACCAGCCACTGAGTTTAGTTTCAGAAAAAGTCAAACAGCGCAGAGAGAGACAGAGAAAATCACGGGGTTGTCATTACAAGCGGTTTCCTTTTTTTTTGTTTAAGGCGAGCCCAAGCCTGTCCTCTGTGTTTATTGCTCTTTGCTCTCTGTGTCTCTAATCCCCTGTGTCCTGCACCCCCCCCCCCCCCCCCCCCAGCCCTCCAGCTGCCCCTGACCAACGACGGGGGGAGCCGATCGTCATCGTCGGAGAGCTCACCCCAGCACCACTCCCACCCCAGCCGCCCGCGCCACATGCTCACGCTGCCCACGCCACAGTACGGCCTGCAGAAGAGCCTGGAGAAGTAAGGACAAACGCACACACAAACACACAGGTATTCCTATACTTGTGAGGTCCTGTGCGCAGCTCACAACCGACTACTAGAAAGGGCCGCCCTTTAATAGTCAGAGGAAATGACACACGGGCAAATAATTTCCCGAAAGTAGAATTACTTAGTTTTTTTGTTAATTGAGGGTATTTCCCTCTTGTTTTTTTTTTTATGACTGCACAACATGTGACAATGTCAGCACACGCATAAATTATAATTCTGCCTGCTTTCTCCAAAAGCAAACTGTGTGTGTGTGTGTGTGGTGTGGTGTGTGTGTGTGTGTGTGTGTGTGTGTGTGTGTGTGTGTGTGTGTGTGTGTGTGTGTGTGTGTGTGTGTGTGTGTGTGTGTGTGTGTGTGTGTGTGTGTGTGTGTGTGTGTGTGTGTGATTTCTGTAGTGCGGAGATTGACCAGAAGCTGCAGGAGATCATGAAACAGACGGGCTATCTGAAGATCGACGGTCAGGTGAGGCGAACTGAACACATGCGTGCACACAAAATTATATTAAACTCACGTTGCCTAGTTTTGTTTTTGAGCTACAAGATTCCTAAACACTGACATCATGGCCTTTGCAACACCACTGAAACTGACTAGACTGTAATACTATGATTATTAAATGATTTATTTGTGTGTGTGTTTTCTCTACAGCGCTATCCAGCCGAGGTAGCGGACCTCATCAGCGAGGGTGAGATCGGCAGTGGAACGTGCGGTCAGGTCTTTAAAGTCCGCTTCAAGAAGACGGGCCACGTCATCGCAGTCAAAGTAAGGCCGCCCTCACCGCAAAGCAGCATCTGGTTATTTATGACCACTAGGGGGCAGATGTCCGCCTTCTTTTTTTTCCTTGCACACTCTCTCGCTCTCTCTCTCTTTGTCTCTCCCTGTGGTGCATAGCCATGCTTCCTTTCTCTCATTCGCCTGATTGGTTCAGCCCACGCTGATTCTGTAATTACAGCCACACACACATTCACCAGGCGTTTTATTGGGAGATGGCTTAATTGTAGTCGTCATGCTGTTTCACAATTAGCAAGCTAGCACAAGGACCTTGCAGTGGAACTCACTAGTGCGTAGGTCCCTTTAAGTCTCTGTTGTACTTTTTGCCATTAAGAAAAATAGTTTTTTGTTCTCATTTGATGTCCCCTGGTAACTTGACATGATTTTGTTGTGTGGTTGTCACCAGCAAATGCGTCGCACTGGAAACAAGGATGAGAACAAGAGGATCTTGATGGACCTGGATGTGGTGCTGAAGAGCCATGATTGTCCATACATCATCCAGTGCTATGGCGCCATAGTCACCAGCGTAAATACACACACACACACACACACACATACACACACTCACTCCTTCCTGTGTGTTGAGAAGCACCAACAGGCATGGCTCATGGTATTCTGTCGGGCATCTGCCACAGCAAACGGGAGCTCAGTCCCTTAAGGAATTGAAATGCTAACGTGTGTGTGTGTGTGTGCACAGACGGACGTGTTCATCGCCATGGAGCTGATGGGGACGTGTGCTGAGAAGCTGAAAAAGAGGATCCAGGGGCCGATCCCAGAGCGCATCCTGGGAAAGATGACGGTGGCGGTACGTGTGTGTCTGGTCAGATCTTTAGGTTTTTTTTTCATGCAGGTGTATGTGTGTCCAGATTTAGAAGATAAGAGATAAGATAAGGTAGAACTTTATTCATCCCGAAGGAAATTCTTTTGGCAGAGGTTGCTCAAAAATACCAACAACATAAGAATAAAAACTATAGAATACGAAATGTACAGTGAATATTAATGTATAATAAATGTGTGTGTGTGTGTCCTTCCAGATTGTGAAGGCGCTGCTGTACCTGAAGGAGAAGCACGGCGTGATCCACCGCGACGTGAAGCCCTCCAACATCCTGCTGGATGCCAAGGGCCAGATCAAGCTCTGTGACTTTGGCATCAGCGGACGCCTGGTCGACTCCAAGGCCAAGACACGCAGTGCCGGTTGTGCCGCGTACATGGCGGTGATTCAACACACACACACACACACACACACACACACACACACACACACACACAGCTATACGCACACCCAAATGGACAGAGGGAGATGTACACACAGCAGCACCCAGACCTCCAAGTTCAGAGAATGTAATTTGGTTGGCATGCAAGTCCAAACCATCTGGACTGGCTGGCTGGCTGGCTGGCTGGCTGGTCTAGGAGCCATCTGAAGGCTCACTGCATGGGTGGGTGGAAGGAAAATATGGCAGCCCTGTTTTTAGTTTCTGGGCATGGCTGGGCTGAGAAGTTCTGCAGTCCATGTGTATAAACATATCCCGTCTGTGTGTCTGTGCAGCCTGAGAGAATAGACCCTCCGGACCCCAGCAAGCCAGACTATGACATCCGGGCAGACGTGTGGAGCCTGGGCATCTCTCTGGTAAGACATGACTCTCTATCTATATGTCAGCTGTCACTGCTACCGTGATGCTGTAGTGGTTACTACACGGCCCATTACATTCTGACCCTTGGCAACATTCATATCACACATACGTGGTGGAAAAACCAAGCCCTTCGTTAACTATGAGATGGGGTGTCCTGGATCCCGGGCTGCAGGTGGAGCTAGCCACTGGGCAGTTCCCCTACAAGAACTGCAAGACGGACTTTGAGGTGCTGACCAAAGTTCTCCAGGAGGACCCCCCGGTGCTGCCGCACAGCATGGACTTCTCCCACGACTTCCAGTCCTTCGTCAAAGACTGGTGAGACTCCCAGACGCGCAAGCCACCACAGAGATCCAACGCTTTGAGCGGCGTTTTAACCTGGCCTTGTCATTATGTGCCCTTTCTCTGCCTCCACAGCCTCACAAAGGATCACAGAAAACGACCCAAATACAACAAGCTGCTGGTAAGCCTGCTTTCTCTTCAAGTCCTTTGTTCCTTAGACTAATTCATAGGGTTGACCGATATGGCATATTGCAGCACTACAGTACTTCATTCATGATGGTGTTATTAAAATACATTTACAAATTTTTACTCTTATTAAAAATAGTGGTTCCTGCTATTTGGATATTGCACATGGCCATATAGTGATTTCCATGAATTGTTCAACCCTACTAATTCATAAAGACAAGTAAAGAAAACGGTGCCAGAATTAACCTTTTTAAATGTTTGTTTTCTTCTCTCTTTCTTTCTCTCTCTCTCTCTCTCTCCCTGCTGCAGGAGCATAAGTTCATCCGGCACTATGAGGTGCTGGAGGTGGAGGTGGCGGGCTGGTTCCAGGCAGTGATGGAGTGTACCGAGTCCCCCCGCAGCAGCCAGTGTTACAGCCACCAGCACCAGCTCCACTCGGTGTTCAGCAGGTAGCCTAGCCTAGCCGGGCCAGGCCCGGCCCGGCCAGACCCGGCTGAGCTCAGCACTGGCCTCAGCCCAACGCTGCCCGGGCTAGCTTAGGGCTTGTGTTAGCTCTCGTCTTCAGCTCTGAAAGGAAAGGCCTAGCCCGGTCTCGGTCTGGCCTTAGCCTTAGCCTACGCTAGCCTAGCCCAGTGTTAGCCCAAGCCTGTCATTAGCTTAGCCTGTGTTTTTGACCCGGGCGGGGGATTGGGGGTTGGCTGGGGGAGGGGGGGCAGGGACAGACAGGTGGATCAGATGGACGGATGGACAGGTGCATTAGTAGGTCCTTTCACTGCAGTAGGCTTTCATTGGTGGGTTTGATGATCCTCTGGACAGACAGACCAGGGATGGATGGTTGGCAGGAGAGGGTGGGGGGGGGTCCTATAGTATCATCAACACACAAACACCCGTCAGACCAGTCTCATGGAGTATGTACAGTACACACACTCACACAAATCCGTATAGGCTCTATGCACACCGTATATTCAAGTCAATGTTCTCCCACCACATACTGACGTGTGCTCACCTGCGTGCACCACACCGTACCATCTCACGTCTCGGTGGATCGGACCGGCTCGGTCAAACAGAGTAGTCAGCAGACACTGGAGCCCAGCCTCTGTACACAGTCTACAGATGTAGATTAACCCCCCCCCCCCCCCCCCCATACACACACACACACACACCAAGATGTTGACAGTGTAACTATGAGTTTTCAGGTCTTTCTGCTACTACACTGTGTGTGTGTGTGTGTGTGTGTGTGTGTGTGTGTGTGTGTGTGTGTGTGTGTGTGTGTGTGTGTGTGTGTGTGTGTGTGTGTGTGTGTGTGTGTGTGTGTGTGTGTGTGTGTGTGTGTGTGTGTGTGTGTGTTATTTCACTCACACTACGACTAACTAATTACTTATTATTAACCTAAGTTGGTTAATAAGTAAATGGTAAATAATTTTTTTTATATTTAACCAATATTAACACACTTTGATTTGTGTAGCTACACAATAACAAATTAAGGAAAATACAAAAAAAATAGCATTGCTTTGTGGCAAGTACACTTGTGTATGGGTTTATTATGAATTATTATTATTTTAAAAGACATGAGACTTCTGAGAGTTGAAGACTTAGAGGAAGAGGAGAGGACGAAGCTATCTGCTAGCCCACCTGTTAGCCTAGCTCTGCTTCCTAGCTATGGAGCACACAGTCCTGCATTCACATCGTAACGTGTTCAGCAGTTGAGCTGAGGTGGGTCATTCCAAAGTAAAAGCCTCTGTGAACAACAACAACAATGCCAGGCGTCATGTTGATATGAAGGAATTATATGTTAAGTGTACGCGGATAGAAGCATCATCCGAGTGACCTAGTGAAGGCAGTGGTGGAGGGTTAATGGTAGCTTGTAGTGTGTTTCGGATGACCTATGGAACAGAATGTGAGCTTCAGTTGTTCGAGCCCCACATCTTCACAAGATTTTGATATTTCTATTCTGACCATTCTTTCCATTTTACTGATGATTTTTGCTGTTGCAATTATTAATTAATATTTGAGGTGTGAATGCACATCTGATGAATTGAGTTTCTAAATACATACAGATGCTGATTATTTAGGTTTGTCTCATTGATTATCGTCGTAACTCATGAGTCGTTACACTTCCAAATGAGGATGGAACATTGTACACCATATTGACCTTGAATATGTATCTTGGATCACATGTTTCGCTGTGATTCTCTGATTAATTAAGTACCTAAAATATTGTACAGAAGGCTATTAGCAAACCCTAACACATGGTCACAGTTTATCAAAATAGAAACTAGAAGCTGAAAGCAAGCCCCTATCATCCCATCATGTGTGGGTCTGCTGTGCATCACTGGTGTGTGGCCATCTTTATTTAGCGCCTTGTGTTCTCTGGCCCCTCCCACCCGGCCTCTGTCTCCCTCTACTGTTCAGTGGGATGCAGTGCTCCATAGGGGCTTACCGTTTAATGTACAGACACAACTTTGGCCAACAACAGAGAAATGACCGTGTGTGCGTGTGTATGCGACACAATTACAGCCGTATAGTGACTATAGTGAATATATTTTGTATGTTTTTGGTGGACCTCTGATCAGTGGTCACATGGAATGAGTGAGAGAGTGAGGGCATGAAACGTTGACCAGTGGCACGATGGCGTTGTGCTTTGAGGAAATGAGCATTGTAAAAAAAAAAAAAAAGGCGGGAGTAGGGTAATGAGTAGGGTCAGAATGGTAGATGCACCAGTCAAAAGGCTCACACCGAGCAGCAATGTAATCCTTTAAATAGAACTGCTTTGGTGTCGCTAACGTGATGGATATACATCTAATAGTATTCCCAAGTTGTATTCTTCATCTGAAAGGGTCAGACCCATTGGATGGGGCTCGAGGGTAGCTGCATATTGTTGTTAGGGGTATTGTCTTCTGGTTGTGGCCTGGTTAGTCAGGCCACGATCCCATTGTGTTAGATGACTGGTGCACCAGTGGACAGAGCTGGATGGAGTCGGAGAAGTCGTTGCAGGGAAGTAACAGAACGTCAGAGGAGGGTCTGGACAGCAAGTGATGGCAAAGGAAGTGGAAACGTGACCTTCAGTCGGATGCTGGGTTGTTTAGTTTCAGGATACTGTGAAAAAAAAAGAGGGAGAAAAATAGCTTTCCTGGTGTTACACCAACCTACAAGTTATGGCTTTAGGGAGTGAGATAGTGTCTGATGTTGATGTTTAATTATGTTTACCTTTCTGTTGAGAACAGAAGTTATTTATTTGCATTGCTACTGCTGCTACTTTGAATTGCTTTAGACTGCTGTCATCTGTTTTCCCCAAAGGACAAATACTTTTTTCTTGTTTTTTAAAACCAAATATGTTTCAACGTAATGCAATGTCTATACACTTTACCAAATACTGAGAAGCGTGAAGGGGGGTGACTTTTAACAGAATTTCTTTTTTTGTATGAAGTCCAAGGATATGTAGCTAGCGAAACAAAACGTAAGCCATCACAAAGCCACTAACACGCACGAGCACCTCACACCGCAAACCACAGCACAACTCCTACATCCACTCCACTAGCATCACCAAGTAGGCCCTGTCGCATTGTCGCTGTGCTTGAAAACAGGAGTAGGGGGTTTGTGTCTGTCTGTTCAGATCTGTCCAAACTGACACTTTTTTGGTATTTTGGGTTTTGTTTTCCTCTGAGGGTATTCTTCCTCATGCAATTTGTTAATTTAAGTGTACAGCTCTGTCCTTGCTCCTGTCTGTCAGTCCATCCATACTTCCGTCTGTCTGCAGGCTGCCTGCGAACTGTACCACACAATGACTGTCTACACCAAAGGTGTCCACGGCAAAAAAAAAGGATAATAATACAAAAGAGCTGTTGTTGTTTATTGTTATGATGACCTTTGTGGTTGACGTTATATTTGATCACTATGACTACAATATATAATATATATACATATGTATCTATGTAAAAAAATCTCTATAGCTATGAGTGTCATGGACAGCAGGAGAGACTGGGGATTCCAACACCCTCCCGACCCAGAGTGGATCAAACCTCCCCCCGATCCCATTTAGAGTGCACTGCAGCACCCTCTGTCTGCAGGTCGCTTACCGGAAACATCCTCGCGAAGTTTAGCTGGGAGGATACGGCTGTGGTCAGGAGCTCTGCCTTGCAGCCACCGTTGAGGTTGCAGAATTTCCTGCGTGTTCAGCTTGTAAAACCGCCCCGCATCCCCCACCCACCTCAACTTGAAGAGCAGCACTCAAACACACCAAGCACAGGTTATGGCAACCCAGGTTTTGATGGAACCATGTCATAGTGAATGAGCGGTTGCAGTAGCCTGTGTTTGAACACAGGTGGCGCTGTCTCTGCAATTCCTTTTTCTTTTACTCTTTTAAATGAGCGAGTTCTGTTGATCCTCCAATCCCACAATCTGTCGAGCGTTCACATCCAGACGTCACATGACCCCAGGCTCTCCCCGTCTTTATTCTCTGTTGTTCACATGAAATGTCGCTCCAAGCTCTCTCTCTCTCTCTCGCTCTCTCTCACACTAACAAGCTACTATCTGGGATTCTTGTTGGTGTGTGTATGAATTTGTAAGAAAAAAAGACTGATTTACTCATCCTGGCCCTCTGCCGTTAAACCACACGCATGCACCAAATGTATATAGTCACTGTACCCTTGGACCATGCCGGCTACTGCCGTGTGTGTGTGTGTGTGTGTGTGTGTGTGTGTGTGTGTGTGTGTGTGTGTGTGTGTGTGTGTGTGTGTGTGTGTGTGTGTGTGTGTGTGTGTGTGTGTGTGTGTGTGTGTGTGTGTGTGTGTGTGTGTGTGTGTGCCCCCATGCTATGCAGAGTTGTGCGTGCGCGTCTTTCTCCATTTGTAAAGTAAACCAAAAACCATTTTCACTATGCAGTCATTCAAAGCACGTCGTCTTGCCTCTATGAGGAAAGTGGGGTGGAGGGGGAGACGCCTCCCGTGTAAATACACTACATCTATGTAGAAACAGGACGTTGTGTTCCCTTGGGATACTCCCCCCTTTCTCCCTGTGTGTGTATGTATGACATCACCGCTTTCGAGCCGACATCAGCGCTAACGATAGACGTCAAGTAGAGTTAACAAAGTCAGGATTGTATCTGGGCTGGGGAGGAACACAGGGGCGGGGTTTGAGACATGGGGGCGGGCTTTGGGACACAGTGGCTCTAGAGGAGTGTTGTCAAGTATCAATTGCATGTTTTCGTTACTGCTGTAACTGCCATTGGTTTTATGTTTTTTTTGTGCTACAAATGTTAAGGGCTGGGGATGCATACAAAAGTGTATTTTTATTTATTTTGAAGCATATATCTGTTGTGTGTTTCTTTTGTTTTTGTTTTTTTTGTGTACTTAGAAAAAGACACACTTTTGCCTTTTTTTATTTTGTGTTTTGGTGACGTGTGTTTAGTGTCGGCAAACCGGTGGGGAGTTGAGTGGGCTAGGAGAAGGTGTGTTGATGGGGGATGGCTGTCTCTCACCACACCGTGTCTTTAGTAACCCCCTTCCCTCCCCCCAACCAACTCTCTCTATCTCCCCTTTCCCTTAGGCCTATGTTTAACCACATAGTGAGTGAAGACCTCTTTGTTTGCCAGATCTTTTTATTTTTTATTCCTGTCTACCAAAAGTCTTTATTGATCATTGTTATTACTATTATTTTTGTCTTATTTTTTAATATATATTATTGCTATTGTTGTTTTCAATGTTTATTCTTTTTATTATTATTATTATTATTAGTAATAATATGATTACAGTTTTTTTTTTATTCAGGGAAATAAAATTTGACACCAAATTGAACAAAGTAATCAGCTAACCGCTGGTCCCAGTTGGACCCACCGAACATGCGGGTTCAGTGGGGTCCTTCCTCGTTTCCAAAGGTGTGTCTTTTTCTGGCCAGGGAGGGACAGTTCCCCCTGGTGGCTTCTTCCTTTAAACCACGCTCCCCATTCATGCACCACAAACTTGTTACAAGCGTTTTCGTTGTTTTCATCCTCTGATCAAAAAAATAAGTACATCACCACCAATTGCTGTTTTTAAGTCGGTCCTATGATTGAGTTACAGATGGTTATGCTGTTTTTATGTTTCACTCATTTTGTTGATGGCTGTTGCTGTTCTCTCGCCCATGTAAAAGGCCCAGTTTGTGGTGATTCTGGCTTCTCTCATGCTGTAGTAAACAAGGATGCTTCTACTATTGTTTTGGGGTTTTTTAACACTGAAACTTTAATGAAAAATGTTGCACTTGTGGTTGTTATTTTTTAGGTTGGTTTGGCTTTATTTAAAAGGTTAGAGAGATTAAAAACAGAAATTAGAATTGTGGGTGTGCATAAGAGGGTTTTTTGTTTTGCAAGACGGTATTTTTAATCAATCATAGACCTGCAACTGAAAGACAGATTATGATTCAATAATGTTATTTATTGTTCACTTGTATGTTTGTTATATATTCTTGAGGCAGTCATTGGCATTTTACTTTTTATTTTTTTATTTTTTTCATCAGAAGCCAAAAAAATCAACCTATTGTAAAAAGAAACAACCCACGACGTATAATGAATGACTGATTATAGGCCTACAGATTTAACCTAGATAGATCTACAATAAGTAATGTGTGGGCTTTTCTAGTGTGTATCAGATCCATCTATGTCCTTGCCACACACACACTTGATGCAGCATGGTGTTTTTAAGTTTGTCCCCAATGCTAAGTAGACACACTTGCATTTCTTTGAATGTTTCATCTGAATACAAAGTACTCCTTATTAACCCACTGAAAAGGAAAGTTAAGTTATGTTGGTTTTTGACTGTGAATGATTGCTTAAGGGTATTTATTTAAAAAGGTTTTCAAACGCAGCTCTCAATCTAAATTGCATGAGTGTCCGGTTAGCAGGGCAGTGATGGGCAGCCGTTACAGGTGTTACAGGTGTTGCTAGACTTTATTTTCTCGTATGTATGACAACATGGAACTTGTCTCAATAGTCAAACACCACAGCTTTACACCTCCCACCTGTTTTCTGTATTTTATTCCCTGCCCCTCCCCCACCAAGGTTCTTCTGAAACAAAAATAAATGCCATTATATATTGTGAATACCTCAGGATTTTTTTGGAGAAAAATAAAGTAAAACACTTTTAAAAATCAAATAAACTTAAAAACTCATTGAAAAAAGTGTTTTTGATTTTATTCATTCTTTCAAATAGGAAACCAATGTCAATGGTATAATACAGCAATATTACTGGGTGATATAAAATGCATTTTGTTCAGCATGCATTGACAGGTGTGCAGACATTTCAGTTCTGAAAGATGGGGATTGATATGTTTGAGTTTAGATCATGTTTTGTTCATTAACCTACCTCCATGTAAGTTCAGTTAGTGACTTCGAGGAAGGAGCGATGGGAACGCCGCACACACGAGCACAGTCTGGAGCGGTCGTCCACCAAGCGATGAAAGAGCTGCCAACACCACGATGACACCGACGAGAGAAATATCTCCCCCCCCCCCCCCCCCCCCCCCATGTGCTCAACTCAGGTGTGATAATAAAGCGGCCATCCACTGCCCTCTAGCGGTGCTGCTGAGAAGCACAGCGTCCCGTACAGGTCGGTGGTTTAGCTGCCTGCCGTTTTCTTATACAAATAAATTGGCCACAACATTGATTAAGCCTATTTCTAAGCAGCAATGTCTGCACAAATACATCTCTGCATGACTTACACGTTTGTAAGCATCGCTAAAGTTGGCTGTGTGTTGCTAGATGACCACATAATCATTGTAATAA
Source organism: Coryphaenoides rupestris (assembly GCA_002895965.2). Taxonomy (NCBI): domain Eukaryota; kingdom Metazoa; phylum Chordata; class Actinopteri; order Gadiformes; family Macrouridae; genus Coryphaenoides; species Coryphaenoides rupestris. The sequence goes on from PIJE02000848.1 coordinate 69,135, forward strand.
AATAATTAGTGTAATAGGACCTATAGGCCTATACAGATTATGTAAAAGCTATATCATAGAACAAAAACCCACGTAAACTCATCGTTAACGGTAAGGAAACCCATATTTCTATTTTTCATTTAATTGATAAAACATTTAAACTAATGGCAACGTTTTTTGCTAGCTTAGTTACTTTGTTACTGCTTAAGATTAAAAAAATAAAGATTCATGGTTCATAATGAATACGTGCCACAGCACACTGCCCTTTTGTCCACAGTTCTCTGTACTCTATGTTCATTTTTTCTTTTAGTTTAAATAGTGTATAGTAATATTACAACAAGGTTTCACGTTTTAACAATATGATCATGTATGTTTTTGAACACTAGAGGGGCTCTTATTATGCCACCAGGTGTCAGCATGGTCAGTCAATACAAGCTGTTTTTTTAACAGGATGTAATGGTTCATCACGCTAACACCTGGTGGCCCCTGTAGCATGAACATTACTCCTATGGACGTTAGAAGGGGGGGTGCGGCAGCCTCAGTTACTGCACAAAACGGTCTTTTTATTTACTGTAACATAAGTTATGTCTTTCTCCTGCTCAAAGCACTTCAGCATTACACTGTACACAATCATACGTGGATGACATTGATGTTTCCACTCTGATGAAAGAGAGTTAATTACACGTACAACTGAGCGAAGGTCCACTTTCGGTAATGCATGAGACTGATGCTTCATGGTTTTATAAGCTACTACGCTTAATTAAGGCTTTCTTTCATCAGAGTGGAAACATAATGCGAAAGCCAAATAGCCTACAAAATGCGGAAGAGAGCGCCGAGCTAGCGGGTGAATTCATTGTTCTGATCACTAACCTATTCAGAAGTGAGGTTTATTTTTATTTTTTCAACTGGCTTGTAATATGCCCAATGTTGTTGACTGTGTTTCTCTTTAGTCAATCGCTGGTAATAGCCCAAGCCTAGCCTACAGCCCTTGAACATGTAGCTAATGTAGGCTTGAAAAGCCTAAATAAAACAATTATTACGTTCTTCTCGTTTGCCTCCCTCTCACGTCATTTTCATTTAAAGGGTCATTAGAAATAACTTATTTCAAAGCCGTTCTGAACAATGTACTTCTCACTCCTCCCTCTCACGTCATTTTCATTTAAAAGGACATTAGAAATCACGTTAAAGGCATAATGAAAAAAATTTAATAAAATCACAGAAAGGCCGCACCCCCTGCCGATTTAAAGTTCCAACGTCCCTGCTCTTATGATGATAATGATTCGTTGAATTGTCATTTCAGTTCCAACGATGTTGCAGATGCACATAATCATTTGAGCAACGCTCTCGCCCACCCTGGCACTTTACCGGCTCTTCACTGGAGAATCCCATGAGTACAGCTTTCGTGCCGTCACTGGACTCCATGGCTACACTGCCATGCAGATGACCTCACTGTTCACCAACTGTGACACCAAACAAATTGAGAACTTGTCCACACATGCAAGAGCCTGCGACTGTGATGAGGTCTCCCAGCAGCTCCCTGGTGACCCTGTACCACCCCGAGAAGGTGGTACAGGGTAAGTTATAGGCGGACTCAGGGAACCTGCGGTTGGGCGGCTTTCCTTTCCATCAGGTGTTGACTGCTGTCTTCTACCGCAGAGGGGAAGTGGTGAAGGGGCGGTGGCGGGTGACTGACTACAGTCCAGAAGGTCACATGCTTCTGTTTTCTGCTACTTTGCCCAATGCACACATGCCAACTCTGAGGTGGCATCCGCCTCTCAGAAGAGGAAGAGGAGGGCCCTGGAAGATGGTTAAAGCGGACTTCCTATTCAGAAAAGATGCCTTCGATTCTGAATTCTATGCATGTACAACTGGAGCAGGGGAAACAGTTGTAGATATGCATTTTTGTAATTATTGTACATTTAAATGCTCCTTTTCAATATACATTTTAATACATACTTGTATGTTTTAAAATGTTGAAATTCTATATATGTGTTTTGTCTTTGTTTAACCTAGCCTTGAAAAACATGTAATTTTTTAATTTTCACAGACACACACCCACACACAAAATCAGCTATATAGCTGACACTTTCCGGTTTGTTAACACAAAGACAAATCTATTAATGATCATAGATCATTGTTAATATATTTGACGAAGAATTAATGTTGTCTGACTATGATGGGGTAATGGGAAAGAAAATAAATACTTGTTTTTAACACTTAATATCCAATACAGGACTTATCAATACCAAGTTCATATGTAATAGATTTAGACTTGGTTACATTACTTTAGGTATTTTTTGGATGATTCACATTAAGAAGTTTGCCATTTGAGAGAGTCAGGTTTTGTTAGGTATGAGTCTAATGATGAGTTGACATTGCAGTGATAAATACGATTTGACTGCATGGCAGAACTGATGCAGCAGTTATGGTAAGGCTCTTTAATTAAGTTGGCCTCTTGATTAATCTATCATCATTTTAGAGCACAATTCTAATCGTGTGCGTGAGCTTTACCATCTGGGTACACTGCTGGAGACCGACGGGGGAGGCAGACCTCGAAGACAGGTTCAGAAAGGTAACCCTACACCATAGAGGAAGAACAAACAAAACACTAGGCCATGCCTATTGTGCGGCTTCTCTCTCTCTCTCTCTCTCCATATATGGTTGGATCTTTACGAAAAAGCTCATTGGCTGTTGTCAGCCAACGTGTTAGGCGTCGTAACCAAAGACTTTATAAAAAGTAACGGCATAAAATAAAACACGTGTTCAATTGATAATAAATTCATATTTCCTTCATTCAAAATCACATTTAGATTAAAACACCAAAATTGCTCAATTAAATTGAGAAGAAGTAAGAATAAAGAAGTCATTCATAAATGCATTGATGCATAATAGCTCCAGATCTATGTAATTCTTCATTATTACTTCGTTCGTGTCAACGCATCTATGTAATTATTCATGACCCCCCCCCCCCCCCCACACACACACACACACACACACAGGTACAGACGAAGCGTTGACATTCCTCCACGTTCACCTCTCGTCCGCACATTCCTGTCGACACTAAGCAGCGCCTTTGACTCATTCAATCACAAGCAACGAGGGAGCGTCGTCCCCCAAATAAACCTGCACACTAAATCTATCGGCCGCGATGAGTGATTTAATTATACAACACAAAGAGCTGAAGAATGGCGATAGATAGCGCATCACAATCTGCGAACACAGACCCCACCCGTATTTGGTTTAGCGGCGACTCACCTGGGCGGGGGGCGGGGCCTGGTGACTTGTGTCCTACCTGAGAATGATAAAAGTGGGCGGAGCAACGCGTCCTCCATCCTCGCCGACAGAGAGAGAGAGAAGAGAGTGTCGCCTGGCCGGACAGCTGCAAGACTGCACGAAAACTTACCAGGTATCCAGGACCACCTTCATTAAGACACAGAGACAGACACCCGCGGTGAACAGCGTGTGTGTGTGTGTGTGTGTGTGTGTGTGTTGTGTGTGACGTGACGTCTGTGTGACGTGTGCGGCGCAGCAGGACGTCTGAAGCAAACGCGAGAGCAGCCAAACTTCCCTTCGCACCGCCTGAAGCTGAACACCAGGTAATTATTATTATTTATTTATTTTGCTCGCCTAACTAAATTCCACCCCCCCACCCCCCGAACACAACGTGATTTATTTCGTTTGAAGGCCTGAAAATGCTGTTGGTCGTCGGCATGTGTCACACACACGAACTTATATTCGGTCTTGTTCAAACTATGGGAAACGGCAGGTGTGCGCTAATGTGTTTATGCTGTTTCTGTCGTGTTGAGCTTCACCGTCTGGGCCGACATGGCTGCTGGTGTCTTGTTTGCGAGGCTTGTCTCTGCAAGCTAGTTTGGCCACAAGTCAAGCTGCACGCACACCCAGATGCATGTCTGCCCTGAGGATACACACATTTGCATACCTATGTGACTGCAACGTTGTCATGGGGCTTGACTTGACTTCTGTCTTTTTAAGTGCAGAAAATATAAGTGCGTGTGTGTGTGTGTGTGGTGTGGGTAGTCTTATTTTAGATGTTCAACTTTATTTGTAAGAGAATACTACTTCTCCCTGTGCAGTAGGCTATCAGTTATAAGCAACGCACGCACGATATCACAAAGGCGGTAAGCCTTGTCCTAGGATTGCTACATCGGTGTAGCAACATTGATAGATCGACGGTTCCCTCCTAATATTTGATTTATTTCTATATTCATATGGCTTATCTACAGCCTGGGCACCTGGTTCAAGCGTCATAATTAACGGAGGACAAGGCTCCTATGGTATTACTGGTTCCAGCCAGAGTCAAACCATTTAAAAGATGCTGGCTGCAGATGACCTCTGTGTGAGACTACCAGGACCCTGATGCTGTATGTAAGATAAAGTCAAGTATAATTTTGGTCCTGTGCAGCTGCACAACTGTGGTAAAACCGTGCAAAGCTTGCCAACTTCCCGAGGAAGTTGGTCAATTCTTTGCAGTTTGTCATGTCCTGTCGCTGTTTGAGGTCGACTACGTTCGCCCCATGTTCTTGCCGGGAGTCTTTTCTCGAGGTGTTCTAGTTGGTTCTGATGGAGTGTTCTGGCCTGTGATGCTCCACTCATCGTGGCTTGAGGAATTTTAAGGCTGGCCACGCCTCACCATTATCTGTCCCTCTCGCTCTCTCTATTGGGTCCAGAGGGCCCATGATATTAAGCAACAGTCTGCCCCCCTGCTCCCTCCCTCCACATTACTCAGGCTGATCACATAATGTGCTCAGAGAGAAACACAGATGACATGTTGCACACTTATCTGTTTATCTCTGTGTGTACTCTGCGGTGACAGTGTTCATCCTCTTCTTATTAATCTGACACATGCAAACACCTTCCCACACACACACACACACACACACTTACAGTGGACTTATGACCATTCATTGGCTGACATATTTGGGGTTTTTTGTGGGGTATTTAAAAAAAAGTAATGCCACACCTTGTTTACAGAATCAACCACCTTCAATTATTTGGTATGTCAGACAAAAATGAGTAGAGACAATGAAAGCAAATGGGCTCGTTTGATTTCAGCAAAGTTTATTTCAGTGGAGTGAATCTCTCTGGGGCGTGGTGGCAGGTAATGAAATTTCTCTCTCTGTCCTGACTTGCTCGGAGCATTCCTGCCTCCTAGCTAGTATCCTCTGATATCTGCTCGCGCCTCCGTCCTCTGCCCGCTCAGTCCTGTTGAGTAATAACCTGTGGCCAGATGCTGTGTGATGCATTGCAACACGTATTGGTACACTATGGATGTTGTGTTGTTTTATAGCCTTATCAGGATACAGGGTTAGGTTACTTCTTACTTGTTGTGCCTTCCTGGTCTGTAAACACTCCATTAGAGTGGTATGATTAAAATAAAAAGTCTATTGACAATATTTTCACACTGCAAATATGAGAATTATTTTGCATTTCACATCTTGTGTTAATGCCAGCGTTTTTGAACATTGCCACGCTCTGGGCATTGGATGATTTCATTGATTGTCCTCTTGTTAATCAAATCAACTATAATAGACTTTTAGTCAGTTATTGTAGTTAATATAGTAATTTTGAACACAAATTTTGAACACAAGTTAACTTGCGACAAGGGATTTTCCATTGTGAATGACCATTGTTAAGTTATTAAATGAATAGTCGAAATGATTAATCGAAAAGGTGACCGATGGCCTAATCACAAAGAAAAATTTGCATTGCAACGGTAATGCACAGTCCATCGAACACTTGGGATGTGTCCAGACAGAGATAAGCTCAGGACCAGGGGAAGGGAAGGTTCTCTACCGTGTGGCGGAGTACAGGGAATGTGTGGACCTCCCTGTCTACTGGGTGGGTGAGCAGCTGCTCTACCGACGAGGAAGTCAGGGGTGTGTCTGTACAATACTTGAGCCGGGCGAAAGTGACAGTTTGACATGATCATCAACATGATGAGCAATAGTCCCGATATTTTAGTTTGAATGCAAAGTGTCGACATGACTTGATCACCACTAAAGAAATACATACATTGATTCAGTGCCGTGCGCATGTCAAGGCTTACTGAAGATACTGGATGGAATAATTGATGTTTCTCTAATGATAAGGTCCACGTAGGCTACAATTATGGCAATCCAGGCTGAATGATGGTGGCACTCTGGAGGAAACGACGACTTGGCCTACTATTACTGAAGCATGAAGTTAAATGGATTCATATTTCGTGTTGATGAATTCCAGTAGTTCTTGTCTTGAATGCAGGGATAAGGTCCTGGACAATGCATGTAAAACCAGCTGATAATGCATGTTGTAAAAGCTACTGTCTGCAAGCGAGAACGTGTCTTTAAGCACAGTGTCTTGACTAACGGGTTGGAACTTGACTCAAATTACACACGGTCATGAGGTAAAAACAGTGTTGCTGTTTTTCACTGTGTGTGTTGTGTGCTGTGTGCTGTGTGTTCGTTCGTTCCTGTTCATTCTCCAGGCTTTACAAACATGATCACATGTTTCCTCTGTTGTAATGCTACCTGTTCCTGTATCTCCACATGGTAGCTCTCACATGGTTGACCTTTTTTAGAAGGCAGTTCTCGCCAGCATGCTTCGAGGCTTAAACGACAAGATAAGACGTTAAAACTGGATGTTTAGGAGCACGCGCTCCCTGCTGTATTTTAATTTAAGCTATTTCCTTACTGTTAAAGTTGCGCCACGAACAAGGTTATTAAAAATTTGGGGTGACTAGTCAAACTCGCTTGCAGCTACATCACCTGGCGGGCAGCCATGTCATATCTCTGTTGAAACAGGACACTGTAAATGTTGATTGAACTTCCTGCACTCACGCTCTCTGTCTTTTGTCCCGAAGCCACCATGACCGACGCAAACAAGTTCCTGTATGGGGACCGTGGCACAGAGAGCAACCCCCTGGCCCAGGCCGACTGGTCCACCAAGAAGCTGGTGTGGGTGCCCTCGGAGAAGCTGGGCTTCGAGGCCGGCTCGGTGAAGGAGGAGAGTGGGGATGAGTGTCTGGTGGAGCTGGCTGACTCCGGCAGGAAGGTGAGTGCGCGGGCTTTGGTCGGCCAAAGTGAACAAACATCAAATCACACTTTACTCGAAGGCTCCATCTTTTCCCATCCAGGCCAGGTCTCTTTAGCCATACTTTCATGTGTCTTGTTTAACATATGTGACTACCTCTCGGTAGTCACATGTGTTAAACTACCTTAAACATTGCTGGCAGAATACTTTGGAGACTGTACACTGTACTGTATGTACCAAAAAGTATTGAGTGTAAATGCTCCAACATACTTTAGCGTGCCCTCCTGGAGCACCGATCTCCAAAACATTGATGGTGACCGGGTCATCCCGACTTCTTCTCAGATCAAAGTGAACAAGGATGACATCCAGAAGATGAACCCGCCCAAGTTCAGCAAGGTGGAGGACATGGCGGAGCTCACCTGCCTCAACGAGGCCTCGGTGCTGCACAACCTGAAGGACCGCTACTACTCTGGCCTCATCTACGTGAGTAACACAAACACACACACACACACTGATTTCATTTTATATATTTGTGTTCTGGTACTGATTTTAATAATTTATTATTATTATTTATTATAAATATAGTGATTTTATAATACATTTAAGCCATATCCACAGGAGTGCAAATGTTAACGAGCCCTCCTGTCTTTTCTCCTCCACACAGACGTACTCTGGTCTCTTCTGTGTGGTCATCAACCCGTACAAGTACCTGCCCATCTACACGGAGGACATCGTGGACATGTATCGGGGCAAGAAGAGGCATGAGATGCCCCCCCACATCTACGCCATCACCGACACCTCCTACAGGAGCATGATGCAGGGTGGGCATGGCCTCCTATCTGTCATTCATTCACTCACTCAAGTCAACAGAGCCCCCAGTTTAGTTTAAATTGTTTACTAGATAAACTGTGGAATGCTTCTTGAAGCATCGTGGTCAAGCTACCGTCGTCACCTGCCCAAGTTGTTTACTAGATGAAACAGTGCATCATGGGATCTTTTTTTTTGTCTATGTACATAGTTTTTTTTTTTGTTTCTATATTTTTTGGAGGATGACACTGAATTCAGTCTGAAATGTTGTGTGGTTTAATGTGATTCCCCTCAGTTAATCAGATGAGTTATGTTATTATTTTATCAGGAAGTCTCATGTTATTGGTACCAGTTGTATACAAACGGTGGGATTATCCATCATTGACGCACTCCTGAGTGACAGTTTGTATATTTCTACCCTGCTCACTTCCAGATCGGGAGGATCAGTCCATCCTGTGCACGTAAGACAATTCCCGTCTTGTTTCAACCCTTCTACCTAAATACATATTTTAGAAACTCATGCAACTGTAGCGCATTGCCTTTTAAATGTCTTGTATTGCAATATGATGTGCTCTGCTGTCCCACATGGTCGGTGGTCCATGGTGTGTGGTACAGAGGGGAGTCTGGTGCGGGAAAGACGGAGAACACCAAGAAGGTCATCCAGTACCTGGCACACGTCGCCTCCTCCTTCAAGTCTAAAAGAGACCAGGTGGGTCGATGTCAGAGGTCGTGTACGCCATTGGTTCAACGGTTTGCCTTGACATGTATTGTAGTTTCATGGTATGGCTCTGTTAAGGCATACTTGTTCATTTTACATTGTATTTATTTCTTATGGTATTTTACATTTAACATTTCCCAAACAATGTCATGCTATTTATTATTATTATTTTTTATATATATATATATATATATATATATATATATATAAAAAGGGAAGTGGTGAGTTCAGTATTTCGCAGACAGGACATGCACAAGTATAGATCAAAGGCTACACCTGATACAACTTTTAACTTATTCTTTTAGTATTCAATGCTATACTCAATACATTATTTGTCATGTATGCATACTTTTTTTAAAATCGTATATGCAATCTGTTGCAGAGGAAATGTGGGTTAGGCTCAGGTGCAAGTTCACTTCAATTTCTGTCTTTATTGTAATGCTTTGAGGACCATAAGGCAGTTTTGACCCCTGTGGAACACCAGAAATGACATTTATGCATTTAGACTCTTGGATGTTTCTTTTGTCTCTGTTCTGTTTACTTCTGTATTTTTCCATGTTGACATTTACTGCCACTCGACACTCTTTGATCTGTTCTGGAGAGGCAAGGAAGCGGCTCCGCTAACATTCCTCTTTCAGGCCCAAACCTGCCTGCCCTGCTTCACTGCAGTGACCAGTACTATAGCAGGAAGCAAAGCAAGGCGTGGGTGTTGGTATCTCTGTGTATACATGTCTGTCTGTGCTTATCGTGCATGTCTTGAAATGTATATACTGAAATATAATAGTTTATTACAAAGTGTTAAATGATCAACCTTTTTTTTTCCTGTCATCTCTAGGGCAGTGCAGTTCTGTCACAAGTGAGTTCATCCCCAACACCGCATGATTCACTGCTTTTTGCATTTGCGCAAAATGATAAACTTCCCACTTTTCTTGGCTGTGTTTTGACTAATTACTAAAATCCCTGAACTCAGGAAATAATTCTCATCCTTAAGCAACTGTCATCTTCATTTTCTTCCTTGCTTGGATATTTGTTAATGGTGAAGTTACAAAAACTTAGTTTAAATTCAATGGAGACTTCTTGCTGGGGAAGCAGAAGTGAAAGTGGTTGTCTTGTTTAAAACAAGCCAGCAACAAGTGAGATCTGTTAGTGGTTTCCCTTATCTCTAGGGCGTCAGAAATATTGACGGGTTAAATGATCTTATTGCATGTTTTTTCCCCCTCTTTTCTGTGGCTGGTTTTGAGCCTGTATTGGGTGCTGGTGTACCGCTCTGCACTTCACACTGCCACACCCTGCTGCTATTGTTGATCCCATTATGCTGAGGCCTGAATCGGCCATTGTTGTCGAGCCCATTAGCTACTGTTTGGGGTGTCACTTCCGTGCACCGCCTCGACTGCTGATAAACGCATGTACTCCGTGGCGTGCGCCCTCATTGTTATGTGTGCCTGCATGAACGTGTTGCGTTGATGAGGGTGCTGGCTTGTGTATGTATGTGTGTGTGTGTGTGTGTGTGTGTGTGCGTGAAATGTGTCGACTGCGAGTCTGTACTCGTACGCAGAGTACGAGTACAGAAAATGCATTCATCATGCGTTGTGCGTCTGCATGCATGATTTACACCAATGCTTTCGTACAGTAATTTCGCGTTGTGCAAAACTGGAAGTTGAAGTGGAATGCAAGCCGGATGAGCGCTGAGGTGTCTTCTGCTCCCGCTCTGTGCCCAGGGCGAGCTGGAGAAACAGCTGCTAAGAGCCAACCCCATCCTGGAGGCCTTCGGCAACGCCAAGACAGTCAAGAATGACAACTCCTCCAGATTTGTAAGCTTTAAAGTCCTTTCAGTTAAAGCTCCCATAGGGAGAATTTGATAGTTGTAATGAGAGGGGGTGGGGGAATTCATCCTGAAGTGTTGCATTCATGTTCCTGTGATTGAGAGTCAGGCAAAATGGATTCCCAACTTGACCAATTCCCATTCGTCGGAAAAGATCCGGAAGTGGTCTAAAATATTTGTATTTTACTGGTACTCAGTACCTCCATCACATGACAATGTTGTTTTTAATTGGGAACAGGGGAAATTCATCCGGATCAACTTTGACGTCAATGGATACATCGTCGGAGCCAACATCGAGACTTGTATCCTTGCCGTTGTGCCAGGGTCCCCTCTGTCATCATTTCCTGTAGAGGAGCGGCTGCTTTTCTAACAAACCTTTACCGACCTCGCTTCTTTCTGGATGGAATATATCCTTGACAGGCGCGCTGTCAGACCTGCTGGAGAAGTCTCGAGCCATACGGCAGGCTAAAGAAGAGAGGAGCTTCCACATCTTCTACTACATGCTGAGTGGAGCCGGGGAGAAGTTGCGCTGTAAGACCTTCTAGACCTAACCCTGACCATGCAGAGAGTGCTCTCCCAAATGCACAAAGCTAATGATTGTTAATGGATCAATTCATTCAACTTATTTTGGACTTTGTTTGGAATACGTTTGGCGAAATACGACACAAGGTAGTTGTGTAGCAGTCTATTTGGGATCATGAAATGTGTTTTGTATTTTGAAGCCGAGTTGTGTCTGGAGGACTACAGCAAGTACCGCTTCCTGTCCAATGGGAACGTGACTATCCCCGGCCAGCAGGACCAGGACCTGTTCAACGAGACCATGGAGGCCTTTGAGATCATGAGCGTCCCGGAAGAGGAAAGAACCGGTACGCTCCCCCTTTTAAAAGTCCCTTAAATACTTCAGTGTGCGCCATCAGTCAATGCGTGGATTTGACGCTGTGTTGGCGTCTCTGCGTGTCTGCCAGGCCTGCTGAAGGTGATCTCTGCCGTGCTCCAGCTGGGCAACATGAGCTTCAAGAAGGAACGCCACTCTGACCAGGCCTCCATGCCCGATGACACTGGTACGCACGCACACACACGCAAAAATCCTATTTAACACACTCACTCACTTTCTATTTAGTAGTACTACAGGCATTCAAACCATGTTCACCTTGCATGTTGCCAATGGAACCTCCCTCTTCTTCTGTCCTGTAGCTGCCCAGAAAGTCTGCCATCTGCTGGGCATGAATGTGACCGACTTCACACGTGCCATCCTCTCACCCAGAATCAAGGTAGGTACCTCTCTCTTTGTGGAGGGACTTATCCAAGGCTGGTGTGTAGATTCAACCAAATTGTTATATGGACTTCAAGCATTTTCCATGGATTCTTTGACGAGACAAGGCCAGTTTGATGTACCCATGTATTGTCTCTCCTCTGGTGGTGTAGGTGGGCCGGGACTATGTGCAGAAGGCCCAGACCCAGGAGCAGGCTGAGTTTGCGGTGGAGGCGCTGGCCAAGGCCTCGTATGAGAGGATGTTCCGCTGGCTGGTGATGCGGATCAACAAGGCCCTGGACAAGACCAAGAGGCAGGGCGCCTCCTTCATCGGCATCCTGGACATCGCCGGCTTCGAGATCTTTGAGGTACGGTTCAGGGCTGTGAGACCTCTCCAGCTCTAAGGCAACCTAGGAGCCCGAGCAGGGATTCAGAAATTCAAGGCGCACCAAGTTGTTGGCATGATTATGTAAAAGGTCACACATTGCCGGTCTGTGGTGATGTATAGATGGCAGTTTATTAGCAATATTTCACAACTAGACTATCCAAAAAGTGTCACGTGGATACAGGTTCATAAAATCTTACAGCCAATTGCATTATTTGTAATGTGTATTAAGACAGAGCAAGAACTTGCATTGTGTGGAACAATTAATCAATAATTAAGCAAACCATAATGTCCTGTCCTCTGGACTGCCTGCAACTTATTTGGTTTTCATCGTCGAGTAGATGCTCTTAAGCATAATATCTGTATAATTAATAGAACACTCCGTTTGTACGGAACAATGTCGTCCTTTATTGTTAATAAAAAGACAATACTGACTGTCTCCTCCTCCTCCTCCTCCTCTCCGGCAGCTGAACTCGTTTGAGCAGCTGTGCATCAACTACACCAATGAGAAGCTGCAGCAGCTGTTCAACCACACCATGTTCATCCTGGAGCAGGAGGAGTACCAGCGGGAGGGCATCGAGTGGAGCTTCATCGACTTCGGCCTGGACCTGCAGCCCTGCATCGACCTCATCGAGAAATCTGTGAGAGCGCCCGTCTCTGGTCTCACACACCTTTAGGACTGTAGATGAACTAGTGATGTGCCCGTTTGAATATTTGGCTTGTCTAAAGTCTGATAGCACATCCCGTTCTGGGTGAACGGGATGTGCTTCGATTCGTATTTGTTTCGACCAATCGTGTTGCTGTGGGTATACAAACTAGGGCAGTCGGACTGCCGGGTTCCTGGTGACTCCTCCCCCTTAAAAGTCTGGTGCTACATGCACTGTCACTGTTGTCATTCGCCTGGTCGCCATGACAACAATCGAATTGGCAGTGGCTATTTCAGCAGCAGTTTCGGGTAGATTGAGGAAGTGAACGTGCTGCAATTGTGGCCCATCTCGATCAAATGACAAGGGCTTCACACGTGACTCTCCCCAGCTCTGCTGTACACAGTATGGAGCGTCCTGTCCATGATATTAGCCCAAGCTATTCCTCGACAGCTTTGTATGACTATGTGAAAATGTAATTGCATTAGACAGGATATACAAAGCTGGCTTAAAATGTGGTCCGATTCCTGTTTGCATCTTAAGATGGAACTTTATTAATCCCGAAGGAAATTCTTGTGCCAGCGGTTGCTCAAAAATACCAACATAAGAATAAAAACAATAGAATAATAAATGTGCAGTTTATAAGCCTAATAGAGTAACAATATAGGCAAGATATATTTAGTAAAATATGATATTGTGAATATAGCACACGATGTTGGAAAGTACTATTGCACATGATATTGTTCTCAGTGTTCGCTGTTTCAACTGTCTTCCCCACAGAAGAAAAGGAGTTGCATAGTTTGATGGCCACTGGCAGAAAATACTGTGTTTTTAGTCCAATCCATCTTATTGTCTATGTGGACGTCCAGGTACTTGTATTGCTCGACAATGTCCACCTCAGTCCCCCCCGATACTGACTAAAATCCACCACCAACTTCTTAGTCTTTGTGATGTTGAGTTGCAGGTGGTTTAGTCCACACCACTCCACAAAACTGTCCACCACCCTCCTGTACTCGGACACCTTTTCCTTGCTGATACAGCCGACAATGGCAGTCGTCCGGAAACTTCTGCAGGTGGCAGGACTGTGAGCTATATCTGAAGTCTGAGGTGTAGAGTGTGAACAGGGAGGGAGACGAGACTGTCCCCTGAGGTGCTGCCACATTGCTCACTATATCGCTTTGCAGCCTCACGTACTGTGGCCGACCTGTGAAGCAGTTGGTGATCCAGGCCACTAGTGGAGCATCCCCCGGCATGTCCAGTAGCTTAGTCCTGAGCAGGGCATGTCTTATGGTGTTAAAAGCGCTTGAGAAGTCGAATAACATGACACTCACAACGCTGCCTGCCTCCTCCACATGAGTATAAGCCCTGTGCGGCAGAAAGATGATGGCATCTTCCACTCCAATGCGGGCCTGGTAGGCAAACTGCAGGGGGTCTAGTGATGGTTTGACTAATGACGTGCTTCAAGACTAACCTCCCCAGCGAGGTTTATAGAGGGGCCTAAGGTGGACCAGGTTGTGATCTGATCTGCCCAGGGGAGAGAGCGTTATGGAGCTGTATGCTTCCTTAACATTAGCATACAGCAGGTCCAGTGTTTCATTTTCCCTAGCTTTGCAGTCCACAAACTGTTTAAAAACGGAAAGGGTTGTTGTCAAGGTGACATGGTTAAAATCACCCAATGTCTGGGTGAGCCCCCACGAAACACACTCACTCTTTGTGAGTGATCTTAACTCGTCCATCTTGTTCACCAGAGATCGTACGTTCCCCATAATGATAGACATAAGATGCGGACGCTATCTCCTCTTCCTTAGCAGTCTTCTCCTCCTGGCTCTACAGCCCCGGTATTTCCTCCTCAGCTCCATGTCTCCCGCCGACCACGCTACACAGTCGGCGGTTCATCGGCTGATCTCTGGTGTAAACAATGGAGCCATGACCGGGGATCGGGCATAATAAAAGTACTCCAATAGCGAGCAAAACGAAAAAGAACACACATTGTTTTGGGCCATATTAGTTTGAGATGTAGTCTGTAGAGGTCAGTTGAGCTATGGTGCTCTGGTTGATGCTTAAGTCACGTAGTTGTCCATTATTTAAAAGGGTTTGTGTGTGTCAGGCGGGTCCCCCAGGCGTGCTGGCCCTGCTGGACGAGGAGTGCTGGTTCCCCAAGGCCACGGACAAGAGCTTTGTGGAGAAGGTGGTCCAGGAGCAAGGCAGCAGCCCCAAGTTCCAGAAGCCCAAGAGACTGAAGGATGACGCCGACTTCTGCATCATCCACTATGCCGGGAAGGTACGGATCCCTGTTGATATACCACAGCTTTAACCTTGATGTCTTGCAGAGATTAACAATAGCATTCTGTAAAACATTTTTTTATTATTTGTTCACAATCATAATTCTTTGTGGGGGGTTGCATTTATTCTGCACTCTTCCAGAAGCTCTATGGGTGTATTATGAAAAAATATATATTCAATTGATCACGTCGAATTTCCATTCAACATTATAATTGTGCATGCCTGTGCAGTTCGGCTACAAAGTACCCATCGGTATGCATACCAATACGTCTTGTCTGTGTGGTAGGTGGACTACAAGGCTGACGAGTGGCTGATGAAGAACATGGACCCTCTGAACGAGTGTGTGGCCTCGCTGCTCAACCAGTCGACGGACAAATTCATCGGCGACATGTGGCGAGACGGTGAGTTCGGCCACAGCATAAATCCCCCCCCCATCTACAATTTTAGTAGGTTTACACTCATTTTAATTGTAAAACGCAGTCAAAAAGGTTTGAGAAAAGGACAAAACACAGAAAGAGATAAAATGAAAAATCATGAAATTGTTGCGTGCATTTCCATGGTTATTTCATGGCGGTATTTGTGTTTTTTGATCGACTCGTTGTTCTGTCTTATTTTCATCCCACCATCTGTCTGTGTGTCTCAACACAGTGGACCACATCTTGGGCATGGACAAGGTGGTGGGCATGTCGGACTCTATGCACGGCGGGTTCAAGACGCGCAAGGGCATGTTCCGCACAGTGGGGCAGCTCTACAAGGAGCAGCTGTCCAACCTCATGACCACCCTGAGGAACACCAACCCCAACTTTGTCCGCTGCATCATCCCAAACCACGAGAAGAAGGTCGACATTAACTCATTAATGGGTTTCTAAATCTAGACCGCGACAACTTGATCGCCAATCTAGCTTCTAGTGTTGAAGCAAAATGAGCCGAAACAGACATCCCTCATTGAAGCGTGTGTTAAATTGCGTCTGTCTGTCTGTCCATCCCAGGCTGGTAAGCTGGAGCCGCAGCTGGTCCTGGACCAGCTCCGGTGTAATGGAGTCCTGGAGGGCATCCGGATCTGCAGACAGGGCTTCCCCAACCGCATCGTCTTCCAGGAGTTCAGACAGAGGTAACCCGGGTTGACCACATGGCTCATCTATCGTTGGGTTCTAAATGCACAGGCTTTTCTCCAGGACCTGAGAAACACACAGAAGACCATACATACACCTAATGGCAACCAAATAATTTCCTTCACTGTAGTGGTCGCAAGGCAATGCGAAGGTTTCTGATAGAGCTGTGAATCTTCACTGGCCTCACGATTCGATTACGATTCAGCTGTCCATGATTCGATTCTACGATGCATCTCGATGCAGCTCAATAACCACAACCTCTTTTTCAGAGCACTTCTCACGTGTTTCTTCTAGCGCTTCCACATTCCTTCGTTGTGACGTCACACTAGCGCAGGGGTGGCCAACCAGTCAGAGACGAACAGCCAATTTCTTTACTGTGTTACTGCAAAGAGCCACATCACACACACATGAACATCTCCCCATCTCTTCCTCTCACACACACCAACAATATTTGTAGCCACTGCCAGGAGCACCCCCCCCCCCCCCCCCCCCCCTCCCCCCTCCCATCAGAACCGCAAATTAACGGACCCCCCCCATCAGAACCGTGAATTAACGGACCCCTCCCCCCCATCAGAACCGCGAATTAACTGTTGTGAGAACAGCGTAGCCAATAGCGAGTGCGGAGTGGAGCGCGTGTGAGTGGTGGAGCGAGAGAGAGCGCGCATGCGCACAGCCAGTTCAGAGTCAGCACGTGTTACATATAAGAGAGAGTGAATGTAATGTGCGAGGGAATCACAGTTGGCACCAAATAAATACAAAGCATCTCAAGAACAAGCTGGTGTGTTGCATACTGTTTTCCCTCACTGACTGCCGTGGAGTGATATGGGTTATTGATCCCGAAGGGAGCCACGGAGTAGGCTACTTCGGCCCCGGAGGAAAAGTCTCTCGACTACGGTGGAGGAACTGAGAGCACGGAAAGTTCAACATAACGGACCCGTCCCCCCCCCCCTCCCATCAGCACCGCGAATTAACGGACCCGCCCCCCCCCCCCCCCATCAGAACCACAAATTAACGGACCCCCCCCCCCCCCCCCCCCAGAGACGCTGACTCAGAGCCCGTCACGCGCCTCACGGTAGCGTCATTGCGCATCCTTGGCGCAACATCTGTGATAACCTGTTAACTTTGACAGCCCTAAAAAAAACACAAAATTCAATATGAACGTAAGAGCCGCAAGAAACCAGGCAAAGAGCCGCATGCGGCTCGGGAGCCGCGGGTTGGCCAGGCCTGCACTAGCGTATCCCGTCTATTTTGATTATAAATTAATTTGAAACAATGGAGAGACATCGCGTCCTGGCATTGGCAGCAGCTCTCCACATGAGTGGTGCCTTCGAAAAGATTTTTGTGTGTAGTACAACTGGGTTGTCCATGACGGCCTGTATAAGGTTCTCCTCCGCCTTTGTTGACAATGTTGATATCGTATGTCCCGCCCCCTTCTCAATTTTGATTGGCTGACAAGAGAGACGTGACATTGATGAGCGCGACGCTTCTCCAAAAGTTGAACTATTTTCAACTCAGAGCACTGGGAGCAGAGCGACCAAAAGCGCTGAACTTCATAGGGTTTGCATTGAAAATAGCCGCTGCCAGCGTTTTATTTTTTTTTACATCAACGTTAGTAGGCTATAATCGATTATGTTCTGTCACTGCATCGATGCAGAATCGTACATGTCCGCATCGCGATGCATCTTAGAATCGAGAAATTTCCACACCCCTAGTTTCTGATCTGTTGAGTGAGTCAGTGTGTGTATATAAACATTCTTGATGCAGCATCTATAAAAAGGAAGAAGGGGCCAGTTGGGATGCTGCATTACATAATTTTATATATTCATATTTTATGTCATTTGTCTTGCAGGTATGAGATTCTCACACCCAACTCGATCCCCAAAGGCTTCATGGATGGGAAGCAGGCCTGTGTGCTCATGGTAAGACCCACCACACACACACACACTAGGCCTCAACAACTCTTTTTGGTTCATTGTCTTGAATTTAATGTTTTGTATGTATTGCATTGCTATATTTTAATTTACAGATTTTCCTTGCATTCGTCCTTTTTCAAACTTTGTACTAGAGTAGAATTTAAGATGGGCAAATTCGAGGTTAACACAGTGTATTGAGTTCTCGCCTGTCTCTCCCGGACAGATCAAAGCCCTGGAACTGGACCCTAACCTGTACCGGATCGGCCAGAGCAAGGTGTTTTTCCGGGCCGGAGTCCTGGCCCACCTGGAGGAGGAGCGGGACCTGAAGGTCACCGACGTCATCATCAACTTCCAGGCCTGGTGCCGTGGCTATGTGGCTCGCAAGTACGACCACCATAACACCCACTTTCACTGGCTTATTGGGATTACTTGTTGTATTTCTATATAGTGCATCATCTACTATATCACTATTATGTCACTATACAAAGGCTTATTCAATTAGATAAAGGCTCTTTGAGACACCCCCTTCTTCCCTTATCAGCAGTTATCATTTTGAATTCTGATCGTCAAAGTAGCCAAGATGCAGCAATTTATTTCTAGGCACCTTGTTTTGACCATGGTCACAGACCATGGTCAAAACCCTTTTGGTTTTACCATTTGCTTCATTATATCACACCCAAATAATCTGTGAGAACCCCTCCTTGTTTCACTGAAGATGCTGCATAGAGACTGACATGACCAGCCAAACACTTTACTGCCATGAGGTGTCTTTGCATGAAGTCATTCTTCATCTCCTCCCATTGTGCATCTTCCTCCAGAGCGTTTACTAAGCGGCAGCAGCAGCTAACGGCCATGAAGGTGATCCAGAGGAACTGTGTGGCCTATCTGAAGCTGAAGAACTGGCAGTGGTGGAGGCTCTTCACCAAGGTACCGCACACACTCGCTGGTCCCTGCTCAGTTCACTGGACGTCCAGCTTCACTCACTGGCCACTGCACAGTTTACTGGACTGGTTCATTGGATATAAACTAACTTGCATCATAGTTAATTGCATCTGATACTTTTATTTGTATAGCCCTTAATCACAGTTAGTCTCAAAGGACTTTACAGGCCATATGATTATGAGCCATGTGATTGACACCCCCCTAGCCCTAGCCCCCCCCCCCCAAAGGCTAAGAAACGACTCCCTTAATTAACAAGGAAAAAATATAGAAAATGAACGCAGAGTGGGGGATCCCTCCTCCCAGGGATGGTTCAGAGTGCAATGGGTGTCATGCAGGCATAAAAAAGGCTAACAAAGCATGACAATTCTAAGCGGAAAAGTACACATGATAAATGGAATAGTAATATTGTGATGGGGTGCTGGCTGTGGGTGGGTTGGCCGGGTATCCAGTCATGATCTTGTAGGTAAGAAGTAGCACCTTAAAATCTGATCTGGCATTCATTGGGAGCCAGTGGAGGGAAGTGAGAATAGGAGTAATGTGGTTTAACTAGAAGAAGAAGAACAACTTTATTAATCCACACTTTTTATGGTCACACAAACACAGCATGTTTTGAAGTGGTGGCCGCCAAACACACACACATGCAGGGAGGGTGGCCCGTGGAAATTAAGTCTCTGCTTTTAACCCATCCTGAGTTATGCTGCCCCTCCAGGGGCAGCCAGGAGCAGTGAGCAGCCGTTCTCGACAGTGCCCGGGGACCATCAGCTCCAGATCTTTCGTCCACGTCTTGGTCAAGGACTGGACAGGAGAAGCGATTCTTCGCATGTTTTTAATTGGGGTTCTGACTCCGTAAGGAGACCCCGCAGAGCACGGGGAGAACATGCAAACTCCACACAGAAAGGCCGGGAGATAAGTCTAGCAGCAGTGGTCTGCACAAGCTGGAGGCTTTTCGGTGTTGAGCTCAGTAGAACAGTGCATTACAGTAATCCAATCTGGATGATATAAATGCATGAATGAGTGTCTCTGCATCCGTGGCAGATAACATTAATCTAATCTTAGTAAAATTTCTAAGATGAGAGAATGCAGTTCTGGTAATGCTTTTCACATGCTGATCAAAAGCAGACCCCTTGAGGCACAGTGTGACGTTGTCACGTTGTGTTATTTTTGCTTCGGGATGATTATTATCATCTCAGTTCCCCCTTATTTAGCTGCAGGTACTTTTGGGACATCCATCTTTTAATTGCAGTCAGGCAGGATTCAACCTTATGGATATGGGTGGAGTTTTTTGTTCCAATGGGGCTGTAGATTGGGTGTCATCGGATTAGCAGTGAAAGCTAATTCCGTAGCTGCGAATAATATCGCCAAGACAGAGCATGTAGATGACAAAGAACAGTGGACCAAGGACCGACCCTTGGGGAACACCAAAGCTAAGGTTGCAATGCTTCGATTTTGAATCTTCACAGACGACAAATTCAGTTTTATCTGTGAGGTAGGAAAAAAATAAACTACTAAAACTTGTAATAAGAATAATTCACAAATAAATAATGAACATTTTAAAAGCATACAAATTAAGTAGCAGAATGATGGGCTGAGAGTTAAAGGAGTTGGATCTAGTAAAGCCATTTGTAAAACGTTTGGCGGCATTTTAAGTGAATAGATGATGCAGATCTATTCCTTTTTTTTGTCTGTAGTCTCAGATTCTCAACAGTTTCACCTCGACTTCCTGTTTAGCTTAATTTCATATCCCTCCACCTCTTCCTCATGTGGAACCGCATTCCTCACCGCCCACATGAGGCTCCGCAACCACCTCACACCTTCTTCCCCCCCCTCCCGCTCCCAGGTGAAGCCCCTGCTGCAGGTGAGCAGGCAGGAGGAGGAGATGCAGGCGAGGGAGGAGGAGCTGCTTAAGGTGAAGGAGCGGCAGCTGGAGGCCCAGGAGCAGCTCAAGGATTTTGAGTTGAAGCAGCAGCAGGTAACTGACCGGCTGCCCGGGTCTCTCTCTCTCTCTCTCTCTCACTCACTCACTCACGTTTGCAGACCGGGGGCCACATGGACGCAGATGGAGACACAGACAACCTTTTTAGACTCCTTGTTTTACTGGTGTGGTTCCCTGCTCCCCACAGCTGTGTTCGGAGAAGATGGCCCTGCAGGAGCAGCTGCAGGCGGAGATCGAGCTGTGCGCCGAGGCAGAGGAGATGCGCTCCCGCCTCTCCACCCGCAAGCAAGAGCTGGAGGACATCCTGCACGACCTGGAGTCTCGCCTGGAGGAGGAGGAGGAGCGCGTCACGCAGATGAGCAGCGAGAGGAAGAAGATGCAGACCAACATCATGGTTAGTAGGGGGGCGCACCTTGACTTGACCTTGCACGTCGGGCCCTGTCCACCCCCTGTTGGGAAATGGAACTTCAGTTCCCCAACTGAGACACTTGTTTGTTTTATTACATATTTCATATTAAAATTCAAATGTTGTGTTCAATATTTAATGTAGGCTGAAAAATACTGCTAATAATAAGTTATGTAACCATTGCAGTACTCACATGACCCATAACTTCAAAAATGTTCTGTCAGTTTTTCAATCAACTACTTTGAAACTCAATGAGACCCACGACTACAGCATAGTAGTGGCCTCTGATCAACATGGCAGCACTACTGACCCAGGTGTGCTTGTTCTCTACAGGATCTGGAGCAGCAGCTGGATGAGGAGGAGGCCGCCCGGCAGAAGCTGCAGCTGGAGAAGGTGACCATGGATGCCAAGCTGAAGAAGATTGAGGAGGATGTCATGATGATCGATGACCAGAACAACAAACTCAACAAGGTCAGTCATGGGGTCTGTTTTTTAAATGTACAGCGTCCGGTTAATTGGCATGTCTGGGATGTAATGTGTGGCATTTGTTAGGTCCAAGGGCCAATGGTGGGATGATCAGTAGGGTTCTCATAATACAACATTATGAGAAGGTAATGCACTTTGCCTTTGTGTTACTGTGCTGTTGTATTGCCTATACAACGAGTCAGAGTGCAGTATCCTGCATTCTTGGGGTCATGGGTCAAAAATATAGATTTGGTTTCCTTCCCAGATCAAATTCCTCATTGAATCATTGTTTGCCATTTCCACTCATCTACCTGCAACACAATTGGCAGGACAGTCAAAAACATTTACACTCCTTTTCACTATTTATGGTCTGAATGCACTGTAGCAGCCTCTGTAGTAAGACAACTAAGGTTTCTGGCATTATTATTTTATCATATTATTAATATTTTGTCTCCCTGACTATATAACTTTTTTTTATTTTTATTGATTTGGTTTAAAATCATGCGTGTATGATTGACACGTTCTAGTCTAAATGACTTGATGTCATTTAGCCTATGAAGTCATTACTCAGCTCACCGTTAGTTTCCCAGCCTGACTGCTCCCTGTGCCGTGTTCAGGAGAAGAAACTGCTGGAGGAGAGGATCTCAGAGTTCACCACCAACCTGGCCGAAGAGGAAGAGAAGTCCAAGAGCCTGCAAAAGCTCAAGAACAAACACGAAGCCATGATCACTGACCTGGAGGGTAGGACCAAGATATAAAAAATATGTTCATAGATGCATAGAATACATCATGTGTGGCTGTTGTTGTGCAGAGGAGGTGCAGGGAAAACAAGTTTGGTGTTTTTGTTTACTCCGTCCCTCAGACCGCCTGCGCAAGGAGGAGAAGAGCCGGCAGGAGCTGGAGAAGGGCCGCCGGAAGCTGGAGGGAGACTCCACCGACCTCCAGGACCAGATCGCTGACCTTCAGGCTCAGATCGCGGAGCTCAAAGCCCAGCTGGCCAAGAAGGAGGAGGAGCTGCTGGATGCTCTCGCCAGGTTAGCACTGGACCATAGCATGGTCAAGGCCATGGCATAGTGTAGCTGTACCCAAGGCATTGTTAACCTGACCAACCAGATGGTTTGTTAGACCCCTCTGGGAAGTCGTTCTTTTGAAACTGTTTGGAAAACAGCAGGCGCTTTCACAAAATACACTGCAGGTGATTGGATGAACCATGTGTCTGTCACCACACCCTGTAGCCGCCAGTACTTCATCATAGGACACCGATTGGTCCAAACCACTGTAGATCGGCCACAAGCCGAAAACGTAAAGCCCGGCGAGTTTCATTCTCACATGAATGTGGTCCCGCGAATCCAGCTGCCGCAATGTAAACTGTTATACTTGGGAGACATTTATTCACCATACCGCTTCCTCATGACATGACATGACTGCAATGTGCTGTTTCTGGATTACTTTGATACAAGAAACCGATTGCAGCACCATGTATAACTCTTCTGAGGTGGGGATTAATGACGAGGTATTTCTTTGCGGACCGATCTTTTTCCATAGACCTACACATCCTCCACCCTCTCTAACGAACAAGCGCTCGCCCCTTCTCCTGCAGGATCGAGCAGGAGGCCTCGGCCAAGAACTCGGCCCAGAAGAATATCCGCGAGTTGGAGGCGCAGATCTCGGAGCTGCAGGAGGACCTGGAGCTGGAGAGGCAGGCGCGCTCCAAGGCCGAGAAGCACCGCCGGGACCTGGGGGAGGAGCTGGAGGCCCTGAAGACGGAGCTGGAGGACACCCTGGACTCCACCGCCGCCCAGCAGGAGCTCAGGTACCCGGGCCACAATCCAGAGCCCCTGCTAGTGCTGCCGAGTGGTGCATTTACATTTACATTTAGGGCATTTGGCAGACCTTTTTATCCAAAGCGACTTACAGAGAGAGTACATTTGTTGAAGGAGACAGCAATATATCACTGTTGTACATAAAGATAAGAATAGAGCAGGTTTCGAGCATTCATAGTTACGAGACTAATAGAACGAGTTTCATAATTGCAATGTTGCCTGCATAAATAGCTGGGGATAAGAGCAGACGTGCCATTCTGAGCACATTACCAACATCTGGTGCAATAATACACATTTATAATATTTACAATATCCAAAATCCATTCTAGTGTCTTTAATTATCTGTAATATAGTAAAGTTTGGAAGTTATATACTTATGTTTAATACTGTTAATATTTAATGGCATTGTCCTTTTTCATAACTTCTGAACAATCTGCGTGTTCAGATCCAAGCGTGAGACTGAGGTCTCTCATCTGAAGAAGACGCTGGAGGAAGAAGCGAAGGCCTACGAGCAGCAGATGGGCGACATGAGACAGAAACACAACCAGGCCTTCGATGAGCTCAACGAACAGCTGGAGCAGGCCAAGAGGGTGAGATGATGAAGATTTTGTAACGTAAAGAGGCATTTTGTAACCTTATTTTTGGATACGGTTCCTCTCACAAGAAACAAGGCTGTAGGCATTGCTGTCCGCCATTGAAAAATGTTATTAGTTGATCGGATTTCTTGATGTATTTTGGCTTACAGAACAAGGTGTCCGTGGAGAAGACCAAGCAGGCGCTGGAGAGCGAGTGGAACGAGCTGCAGATTGAGATGAAGACGCTGACGCAGGGCAAGAGCGACTCTGAGCACCGCCGCAAGAAGGCGGAGAGTCAGCTGCAGGAGTTGCTGGTCAAGCACGGGGAGAGCGAGCGCCAGTGCACCGAGCTGGCCGAGAAGATGGCCAAGATGCAGGTGTGTGTGTGTGTGTGTGTGTGTGTGTGTGTGTGTGTGTGTGTGTGTGTCTGTGTATTAACCTGATGCACCACAGATGATGGTATGTTACGCAGAACCATCTGGGAAGTCGTCCTTTTTTTGGGAAAGGGATGGTACTTTCAAAAAAGGTGCTGGTGCAGGTGATTGGATGAACTATGCGTCATATCACCATGTCCCATAGCTTGTGGCCGAACCACTGTGGTTGAGGAGAGTTGGGTGGCAGAGCTGCAGCATAAGACTCATCCAGACTTTAGAAAAAAAAACTATCCGCCCCTGGGTTGAGGATAAGTTGAGCTTGCAGCTGGAAGTTTCTACAGGGGAGGAGGATGAGGGGATGGTAGAGTTGTTTACCCCGGTTGATCTCCAGATGATGTTCCTCATGGTCATGATTATTTATTATTGTGGTTCATAACGTCTGCTTCTTTCTTTGGGGGGCTGTGTGTGTGTGTGTGTAGTCTGAGCTGGACAGCGTCAACGGGCTGCTGAGTGAGGCGGAGAGCAACGGCATCAAGGCCAGCAAGGACTGCTCTTTTGTAGAGTCCTCATTGGCTGACACACAGGTACGTGCACACGCAGAGATACACTCACACACAGACACAAACACTTGCACAGACACACATACACGGACAAGATACACGGGTGCGTGCACATGCACACACATACACGCACACACATGGACGCACATGCACACACACACGTACACGCGCACACACATGGACACACATGCACACACACGTACGTGCACACACATGGACACAGATGCCCACACGTGCACACACATGGACACAGGTACACACGTAGGCGCACACACATGGACACAGGTACACACATGGACACAGGTACACACGTAGGCGGACACAGGTACACACATGGACACAGGTACACACATGGACACAGGTACACACGTAGGCGGACACAGGTACACACATGGACACAGGTACACACATGGACACAGGTAAACACTTAGGCACACACAGGGACGCAAACAGAAATGGACACACACAGACGCAGGTACACATACAGACACTGAGAGAGACACAGACACCACATCTGCCTCTACTTTAACTAAACATTTTTAGATCTTTGTACAATTTGGCACACGGAGCGGTTTACTCCACTTGTTAAATGTATCGGCCACTTAGCCTGCCTATCTATACCTATAATGACCCACACTACACACAAGATGTTGTTGTTCAGCTCGTGTGTGTGTGTGTGTGTGTAGGAGCTGCTTCAGGAGGAGACCAGGCAGAAGCTCTCCCTGAACACGCGGCTGCGGCAGATGGAGGACGAGCAGACCAACCTGCGCGAGCTGCTGGAGGAGGAGGAGGAGAGCAAGAGGGCCGTGGAAAAGCAGGTGGCCACCCTCCAGGCCCAGGTCAGTCCCAATGTTGAGGTTTTTAATCACAGATGGCGCCCTCCCTTGTATTTTTTGTATGAACTATTTATTAGCTATATTTATTTGAACTTCATGTATTGTTCCTTCCGCTCTCAAATCGAATCATTTGGAAACTAGGACTTAAACATGATTATTAGGTGTTTGAAGACCCATCATTACCTGAGCCCCGTTTCAAGTAGCGGGTTAGGATCTGTTTTAAGTTTGGACAAGAACTCAGGCGAGCACTTCCTTGAGCTGGCTTGAGTTTTTTGATCGTGATCGATCAGGGAATGTCCAAGGTGTCGTTCCTATTTCAGTGCTTTTATTGGTTGTACAACGTACAAGGTAATTCTGCCTTTCCCTGAATTCTGACTTGATCTGGTTAACCCGGAAATCCAGCTTCTTGAGACGGTACGCTGTACTTGGGTTTATATCAACAATGAGTTATTTCCAAGCTGCAGCGGTTCAGTGGTTTGATGTAAGGCTGAGACCACTTATCGATTTATCGATGACTGCATGAAATCGATAAGTGGCGTCACTTATCGATTTTTTTGTTTTTTGCATGTGTAAAAAAAAAAAAAGTTAAATACTTTTTTCTTACTAAATAAATAAATAATTATTTGACGTTAGTTTGTGTGGTGTGTGTGTGTGTGTGTCACGTGCACTCACTGTAGTTTTCATAGTGTGCACCCTTGGTTGCGCTACTAAAACAGAACGGGAAGAGAGATAATAGCGGAGTTTAATGACTAGATTGCGAGACCGGAAGAGGGCGGGGAATGAGTGGTGAGATGTTTGTGTGTAGGTGTATGTGTATGCGTGTGTAGGTGTATGCGTGTGTAGGTGTATGCGTGTGTAGGTGTATGCGTGCGCCCGCAATCAGTGCCGTCAGTGATGGAAAAAATTTAAGAAAGCTGTTGTCATGACCACTGAGTTTATGTTTGATTGTAGCCTATAGGCTAATAATAATTTCATTTATTTTTCTATGATAGGCCTCACCATGAAGCAATAAACAAGCTGTTTACTGTTTCAAGTGTTGTGAAACTAAACATGTGTTTAGTCGTGGCTCTTTGTCGCCCACCATTTTAAGTAAACTTATGATTTCATTCATGTTATACAAAGTGAATACAATTTTCCTTTGTTCGGTTGGTGTCAGTCGCTAGCTCATCTTGTTTAATTTCATTAAAGGGTTATTAAGGACTTCATATTGACTTTTGGCCATAGACTTTGCGGCAACCATTCAATTCCCAGCCTCAATGTGCCAAATATTCCGCTGTCATGACATCCAAGGCTTCATAACAGATGCGTGGCATCACAGTCTATGGTTACTTTCTATTTGTGTGTATTGTGTATAGGTTTTCTAAATGGTTTCCATAGGAACCCGTCGACAATGAGATTATGCATTTTAGGGGCCTCTCCTCCAATAAAACAGAAACCATTGGTTCCTGGGCTATGCATGCCTCAGGTTCTTCCTCTCACGAAGGTTTATGAGCAGTACCTCAAGCCTCTACCCAACAATATTATGACATCCAAACATCCATACCCATAGCTGTAGGGATATAAGTGTATACACTTATATCACACTTATATCCTCCTCCTCAGCTGACGGAGATGAAGAAGAAGATGGAGCAGGAGGCGCTGTCCCTGGAGGGCTCTGAGGAGGGCCGCAAGCGTGTCCAGCGGGAGATGGACGCGGTGGCGCAGCAGCTGGAGGAGAAGAGCGCCGCCTACGACAAGCTGGACAAGACCAAGACCCGGCTGCAGCAGGAGCTGGACGACCTCATGGTGGACCAGGACCACCTGCGGCAGATCGTCTCCAACCTGGAGAGGAAGCAGAAGAAGTTTGACCAGGTGGGTGGGTGTCAGGGTTCCTGTGGGTCCTTGAAATCCTTGAAAGTTTGTGAATTTTAGAAATGAAAAATCAAGACCTTACGTTTTTGAAAATGGACATAAGCAATAAGCACGTTGAAAGTGCTTTATGAATTGATGATTTTTTCAAGAATACAAAATTGAAGCGCTAACTTGGTAGTAACTTAACGTAAATAGACAATTGAGAAACGTTCACATATTCACACTTGATTAACCTTGATCTGTGTTGGATCCTTTTATCTTGATGGAATTGTGCCTGAAAAGTGTTGTAAACCTCTTTCCAAAGTTTGATATTGTACCTTGCAGAAGTTCTTGATTAGATTATTGCATGATTAGATTTTTGAAACCTGAACTTGTCCCCTCCCATCTCCGTCCCTTCTCTTCCCAGATGCTGGCGGAGGAGAAGACCATCTCCACGCAGTTCGCAGAGGAACGTGACCGGGCCGAGGCGGAGGCCCGCGAGAAGGAGACCCGCGCCCTGACCCTGACCCGCGAGCTGGAGGCCATGATGGACCTGAAGGACGAGCTGGACCGCACCAACAAGACACTGAAGGCCGAGATGGAGGACCTGGTCTCCTCCAAGGACGACGTTGGCAAGAGTGTAGGAGCAGCATGCATGTTTTATTTTTGGGTTTTTTTGTTAATTTGCCATGAGCGTTGTAGGAGGTTGTGGCTCTATGGCTGTAAAAGAAAAAATACCAATAGAAGTTTAGAATGCCTTTTATTTTGTTTCCATTTTTACAATGTTTCCCTGAAGTGTGGCCCGCCTGCCCTACACAGGGACTCATTGAAAAATAATATAATAAATGTTATAAAGAGATTTAAATAAAGATTAGGAGACATCATGAAATGATGGCATGACTTGGTGTCATCAGATTTGGTACCTGATCTCCTCTGTTAAGTCAAGCCAATTTTATTTGTATAGCCCTTAATCACAGTTACAGCCTCAAAGGGCTTTACAGGCCTTATGATTATGGGCCAAGTGATTATGATTATGACACCCCCTACCCCTAGCCCCTCTAAGGGCAAGAAATAACAAGGAAGAAATCTGGAGAAGGAACACAGAGTGGGCGATCCCTCCTTCCAGGGACGCTTCGGAGTGCAATGTGTGTCATACGAGCATAAAAGGGGTAACAAAGCAAAACAATTATAAGTAATAAAGTACAAATGGTAAATTAAATAGTAATATTGTGGTGGGGTGCTGGCTGGGGAGTAAGCTGATAGCCGTCAGGTGGGGTGGCCAGGTATCCAGTCATGATCACAGCAACACCCTAGAAATTGAGGCTGTTGAACATTGGGAGAATAAACAACCTTACCATTGTTTTCCTCCTCCTCCTCCTCAGGTGCACGAGCTGGAGAGGTCCAAGCGCGGCATGGAGCAGCAGCTGGAGGAGATGCGCGTGCAGCTGGAGGAGCTGGAGGATGAGCTGCAGGCCACCGAGGACGCCAAGCTGCGTCTGGAGGTCAACATGCAGGCCATGAAGGCGCAGTTTGACCGTGACCTGCAGGCCCGCGACGAGCAGGGAGAGGAGCGCAGAAAACAGCTGGTCAAGCAGGTACGGGGGACCAGGAAGGCCAGACTCCTATCTCTCTCTCTCTCTCTCATCCTCTCCCATTGGATGGAGTGGATTGTATAGCTATACTATACAGTAGGGCTAAACAATTGATTGAAATGGGGCGGCAGTAGCTCAGGAGGTAAGAGTGGTTGTCTGGAAAATAGAAGGTTGCTGGTTTGATCCCCCGGCTCCGTCTAGCTAAGTGTCGAGGTGTCCCTGAGCAAGACGCCACCTAACCCTAACTGCTCCTGACATGTTGGTCGACACCGCTGTCGGTGTATGAATGGGTGAATGTGAGGCAACTGTAAAGCGCTCTGGATAAAAGCGATATATAAATGCAATCCATAAATATTATTGAAATTGCAATACGGCGAAGTGCGATCTCCAAATTGCAGGAACTGCAATTTTTTTAAGCGAGGATAAAATGCGTACATGTACATTTATGACTGCGTTGATGAATGAAGTACTGTAGTATGGCAGAGCGTTAACTGAGCGTATGTGGACGGGGCTTGGCAGGTGCGTGAGATGGAGGTGGAGCTGGAGGAAGAGCGACGGCAGCGCTCCCAGGCCCTGTCGGCCCGCAAGAAGCTGGAGCTGGACCTGGCCGAGCTGGAGGCGCAGATAGACGCCGCCAACAAGGGGCGGGACGAGGCCCTCAAACAGCTGAAGAAGCTCCAGGTAACACTCACTCATTCATTCATTCATTCATTCATGCATGATCATGCATTCATTCATGCATGACCATGCATGAATGAATGCATGGTCATGCATGAATGCACTATGGGGAAGCCTATTTTGGGCTAAATCTCAAAAGAACAAAGCCGTACAATACTATTTGTTAATTAAAATGTCCTTGAATTAAGCAAAATATTGTCACAATCACGAGTTTGTGGCTTAGTTGCCCGTTTAGTAGTCTTTAATAAATAACTTGAATAACTTGCTAAACAGCCATCTCTGTATGCCAAAAAAACATAATTCATGAAATGGTAACGAGGGAACCCAAATATGAACGGGAGCTCAACAGGACTGCTTTTCAAGGTTTGAAGATCTAAAAGTTCTCTAAAGTTGCCATGAGGGGCTCGTCCGTAGCGTCAGCAGCAGGGTGTGGTCTGACGGTGCTGATGCTCCGGCCGCGTGCATCCCTTCAGGCGCTGATGAAGGAGCAGATGCGGGAGCTGGAGGAGCTGCGCATGTCCCGGGACGAGGCCCTCAACGAGGCCAAGGAGAACGAGAAGAAGATCAAGACCATGGAGGCCGACGCCATGCAGTACCAGGAGGTAGGAGGGCTCTGATTGGTCGCTTATGTGCTGCGCGCAAGCCGCAATATAGCCAATCACATTCTGTCACTGGACAACATGTATCCATGTTGGACTAGTAGTGTCCTTTTTTTTTTTAAAAATAATTTTTTTATTCTAGGTAAAATGTTACTGTAAAAGTGTTAAGTGTTACTCAAATTGTAATGTAATGTTTATTATCAGTCTTTTATTAGTTTATTATTAGTTTATTAGTCTCTATTTGGACTGGGCATCTGAGTTGCAAGACAATTAACCAAAAAATGTAGCTACTAAATGTTGCATTCTAATAAGTGAATGTGTGTCTATTTGGTTGTACTTACTTTACTTAAAAAAAATGTATTTGAAAGGGACCATGTGCAATTAAAAACATAAATGTAACCATTTAATGCATTACACCAGAGTTAGCCTTAGGCTAATTTGCATCTGCAGTCCCGAGGTACAAATAAATAAATACAACACAGATAAAAACATGAAACATCACTCAACAAGTAAAGACATGTAACATACAGCAATATATCACACATGAAGTACCCCTCACAGGCACACATATATATATACACACACACACACACACACACACACATACTACATAATCAGAGGGTGTGGCAGCATGCGCAGCACTCAACACTACACCCACACACACCTTGTCAGCCCCATGGGGAGATGAAAGTGACTCAAATAAAAAATAAGGATCACTAATAATGGTCACTAACAAGTTAGTGGGTGCATTGTTGTGAGAGTTTTAAGTGTTTTTTTTATATTAGCTTTAAAGCCACCAAGCAAGTCAGTTTTTTATGTTGTCTGGAATAGTGTTCCATTGTGTGCCAGCTTTAACAGAGGACAACCTCTCTGGTTTCTCATGGTGCTGCTGTTCTGGTGTGTTGTTCTCAGGACCTGGCCTCGGCGGAGAGGACCAAGAGACAGGCCCAGACGGAGAGAGACGAGCTTCAGGACGAGATCACCAGCTTGAATGGCAAGCTGTAGGTTCCCATGCCGCCCGTCATCGAAAATCATGTGCATGCACCAATTCATTAACCACACCATGAAGTCATATGTATGCATGTGTGTGCACCTTCTGAAGTTTAGGTTGTTTTTTTTTTGGTGCGATAGCAATTCATAATAAATATTATTATATTATTAATGCCGAAGGAAATTCTTTTGTCAGATGTGGCTCAAAATGGCAACAACATAAGAAGAAAAAGAGAAGAAAACATGTACAGTGAATAAGAGATATTTAGTAAACAAAACAAGTTGGCAATGGTATTGAGAAGTAGCATTACACATGAGGAATATTGCACATGATGATGAAAGGTCATATTGCAAGATAATATTGACTTATTATTGCACATGATATTAAATTGGAGCTGAAGCCTGGCTGCCCCCCACCCCCCAGGTCCCTGGCTGCGGACGAGAAGCGGAGGCAGGATGGCCGGATCTCCCAGCTGGAGGAGGAGCTGGAGGAGGAGCAGGTCAACACGGAGATGGTCAACGACCGCCTGAAGAGGACCGCCCTGCAGGTGACCCCCAAGCCCCCCTGCACGTCTATGAGGCGTCTACCAGGATGGGCCTCACTTACTGTTGTTGTTGAGGGGATCAATCACGGCAGGAATTTGGCATAACTACAACAAGAGCTGTAGTGATGAATAAACTGTTAATTGGAACCAATCAGAAACTGCCTCATTTGGTGGTTTGATTTTAAAATGTGTACTTTCCCTTTAAACCCTCACACGGCACATGGTCGCAGGATTCAAATGGGGCAAATTCATGTCCTGTATGATCCTCTGCAGTGGTTTATTAACATGCACATAAATTCAAGCCTCCCTTTACCCTGTGTCTACCAATGGGCATAAGGAAAAACTGAACAGAGGGTGACTATAAGAACAGCAATGTGTAATACTAAGCGCAAAAATGCCAATGATTCATTGGAATACAAAAATATTTTTTTTATTAGATATCGGTCATTGCTGCCATCTTTGATGTCTATTTATGTGTAATAATTATGAATATTTTACCACTTTCATCCCAACTGTTAATTATTACAGTTCTTACTTACTTATTGTCTTGATCTCATGTCTTCTTATCCATGGCAGAGGAAGTTTCTGGGTGTATGCATGTCTGTAGTTTAGTGTAGCCAAAGGTGAAATGAATGGACAATAAAGATCTCATCTAATGCTGGTAAAATGAAAAGTAGCCCAAATCACAATGCTGACGCCAGTAGCCTCACAAGGAGTGGGGAAAAACCAGAACTGGCTGCTAGCACTGTTCCCCCTACAGTAGTGTTGTGATTGCTACAGTAGTAGTATTGTTTACATGCAGTAGCACACGCCAACACGCATCTGTTCTGTGCTCCCAGAATGACCAGCTGACTGCGGAGGTGTCCACGGAGCGCAGTGCCGCCCAGCGCCTGGAGGGGGCACGCATCCAGCTGGAGCGGCAGAACAAGGAGCTGAAGCTGAAACTGGGCGAGCTGGAGGGCACAGTCAAGTCCAAGTACAAGGCCTCCATCTCGGCCCTGGAGACCAAGATAGTGCAGCTGGAGGAGCAGCTGGACATGGAGTCAAAGTGAGTGAGGTGGCGCCGCCCACACCAGCCATGCCCTCACACCACCTGCCATGCCCTCACACCACCTGCCACGCCCTCACACCGTTGCACATTGTTGTTGTTGTTGTTGATGATGCTCATTGAGATGATTCATTAAAAAAAACACAACTAGGTACAGAGCTATTTACAGGTTCAAAACGGCTTCTTCAGACATTTGATACTTGATGGCACTTGGCAACTAATTTAAGCCAATGTTGTAATTGTCTATTTCCACCTGTAGATGGCACTGCTGGTTCCTATAGTGTGCCATTTTGGCTCTTTGAGAGAAACCAGAGGAGAAAGAACTATCTTTTGTTGATGCATTTTTAGAATTGGTCACTTTTAAAGAAAAACATTGAGAGGAGGAAAAAAACCCACTCTTTCTACCGGTAGCTCTGTTAGTCTTTCTCACTCTGTTTCTGTGGTGGTGATGGTGTCAGGGAGAGGCAGCAGGCCTCCAGACTGGCCCGCAGGACCGAGAAGAAGCTGAAGGAGGCGCTGCTGCAGGTGGACGATGAGAAGCGGAACACCGACCAGTACAAAGACCAGGTCCTCACCCGCCTCCAACCCCCCTCCAACACTCACACTTCACATTCAAGTTAATTTCCATTTCCAAGCTTTCTTTTTCTTCGGTTCGTCAGTTTTTTTATTTAATTTTTATATACACATAAATGGTCTGTTTTTTTTTCCCTACCTTTTGGATGTAGAAATACACAAAGTAATCAAGTACATTTTATTTTGTTATAGTTAAACGGAAGATATAGTCTTGTTCTGTCCTCTAAACCCTGTCTCCACCTCCAGGCTGACAAGCTCAACACCCGCATGCGGCAGCTGAAACGGCAGCTGGAGGAGTCTGAGGAAGAGGTGACCCGGGCCAATGCCTACCGCAGGAAGCTGCAGAGAGACCTGGACGACGCCGGTGAGTCGGCGGAAACCATGAATCGGGAGGTCAGCACCCTGAAGAGCAAGCTCAGGTAAGGCCATGGACCTGATGTAACATCCTCTTAGTAGCTCACAGCTACCTATTATGTATCAATCACAGTGATTGATACGAGGTTTAGCATTACAAATTATATACACCCCACCCTAATCATTTAAAAAGATGTTTTATCTCTGACCACAAGACCGGCCCAAGCCATCTCTGATCTAATTGCAGTGGTGGAAAGTAACGAAGTACATTTACTCAAGTATTGTAGTTCAAATCAGAGGTACTTGTACCTTCCCATTTTCTGCTACTTCATACTTCTATTCTACTACATCTCAGAGGCAAATATTGCACTTTTTACTTCACTACATTTATCTGACAGCTTGAGTTACTTTGCAGATTCAAATTAACAATACAAAATATAATCAATAAATACATTGATATTATTAGTAGTATTATTATATCAAGGCTTTATTGGTACATAGGAAGAAATTCACAAGCTACCCAGAATTATATAAAGGAATATATAAAATACAATACTAATTAAAATTAGCTTCACATTTACCAGCCGGAAAATGAAACACTTCAATGGATCAACAGTAATGTGTATTATTCTGAAATGGGCCATTCTGCATAATGAGTACTTTTACTTTTGGTACTTTCAGTATATTTTGATTCTCATACTTTTACTTGAGTAGCATTTTCAATGCAGGACAGCAGAGTATTTCTACAGTGGGATATAACTACTTTTTAGTTATACCCCACTTTTAGTTACTATTTAGTTTAGAGTTGGAGATCTGAGTACTTCTTCCACCATTATCTAATCGCCCATTTGCATCATGTACACTTTGTGGTGTGATACCCCTATTCCATCCTAGATTAGCCCCGCTGGTGCCTTAAGATGTGTGTGTGTGTGTGTGTGTGTTGCAGACGTGGAGAACAGCCCCTCAACCTGCGCCGCCTGGTCAATCGCAGCGGGCTGGACAGCGACGAGGACATGGACCTGCCCAGCGAGGCCTCGGAGCCCACCGCCGAGTGATGCCCGCCGGGCTCCAGAGAACCCAGTGGCTCACTGAGATTCATATTCAACATCTGAAATTTACTCAAAATAATAGCTTTTATGAAATTAATCTAGCCATCGGTATTCCTTTAATTCTACAGCCTTGTATGTCAGGTTGTTTTTTTATTATGAATGCGTATACCTCTGCTAAATATCTACTCTTCTCCATCCCAATGAGGGGTGTCTAGAACCCTTCATGCCAGTTAAAATACTCTCTTGCTTTGTTTTTCTACTTGATGGAAAGATATTGAAATTGTATTGGTAGTATAGTAGTAATTCTGCTCCTATTTTTAACAAGCCATACAAGTTTATTAAGATGTGTCAAATGCTGTTCGAACCACTGTTTATCTCTGCTTTCTGGTGCACATAATGAGCTGGGTGTTTCTGGGTGCTTCGACATATTGATACTAAATCACGTTTAGTAACGAGTTGAAATCGGTTAAACCTCACAAGTTGCACAGGTGCTTGGACATGATCACCATTGGTATACCTTCTCAAAAACTGCTGTAGGAATGTTGAGCTTGTTAATCGTTATTATAATTCAATTGGTCATCCTTGGTGGTGGGAATGTAGTCAGTCTTACTGCACACATGTATCTAGTTTTAGCACTGCAGAAAAGTTTTTGGCACACACATGTTCACTGCTGTTGAATCCCACACGGTTTGGAAGTTCAGGACAATCACCGATTCACTGTTAAACTGTTAAAGTCACTGTTGATCACAATGTTTATTAATATGTTTCCAATTTTACCAATGCTAAGGGCAATAAATCGATTTTTAAACTGTGCATTGGTATGAATTCTTTCAATGTTATTTCAAAACTACAATAATTTGTACATGTATATTAAACGTACTCGTGTATCTTCGCAAAGTGTCGCCTTTGGGCTGTTAAAGACATCGCTTTAAGTAAGAAACTCGTCTCGACCATTTCAAGTTCAAGTCTGCTATTGTTGCAACAGCGCCCCCGTCAGGCCGAGGTGCGCAACACCACCACCACCACCAGCAGCAGCAGCAACAGCAGCAGGACGGAGTGATGAAGCGCCACTGGTGAAGTTGCTGGTACGCTGTAGCGGCTTCTGTTCGTTATGACTTAACCACCAGTAGGTTGTGAGACACGACTGCGTGCTATGTTTAGAACGCCATCGCGGTGTAGTAATCGTAACGCTTTACGCATCACCAATTAATCGGCAAAAAGTAGCTTTAAGGAAGTAACCTGGCTAGCGGCTAGCTACTGAGCGTGACTACGGACCGCTACTGACAGCAGCAGGCTACCGGAGGAGGCTAATGCTCATGACCGCCACGGCTTCTTTTATTCACACGAGTTTGCGGTCCACAATGTGTCGCGCTTCACAGCTTCAGGGGCCTCATAACAGACGTGTGTCGAGTCCGGGGGTCCCGGTGGGTGGAGGACACTACGATACCCGCGTCGTGGCTGACGCTGCACGCAAAGCTACCGGCGGCTACCTGACGTCCCGGAATAGTTTGTTGTGTTTTACGACACAACACGTGACACCACACCGACACGTTGTGCTTGACTTTGTGTATTTTAGTAGTTTAATGTCGTCTTGTGTGGAGCGAGTGTCTTCTCACGCCGTCCTTGTAAAGTTAATTTGCATGTGGTGACGTTCAACTTCTTGTGTGGTGACGGATGACGCCTGACGTTTTCACTTGGGGAGTTGAACAGCAAATATACAGTACAAATATACAGTACTAATATACAGTACTAATATACAGGTACAGTACAAATATACAGTTTGTGTGAATAAACACTGCGCTGTCTTTCGTTACAGGCTGCCACCGATCTGCATCAACACGGCCATAGGGGAAAACGATCACTATAAGACCCCCACCTCCAGGACACGAAGCCCCATCCACATCACACATGGAGCTGACATTGGTAACTGCGGAGTTTCTTCATCATTGGCACCCTGGCCGCTGATTGTTTTATTTGGGTCACGTCAAGGTTAATGTATCATACATACATTGATGTTTTTGAGCACTGTGGCCTCAAAATATGTCGATTATATGTTAACCAAAAGTATTTGGTTAACATATAATCGACATTCACGACCTCAGTGGTGTCAATGCTTGCCTCAGGCTGGTTGTAGCTCGAGTAAGCCTATCGAATACCCTTAAATAAATTGATTATCTCCTCGAATAACTTGCAGAGATGTGGAATAATCAGCTCCCTTGGTTTGATGTTGGTGCTTTCAGATTTAGCCCCTAATGCTACCGAAATGCAACATCAACGATGTCTTGAGGCAAAATCCATATGACTGAAAGAGTGAAACATTCTGCATGACCTACATTTACCACACACACACGTCACACCACTTCACAAAGGCACAATGTGGCTGTGAGGGATTGAAGGGGGAGGTGTGTGTGTGTGTGTGTGTGTGTGTGTGTGTGTGTGTGTGTGTGTGTGTGTGTGTGTGTGTGTGTGTGTGTGTGTGTGTGTGGTGCAACACACAATGGTGATAGAATCCCCTAGCAAAGGTATGTGTGGTGGTGGATTCATCTGCTGCTTCCGCTTGGAGAGAGGGATGCCGGGGAGCTGGGGACGAATCGTTGCATGTTAGAGAGGGGGAGAGAGTGAGGCAAGGATTACAGCAGCTCGAAGACAGGAGTAGAGTGATGGAGGTTCATGCTGTATTATGTTGCCACTGAAGCAGCAGCAGCAGCTCCAGAGAGAGCCAGGGCTAAAGGGATGAAAGAAGGAAAGATGCAAGAAAGACAGGATTCTGCAACCAGCGCCTCGAGCAGCCTGGCAAAGGTATTTATGTGTGTGTGTGTGTCTGTGCGTGCGTGCTTCTGAAAGTGGTCAGTGTGTGTATATATATATATATATTATATATATATATTTGACTTAAACACGTGATGTTTGCGCCAATTTTACACAATAGTCTGTCTACCCGTCCATCCATGTCTAGTCTCTTTTTGCTTTCGTGTGTGTGTGTGTGTGTGTGTGTGTGTGTGTGTGTGTGTGTGTGTGTGTGTGTGTGTGTGTGTGTGTGTGTGTGTGTGTGTGTTGGGGGGGGGGTTCTCTCTGGTCTGTTAATGCCTGCCATGCTATTGTGGAGCAAAGGCCCACAGAGGAAGCATCTTTTGACCACATAGCTGAAAGAAATCTCATAGGGTTTGCTAGGAAATTGTATCGTCAATATGTCTAACATAAGATAGGGGGGGGGGTGGAAGAGTCATTCCAAATTGTTATTTTGAATCGCTCCTCTCAGCCCTGCTTGGTTGGTGACAAATCTCCCTCTGTCCGTCTCCTCTCTGTGTGTCTTCTCTATCCAGCTGATGCCTATAGAACAATACGTTTTCTCTTCCTGCTCTCCTGTACACTGTTCCGCTCCCCCTGTGTGTCTCAGGCTCACCCGGTGCTGAAAGCCTTCATGTGTGGCTCCCTGAGTGGCACCTGCTCCACGCTACTCTTCCAGCCCCTGGACTTGGTGAAGACACGTCTGCAGACGCTGCAGAGCAACGCCAAGCCGGGGTGGGTTCACGTCAGCCCTTTGTCTGCTTCACACATCCAAGACCCCCCCCCCCCCCCCCCCCTCGCATGGTCGCAAGCAACATCGATATGTCATGCGATCGCGTTTGTGCATTAATCAATATGCTTATGGATCTGGCTCTCTTGCTCCCTCTATCACTCAGTAATATGCAAAGACATCCTGTGTAAATACAACATGCCTTGAATTCAGTCCCTCCTGTTGTGCTGTGCTCTGTGTTGCTAACCGAGAGAGGCAGGCAGTGCTTGTCTTCTTCTTGACCCATATAGGCCAGTTAGTCTCACCAGCACTGTGTAATTATGCTGGCCGGCTGCTAAGCTGCAATTCCAACCACCACTTGAAAAGGGAGTTGTGACCAGCAATCAGCGCGAGGCATGGAACTAACACATGGTGTGTCTCTCCATGTGTTAGTAGTGTAACTGCATAGCTACAAAGAATAATGACGTGTGTGTGTGAGTGTGAGCACTGCATTTCTGCACACCAGTAATGTGTTGTGACTTCCTCCACCAGCGCTCCCAAGGTGGGGATGTTCACTGTATTTCTCCATGTCGTCAGGACAGAGAACTTCTTTGGCCTGTGGAAAGGAGTCTCACCGGTGAGTCACTTCCTACTCAAGTTAATGCTGCTGTCAGAGTCAGGGAGAGTGGAGCAGATGAGAGCAAGACTTTGAAAATAAGCCTCCCTCTCTGCTCCCTCCCTGCCTATGTTTCTCCACCATTGAGAAGTGTTGCATTGATAGACCTGTCATTCTGAGGAAGGCACATTTTCCTTTTCTTTCTTGCGAGGGTGTGCAGCAGGGATGGTAATTCTGACTTCTTCTTTTTTTTAACCAACCCTTGTTATCGTCATTAACTGATAAGAGTAAATTAGCCGCTAAGTTAACTTATAGCAATATTAAGCGATAGAATAATGGATGAAAGTCTGTGACCTGTAATTTTTTTTTTAAAAAGACAGGTGTGGTACAATGTACCAGTGATGAGGATTACCACTAAAGACTCAGTTGAGAGAAAAAGGCCAAAGCTGCTTCTTGCTAAAAGCATATGTGTATCTGCATCAAAGATATGGCTAGCCCAAATTAACAGCAGACCACCTTAAGATGACGTCAGCACGGATGACCTTGCAGATTACAGGTCATGGCAAGACAAAGTTGCACATTTAGGTGTACTAAAAAACACCAGTAATATTATAACATTAGAACATAAAACTAATGAAGGATAATTTTTATTTAAATATTTGGGGCCAGTCCTTTATTTTTACTGACAACAAAACCCAAAAGAGAACATGAGGATTTATTTGATTATCACAGTTTTGAATTATGGTGTTATGGTGTGGCAACATTTTTAGCCAAAGGTAGCTCACCCCTCATTTTTCCCCCGTTTAACGACTGTATACATTTTAGTACAGAACAGAAATGTTCACCAAACAGACCCAAGCTAAATGAGGTGTAGTTACCCTTTCAATATAATATGTTAACCAGAGCTCTGTGGGTTCTCCTCTTCTCCCCCTGGCATCCTCTTCTGCTCCTCCTCCTCCTGCTGCGTGTCCAGTCGTTTGTGCGGTGTGTCCCCGGGGTGGGCATCTACTTCAGCACCTTCTACTCCCTGAAGCAGCACTTCTTCCAGGACCAGGCCCCCAACGCCGGCCAGGCTGTGCTGCTGGGAGCCGGGGCCCGCACCGTGGCCGGGGTCAGCATGCTGCCCGTCACCGTCATCAAGACGCGCTTTGAGGTCAGTCCTGGTTAATGTACATGTAACATGTATATGTACACACAAGGTCGTCCCACACTGTGCACA
Source organism: Coryphaenoides rupestris (assembly GCA_002895965.2). Lineage (NCBI taxonomy): Eukaryota > Metazoa > Chordata > Actinopteri > Gadiformes > Macrouridae > Coryphaenoides > Coryphaenoides rupestris. Next base: position 109,582 of record PIJE02000848.1, read on the forward strand.
TTACTGTAAACACAAGGGATGCAATAAATACCAATTCTACAATGGGGCAGATTTATGTTCTGTAATATATTTTGATTGAAAGTTGCTGTCGGTAAGATTTGAGAGTTGTAACAAGAGATCGCAGGAGAGAGCGAGTTCTCTACGTTTCTCTGCCATTACGAATTGTGTTGCATTCACACACCTGTGATTGGCATGCAAGATGGATTCTCTGAACCAATCAGGGAAGAGATATTAGCCAATAGTATCCCCCATAGTGCATTGCGCTGCTCACATGTTACAACTGCTGCTGTTTCTGACCAACACTCCTACTGCGTGCGTGTCTGTGTGTGTTGTGTGTCCCAGAGCGGCCGCTACAACTACGTGAGCGTGGCCGGAGCGTTGAGGAGCGTCTACCAGACAGAGGGCGTCCGGGCTCTGTTCTCCGGGCTGACCGCAACCTTGCTCCGAGATGCGCCCTTCTCTGGCATCTACGTCATGTTCTACAGCCAGACCAAGAGATCTGTGCCTCAGGGTGAGTACTGCCCCCCGCCCATGCCGTACATGACAATACAACAGACTAGTGGGGAACTTTGTTGGCGACGCCATTCAGAGGTGGCTAGTGGCATGCTAGTGTGTTTGGCGATGGCTAGATTACCTGGCGAAGACTGCTGTTTCAAAATGTGACTAAAATTGTCATTGTGACATCACAAAGTGTCCACATCGAGATCTTTGATGACTAGATCAGTCTATCCGCCTGCCCAGTGGACTGTACCAACTGGTAGGCTATCCATCTATCCATCGTACATCATCTGGCTGGACACACCCACTTGTGATGTCACTATGTCACAATGACAATTTTAGTCACATGACAATTTTGAAACGGCCTGTAGTGAATAATCACACTCACACTTAAACAATGCGCCATTATCAAAAAAAAAAGTGGTCCACTGCTTTACACACGTGTGGCACACATGTACAGCATTCTGTATGGTCTCGTCATTGAGTTGGGAGTACAACTATAAATGTCAGAATGAGTGTGTAAGCGTGTTCCTGTCTGTGGGGCTCTCCTCCAGAGGTCAGCGGCACGGTGTACGGCCCGCTGGTGAACTTTGGCTGCGGCGTGGTGGCGGGCGTGCTGGCCTCCCTGGTCACCCAGCCGGCCGACGTGGTGAAGACACACATCCAAGTCAGTGTCTCACCCTGCAGCACGAAACAGGTCGTCCGCTGCATCTACACGGTACGCCTGCTTCCCCGCTCTCAGTGCTATATTTTTGTTGCTATTATTGTTATTCTGCAGTTATATGTCGTATATTAAAATTACATGACAGCTCAAGATGTCTCCTTCAACAAATGTACTCTCTGTAAGTCGCTTTGGATAAAAGCGTCTGTCAAATGCCCTAAATGTAAAGATGTGACAAATTAGGTATTGCCGGTATGTCCTCTCGTTTGCTCAGGGTAGAATGAACAGCCGTGTGCCATTTTTAGAAGAAGGAAAAGTATTTTTGTATGCAGGTACGACATTTGTCTCAGAATGTGTGTCACCACGATCATGTTGAAAAGGCGGGAAAGAAGCGGCCTGTGCTCTGCTCTCTGAGCCAGGCTGCGTGGAGCTGAGTGGTGGTCCGCGTTCTGAGCGTGTGTCTCTGCCCCCCAGGAGGCGGGCCTGCAGGGCTTCTTCAGAGGGGCCGTGCCCAGGTCCCTGCGGCGCACCCTGATGGCCGCCATGGCGTGGACCGTCTACGAGCAGATGATGGCACGCATGGGCCTCAAGTCCTGAGTCGCTGCATTCTGGGAGCCTGGCGACAGGAGCGCTTCGGTACCAATTACCCCACCACCACATGTCGGGGTGGGGGGGAGGGGGGTCTAACAGATGACTGGAGGAGGATGGGCATGAGGAAGAGAGGCATATAGAGGGTGGATTGTCATGTGCGTGTTTCGACGCGTCTGTATTTTCAACATTTTGAAAACCGTCACAAACCTCAACGTTTTGAGTGTGTGACGTGGTCTTATGTGTGTCGCAGTGAACTTGTGCACCTCCCTGCTGTGAAGCCAAGACCCTAAACACCTTACCATAGCTGGGTACAGTAGACTAATAGTGTTATACCTATATCCCAATCCTGTGACAAAGTGTGACGTCATGGACTCTCGACTTTTGAAGATGCGTTCAGACTCTGCAAACTGGTACACTCTGTGTACCAAAAACTCCCCAGGAGATATTTTTTTTATCTTTTAGATTATTTGTTGGATGGAGAACAATCCTCGCTGTTGCCATATTTATAAGAAACTGCATTTATTTTCTGCTGTTTTATTACTACCTATGTATGTATTTATTTATTTATTAACTGCTTGACATTTTAATGTTTGTTTTTTTTTTTTTTGCCATGATTGATGCTCAGACAATCACCCAGTGAGCTGTGCATTGTGGGTAAGTTGTACTGGTTAACATGATTAAAGTAAACTGCGCAATGCTAACGTCTATAGCTTTGCTCATCACTCCAACAGTCACAGTAAATACTTGCTGGGATTGTTTAAAAGTAGCGGATCTTTTGGTTTTGTAATGGCAAACAAATAGAGTTGGAATGGCATTAGCTGCATGTTCCAGAAAGCACTTTGATCTCACTGTTTAATGTGAGCATGTGGTAGCAGAATAAGTTACTCCAACAATGAGAATGTGAACCGTGAAGTACACTGTTGACACACTGTTAGAAGGTGGTATGAGGATGGCACCAAATATGACAAGCAAACAACCTGCAACCAAGCAACCTGTCCAGTGGTCTCCCAAGATTTGTGAAAAGCAAAAAAGTGAATATCATTGTATGATGGTGTGCTATTTGAGGTTTTCACTTAATGCAAGTGTATATGTGGTAGACAAATAAAACCTTTCATCAGGGAATGAATTTACCAAGCAGACCCTTGATGAATTAACAAAACATGATTAGGGTTAATCGTATTTTGTGACTATGACCCTGACCCTCAAAAGTTGATTCTTTTGAGCAAATCTGATCAAATACAACCAAAAGCAAACATACACATCACAAACAAAAGTATCACATGCACATACGCTTGTGTTGTTAATCTATAGATGTACTTGATGTTTACACATCTTCCTCAAATACACGTTTTCTGACCTGTGCCAAAAGAAATTGCAACAAACTCATTGCCAGTCCTCTATCATTTCCCCTCAGTCTTGTAGCGTTCTCTGTGTTGATCTGCTGTTGAGAAGGTAATATGGTCGCTGTGGCCATTTGGTCTGTATGTGATTGTTCAGATGGTTCCTGTGCCTGGTGGTTTCTAAAGTAAATAAAATTCCCCTTTTGTAATGAAAACATGTTGGGTCTGTTTTCACTTATACAAAAAATGAAAACGTGTGTTCTTGGATTAAAGCTTGTAAACCATTTTGCTGCATTACTAGATTGAGAAAGTAGGATTGGTGAATATGTAAACCACGGGCGTCTTAAAGCACTAAATGCAATTAATTATTATTCTAACATGAATAATTAGGTTAGGGTCGATTATGGTTTGTTGTATTTGCATCAAAGATAGGAAATAGTTGTGTTTACAAAAATTTGTCACTGAACAGTTTTTTTTAATTGATGTTTTAATTTGTTCGCTTTACAGTATGCACCTAATTGGTTTTCTAACAAATATTTTGGAGCGAATCATTACCAAAAAAAATATTCACTGCAGAATACTGTCAGAACGGCGGGTATAAGAAGGACCTCATTTCCGTTTCCGGTCTCTTCTTAGCGTGCGGTGCTGACCTCCATACGGCGTCGTCTCGTGGTGAGACACATTCAGTCGTTTTGCTGTTGAAATGTCGTCCTGACTGTCAGACTGGCGCGTTGGAGAGACGGCGTTCTTGCTCTTACAATGGTTGTGTTCAATTCGACATGTTCTCCATTGGTTGTGGAATTAGCCTGAAAGCGGCGAGTCACTCGGATATGGGGACGGACAGACAGACAGACAGACACACAGGCTTCCCACTGTCCTCTTATGGACGGTCGTGCTTACGCATCCTTTCTATTGACAGTGTGAACGAGTCATGCTGCAAGTTGTACATTACAATTTGTAATCGTGTTTGAATGGGTGGCAAAAGCACGCCGTCTTAATTTGCTTAATTCGAAATCAATCCTTAATGTCTTCGCTTTTACAAAAAAATGCCTTCGGGTTTTCCAATCGGAAGTGATTCTGATCCCATTGTTGGTTGTTTTCCTTGCAGTTTTCCCGTTAATCTCGTAACACAGGGAAATCGGTCACGATGTCCGGAGGTCTGGATGTCCTTCAAATGAAGGAGGAAGATGTGCTCAAGTTCCTAGCAGCGGGGACACATCTGGGAGGAACCAACATGGACTTCCATATGGAGCACTATGTGTACAAGAGAAAAAGTGATGGTTAGTACAAATAATGCAGTACAGCAAAGACGTCCCCAACATGCCACTTGCATCTTTGTTGTAAATTGGGGGTTGTGAATAATGTTTTGCTCACTGGTTTTAATGTGGCCTGTCACCATGTCCCTGGGCATGAGGGATGCAACATGCTGCACAGATGAGTTCCTGTGTTATTTTCACTTGGCCTTGGTTGTTGTGTGGCTTCCAGGCGTCTACATCATCAACCTGAGGCGCACCTGGGAGAAGCTGCTGCTGGCGTCCCGCGCAATCGTGGCCATAGAGAACCCGGCGGACATCTGTGTCATCTCCTCCAGGAACACTGGGCAGGTGGGCTGTCGGGGACAGCTGCAGGCGAACCGCCAACTGTCGCCATCCTGTAGGTGTAGGCTCATCGCAAGATGTTCTGTTAAAGGGATCTAGTCAAGCATTCCGCTGTTGGGCTGGCCTTAAATTCAGCCTTCTGTTTCTGGGATTGTAAAACCACTGCTAGTTTGTCTAAATTGAATCCTGCACGTATTTATATTTCCAAAAGGTATTTATAAATGCACACCATTAAAGCCTGCCACTGATCTATCAGTGTTTGGGTGTCGGAAGTGTGCCACAGAAACCAGGCTGGGTTTTCGCTGACAACCATGAGGGCTGCTGCCTGCTGACTGGTCGTTTGATAGTGACCTGAGCCACACGCCTCTTGTGTTAAGAGGACCATTTCTGGCACATTCCTATATCAGAATAATGTAGCTTTTCCAGTGTGCCCTAATCTCGTATTCTCAACGTTTCCTCTCCAGAGAGCCGTGCTGAAGTTCGCATCGGCCACCGGCGCCACAACGTTCCACGGCCGCTTCACCCCCGGTACCTTTACCAACCAGATCCAGGCCGCCTTCCGGGAGCCTCGTCTGCTGATCGTGACCGACCCCCGTGCTGACCACCAGCCGCTGACTGAGGCATCCTACGTCAACATCCCCACCATCGCCCTGTGCAACACGGACTCTCCACTCCGCTACGTGGACATCGCCATCCCCTGCAACAACAAGGTGGAGTTTGGGCTCCAGTAAAAATTCAGTCTGTATTCTGAAATGGTGCTGCTTGAGCCACTGGATCAAAAGAAATGCCGACAAATGTGTTTTATACATGCTTGCAACTGTAACTGGAGGATGGTTAAATTATAATATTGGAGTGACTTATGGCCCTTTGCTATTTGCCACCATTGGAATTGAAGGCTAACGCACACCATTAAAGCCTGCCACTGATCTATCTGTGTTTGGGTGTCGGAAGTGTGCCACAGAAACCAGGCTGGGTTTTCGCTGACAACCACGAGGGCTGCTGTCTGCTGACTGGTCGTTTGATAGTGACCTGAGCCACACCTAAATCAGTCAACTGCGTTAAGAAGCTGTTAAAAACTCACCTGTTTCATCAGTACTTTGTTCTCTAATATGGGCTTGTGTACTTTAAACACTTTTATTTGTTTTGACTTTAGCTGTGTTATTATATTTCCTGTTTTTATACTTATCCCATATCTGTTTCTCAGTGAATTGTACAGCACCTTGTAACCCTAGTTTCAAAAGACTATAAATACATTTGCATTTAGCAGACGCCTTTATCCAAAGCAACTTATAAAATGTACTTTCTACTGTTGCAGGGTCACCACTCGGTGGGTCTGATGTGGTGGATGCTGACCAGGGAGGTGCTCAGGATGAGGGGAACCATTTCCAGGGAGCACCCCTGGGATGTCATGCCTGACCTCTACTTCTACAGAGACCCAGAGGAGGTGAGGCTGGCTAGGTTCCCACACTGCATTCTTGTGCAGATGTGGCGCTTAAAACTCTTCACTGTGGAAATTCATCCACATACAATGCTTTTCTAAGCTTTGTTTATCTGCCCCAGATTGAGAAGGAGGAGCAGGCGGCTGCTGAGAAGGCGGTGGGGAAGGAGGAGTTCCAGGGAGAGTGGAGCGCCCCCGCGGCTGACCTGGTGCAGCCGGAGGCCGCTGAGTGGACTGAGGGAGTCCAGGTGCCCTCTGTGCCCATCCAGCAGTTTCCTGGAGCCACAGAAGGTGAGCTTCGCTGACACCACGAGGGCCTGAGCTAATGCCTCATGGTGGACATTTCCACAACATTGATCACCTGTTTTTGGGGGTTTTTTCTTCCTCTAGCGGCCCCTGCTAAACCTGCTGCAGAAGGTTACACTGGTAAGTCACATTCATGTAGTCGTTGAACTAGTAATCGTTTGCATTCAAAACATCAGTTTGTTGTCACAAGGCACAGCCTAACTCTCCACTTGTCTCAACAGAGGATTGGAGCAGCCAGGCTCCCACTGAAGACTGGTCTGCTGCGCCTACTGCCCAGGCATCTGACTGGGGTGGTGCCACCTCAGAGTGGTCCTAACTTGTGCCAAGCCATGCTTGCTTGTGCTAATATTTTACAAGAAGTTGTAAAATAAAAATATGAAATTGAACTTTTGAGGGTCTTTTCTTACTAGATCTGTGTGTACCTCTACTGACTAAAACAAGTTTGTAAACGACTTCAATTCAGTGAAGGACTGATGTGTTTCAATGCTTAATCAGCAGGGCCTAGTATTTGAAAACATTTAATCTGGATCAGAATGATCCGGATAGGATTACATTTTAAAATTGGGTATTTCAAACCAGGATATGTGATCCTGATCCTCCTAAATTGGGATATGAATTCGGTAATCCAATCCTACCCAGAAACCTGATCAAATGTTGTTCTTGGGTATTTCAAAAATCTAAGGTGGAGATAAGGATAGTTCTGATGCTAAAGATCAGGATTATCCTGATCCCACTGGAAGGGTGGATCAAGCATGGATTCAAGGTGGATGTAGACATGTAGCATACATGGCACATATTTAATCATTCTTTTATTCAGTGATTGCATATTAAAGTAACCTAACACAGACCATGCCAAAACAATACCCATTCTAAATTAAATAATTAACCAATAATATATTTTCAAGTAACGCAAAAGAAAAAAACTCCAAGCCCTTAGCAAGTACAGGCATGTCACATCTTCATCCGAAACTGCAATGCCATTATCTTTCAGCCTCTCTTCTAAGAGGTGAATGCGAAGTTTTGTTTCCCTCTGTTGAAGCAAGGTCAGTTTAATCTGTTCCTCGGCTAGAGATGTTTATGTGCTCTCACTTTCTTTCCTCACCAGATCCCCATAGCTGTTGGGGTTTTTCTCCAGACGCCGCCTCCTTTGGGGCGGTTCTCCCCTTGAAGGGTGAGGGTCCTCTTGTGGTGACACACAACCACAAGCGCACAGACAGAAGCACAAGCCTGAAGACCAGGGGGTCTTCAGGCTCTGCCTCCAAACTTAGGGTAACAGATTCCAACCCTCCCAACTCATTAGCCATCTGAATCTTATATCTCAGTCGTATACAGTCCAGACTCACCACCTTGTGAGACTGACTGAATGCCATGTAGAGCCTGGGATCTTTCTCCACCAATGATGTCTAGAGTATCAGTGAACTCCCCACGCTTAAATGGTTTGTTGCCCGTTTTAGGTTGTTGAGACTCACTGTGGTCTTTTGTGGCCTTCTGTTTTAAATTGTTCCAGCGCAGTTTCACCTGTTCCAGGGTTCTTAATTGACCACTCCCTGTGGCATTCACCCTCTTTGTGATGTCAGTCCAGATGTTTCATCTTGGCTGTTACAGAGGAGCCTAATTTAGTCCTCATAATGTCATAATGTGCCCTTACACCTTCTAGCAAGGCATGTGGTGAAATTGCTCCCCTTGTACTTGCTGCCATAGCCATTTTCTCTATCTCTCCAGCAAAGCACACCTGTATTAAATACACATACTTAAATGAGCACAGGTGTGAACTGGGAGCCGTTGTTCAAACGAGGGACCATTCCAACACAATGACATCCATTGCTCTCCCTCTACAACAGCAAAAGAGAAAATATCGCCAAAGGGTGCACATTGCACGCCCAAAACTACGAGTATACAGACATTGAATTGTATGCAAGATTCAGATTTGGTGCGGCTGACATTGCATTTTCACTACTACAACCACAACTGGAACACACTACCAAAAAAAGTTATGCATTGACTGTGGAGGAACAGATACTCATTGCTTTGCGTTTCTACGCATGTGGATCATTCTACCAAGTCATAGGAGATGGTGTGTGTCCAGAAATCCACTGTCAGCTCTGTAGTACACAGTCATGTGTTAGCCAGCCTCGTCAACCAGTTTGTCAAATTTCCAACAAATCAAGCAGATCAAGATCAAGTTCTATGAAATGGGGAAAATGCCAAATACTATTGGCATGATAGACTGCACTCATGTCCACATCCAAGCACCCCATGAGAGGGAATGGGAGTTTGTGAACAGGAAAGGATGGCATAGCATCAATGTGCAACTTGTGGGGAATGCAAACCTCATCATAACCAACCGTGTGGTGAAATGGCCAGGGTCGGTCCATGACGCAAGGATCTTGTGGGAGAGCCACATTTCCAGAAACCTCCAGGAAAATCCCCCAGATGGCATCATATTGGGTGACAGCGCATACCCACTCTTACCATGGCTAATGACACCTTTTGCCATGGCAAATAATGATGCAGGGGAGAGATTCAACTGTGCCCATGGAAGAACTCGGAGCACAATTGAGCGCTTGAATGGGGTGTTGAAAAGGTGCTTTGCATGTCTGAACTACCTACGTGTAGACCCACAGCGAGCACGCAACATCATTCTGGCCTGCATTGTGCTACATAACATTGCTGAAGAACGCAAGGTTCCTCACTGTGATGAGAGAGGTGATCATTCACAGCCCCAAGTAGATGTCCCTGACCTACCACTGGCAGCACTGCAAGCAGATGGACCAGCTGGACGGTCAACGAGAAACGCTCTAGTCAACCACTATTTTACTTCGGGTCTTTTGATCAATAAAAACAGTGTGCTGACAAAAGTTTTGTTAGACTTTTTTTTATCCAGTGAGACATTTAATTATTAATAATAATACACGACATGCCACAAGTGCTTCACACAATGATAAATACAGCAATAGTTAGACCAGACAGATGGTTATGACCAGCCCCCAATTATGCAATTCTAGTGTATGTATTGTGTACTAATGCAGCTAAATGAATATGAATAACATGCAAACTGATTTACACTTCCCAACATTTTCACATGTCTGTCAATTAAATGTTGTAGCCTATTACTTTGACCAACGGAGGCCTATCCAAAGACTGCAAATCTAGATTCTGTAATCCTGATCTTGTGATCAATTTGATCTGGGATAGCAAAAAAAGGGATTACAAAATCCGGATCATTCTGATCTAGATTAAATGTTTTGAAATACTGGGCCCAGGTGACCATTATGCATTCACTACATAACATGTTTAGTGGGAGTAATGCATGTTTTCTACATGAAATGCCAATCTTGTTTTATATTTTGAAGACGTGTACTTTATTAATCTGGTGATGGTAGGCATAATGGGCTGGTTTCATGTTCGGGGATTAAGTCTAGTCATGGACTAAATCACATTTTAATCTCGACTTTATTTAAATAGCTTACTCAGACATGGATTATATTTGTCTCAGACTTGCCCTAGTTTAAACAACCAGAGGTATTTGAGCTAATCCAGGCCTATTGAACTCTTAAATTAAACCTGTCCAGAGGCAGGTTTAACTTCAGATTAAAGGCTGTGTCAAGGTTCACCCTGACAATTGAGGAAAATGTATTGCCTTAACTTTTTCAATGATGATCCAAGACTAGAAAGGTTGCTTATCGACGGGAGCAACCCACTGAATGATTTTGATATAAATTATTGTGACAGTTTCCATATGTATAAGAAAATGCAGCTGAAAATTACTTGCTTCAGCCAAAAATTTCAGGTGAGTCAGTCAGGGGAACCCCTATCCCTTCATTGCAAATATTGATCACCTTGAGGTTTTTGGCATGTGGAACCTTCCATCGTGAAACAGATTTGTGTGGTGTAAGTGAATCAACTGTGCAAAATGGTACACAAAGTGTGCTGCTATATGTGAACTGAAAGATTACATCAAGTTCTCCAATACTGCTGACTAGGTCACCTACAAGGTAGTTTTATGAATTATTATTATATTGTAATATTGGCTGTATTGATGGATGCCATATTCCAATTTAAGTGCCCCTCTACAGCAGATGCTGAGGACTTCAGAAATAATTATGTGTACAACTCCTTTGTACACTCAGTTTGAAGCATAGTGGAATCCTACTTGGTCACAGTGGTATTCACAGACAAACTTCATGTTTACCCCCTGTCTTCACCCAGTCCGACCAGAGCAACTGCACTACAACCAAGCCCATCCACACCAGAGGGCTCGTAGAATGCATTTGGTATATGGAAGGTTTCCAGTGTCTCAGAAACGCATTGCAGTTCGAACCAAGAAGATGCTGCATTGTCCTTGAAGTGCTTCATAATGATCTTAAACAGCATGGCTGCCCAGACCCTCATGCTGGAGATGACGATGACCCACATGTTCCCATGGCTGAGGCAGCCAATGACAGAGATGGACTCCCTTACAGAGACGCTTTTGCTTTGCAGCACTTTTCATAATGTAATTGCCATGGATTGGTGACAAAAAATGTATTTCACAAAGGGGCATCATTAACTGATTGATTCAAAATAACATTGACACTGTTGCCGTCTCATGTCTCTCTCCATCTCTTTCACAGACAACTCAATGTGAAGGATTTTCACCTTCACCTCATGTTCTTTTAAATATTGCATTTTACATTCATGGAATTCTATGGCAGGTTTCTCATGAATGGTCAGCCTTTTCCCCCCATGTCCTGCTGCCTGGGCTGTTGATGGCTGCTTCTGGGTATTGCTGGATGCTGCTGGAGATATTCCTGACTCTTCTCTGGCTCCTCCAAGATCAGGTCATCTTTGTACAGAAAAGAAGTTTGAGTATGACATTATTTTGAGTTTGAGGTGATTTTTATTATGAGAGTGCAAGAGATGATGTAGTATATCGTAGTATATTGAGTTGGATAGCACATGATAAATTAATGAGTCCTACCAAATGAGTATTGGAATGGTCCCCCACCTGAACTGTCTATCTGATACCTCCCAAGGGTTGCTGGCTTTCAATAATCCCAGTCAAGTCCCCCAACTCATCCTTCTCTGGTATAACTGGGGGTCCCCCACAAGACAGCGCTCCCTATGAGCAACAGAACAGCTGTTGTTTTTTTTACAATTATTTTGATGTTTTTCCACAGGACCTTTGAAAGACAATATAGAAATTGTATTAGCAGCTATGTATGATGTTGTTTATGTTACATATCTGTGCACATACAATATATTTAGGCCCTCCCTGTTATATTATGCAAGAAAACAAATATTTCCAAGTGACTGATTTGTTAAATTGCGCCAACAAGAAATAATCTTACCTGAGGTTGTTGGAGTGTCCGATTGGTTACTTTTTAATTCGAGTTGAATTCATTTAAAATCGCAGTCCAGGCCTTCTTCTTGTTGTTTTCTGTTCCTGAATCATGCCGTTTGTTTTATAGGGTACTTGAAATTGGTCTTTTCCATTTCACTGAAATTCTTTGGCCGTTTTGTTTCGGATGGGTCAGGCCCCTTTAGTCTGAGACTCCATCTGTTTAGTGTGGATTAATTTAAGTAGAATTAGCTTAATTTGTGTCTGTGTGCCTTTTCTATCTGTATAATTTAACATGTAATGTAGTTGGTTCTCAAAACTGATCACCCCAGATGGGACTCGAACCCACAATCCCTGGCTTAGGAGGCCAGTGCCTTATCCATTAGGCCACTGGGGCTGCTGTTTTATGCCATGATCCATCTCTACAACGTTGCTAAGCAACTAATGGCGCATCCGCCAAAGATGCGCTGTGAAGCTCATACGTGTACTTCCGCCTGGTATTGACAAAATAAACTCCTTTAGCTGTTTTCATTCTTCTTTAAGTCTTTTGGTCTGCTTGATTATGTTAACATTTATATACTAACAATCGTGCACTTGTCTGCGTAGATCCACACTGACACAATTTGAGTACATTTATGAATGACTGAAGTATCCTTAACGATCGCATGGTTTTGTTGTGAAACGTGGGACCGGAAGTGATGTTGTGTTTCGAGGGGGCTTGGGCAGATCGCCAGTCAGATCTCCACAGCGTCGCACCTCAGTTGGATAATTTTGGCATTTTTAGAAACGTCGTGAGCCAGTCATGGTAGTACTCGTATGTGGTAGTTTACGTGGATCAATGACTTGTGTCGTGAAAAAAAGGTGTGTTAGCTGAATATCTAAAAGTAAAGGGAAAGCATCGGTAGTCAGGCGCAGCGTTGCCTTGGTGAGAGATAAACAAGCAGGAATACACCTCCTCCAACATGGTGAGTTCTATCACTGGCTGGACACATGTAGACAACGCTATGTTTACGTTATAGTGTTTTGTTTCATTATAATAGTCATCCATAACGTCTACTTGTGACAGATTCTGTCTCGCATCAAACCAGCCGTGGGGGGAGATCCACCCGCGGGTCTGAACGAGAAAAAGAACAAAAACAGGACAAAAAAGATCCCCGACCTGGAAGAATATCTCCAGCAGAGAGACTATCTTGGAGCCTTGACACTGTTAGAGGTAGACACGACAACACCTGTACAGTACACACCAGACAGCATACAGACGTGCTGCCCTTCACACAGCCTGGGTGATGGTGATGGTGATGGTGGTGATGGTGTCAGGTGGCTGATGCAGAGCTGTGTTGTCTCCCCCCTCCAGTTCCAGAGAGATGTGGGTGAGAGAGAGGAGCATGCAGACCTTTGGATGGGCTACGGTGCCTTTCACCTGGGGGATTACAAGAGAGCAATGGAGGTAGTGTTACCTGTGTGGGCGCTTACATTAAATTAGAATAGAAATGTCACATAGTCCAAAAATACATCCAATACAAGTTTCCCTGGTCTTTCAGATGGGGTGGGGTAGCTAGATAGGTTGTGGGCTCTGAGTGTGTGTCTCCGTTGTGTTGTGTTGTGAGCAGGTGTACAAGACTCTGAGCCAGAAAGCTGAGTGTCCAGTGGAGGTGTGGGTCTATCTGGCCTGCACCATGTTCCTGCTGGGCCTCTACAAGGAGGCAGAGGAGGCTGCGTCCAAAGGTGAACACCAAGCCCCGTTGTTGTTGTTGTTGTTGTTGTTGTTGTTGATGGCTGATTGTAAGTCACACATAACGGCTCCAAGTGTTTGTGCCACCAGCGACCAAGGGGGACTGACTGAGGGAAACTGACTTGGTCCAAATGACTTTTTAGAGGATAGTATAAATAATAATAATAATAATATAGAGTTGTGGTCAAAAGTTTACTCTTATTTTTCTGTGATAGAGTGATTGGAGCACATACTTCTTTGTCACAAGAAACATTCATGAAGTTTGGTCCTTTATGAATTTATTATGGGTCTACTGAAAATGTGACCAAATCTGCTTGGTCAAAAATATACATCCAGCAATGCTAATATTTGGTTACATGTCCATTGGTCATTTTCACCTCAATTAGGTGCTTTTGGTAGACATCCACAAGCTTCTGGCAAGCTTCTGGTTGAATCTTTGACCACTCCTCTTGACAGAATCAGTGCAGTTCAGCTAAATTTGTTGGCTTTCTGACATGGACTTGTTTCTTCAGCACTGTCCACATGTTCTCGATTGGGTTTAAGTCAGGACTTTGGGAAGGCCATTCTAAAACCTTAATTGTAGCCTGATTTAGCCATTCCTTTACCACTTTTGATGTGTGTTTGGGGTCATTGTCCTGTTGGAACACCCAACTGCGCCCAAGACCCAACCTTCTGGCTGATGATTTTAGGTTCTCCTGAAGAATTTGGAGATAATCCTCCTTCTTCATTCTTCCATTTACTTTCTGTAAAGCACCAGTTCCATTGGCAGCAAAACAGGCCCAGAGCATAATACTACCACCACCATGCTTGACGGTAGGCATGGTGTTCTTGGGGTTAAAGGCCTCACCTTCTCTCCTCCAAACATATTTCTGGTCATTGTGGCCAAAGAGCTCCATTTTTGTTTCATCTGACCACAGAACTTCTCCCGCAAAGGCCTTTTTCTTTGTTCAATTGTGAATCATCAGCTACTTCAGGTCGAGCCTTAAGGTGCCGCTTCTGGAGCAAGGGCTTCCTTCTTGCACGGCAGCCTCTCAGCCCATGGCGATGTAAAACACAGCTGTAATAATAATAGGGCGGCAATAGCTCAGACAGTAAGAGCAGGTCTGGCAACAGGAAGGTTGCTGGTTCGATCCCCGGGCTCCACCTAGCTAAGTGTTGAGGTGTCCCTGAGCAAGACACCACCTAACCCTAACTGCTCCTGATGTGTTGGTTGTTGCCTTGCATGGTTGACACTGCTGTCGGTGTGAATGTGAGGTAACTTTAAAGTATAGTGCTTTTGGATGAAAGCACTATATAAATGCAATCCATTTACCATTTACCAATCCATAAAATAACAGCAATACAAGAAAAACCAGTATCATGCTTTCACTTATTAATAGTAATGGTAAGAAGAATCACATTTGTCTAACACTTGTGAAATTCCGTTTTGCCTAACCCTAACCTTAACCCTAACCCTGAAACCACTAGCCTTAGCCTTATTCAAGATTGAAGAAGTGACAATTAAACATCTTGAATCTTGAAATGTGACGTATCAAAAGCACACAATGGCAGTCCTGTTTATTTGTTGTTGTTCCCTCTCACACAGCTCCCACTTCCCCACTACAGAATCGACTCCTCTTCCACCTGGCTCACAAGGTATTTTATTTTTTATAATATTATTATTAGAAAAATATTATTATTATTGTAATATTGCCTGTCATCATCATGTGCAATACTACTTCTCACTACTACTTCTCAATACCATTGACAACTTGTTTTGTTTACTGAATATCTTTTCCTATTTTATATAATATAATATTACATAATATTTGTCCTTAGGCTTATTCACTGTAAATTAGCAAATGTATTATTTCATTTTTCCTTAGGCTTATTCACTGTAAATTAGCAAATGTATTATTTCATTTTATTATTCTATTGTTTATTACTCTATTGTTTATTATTCTATTGGATGCTTATGTTCTGGAAGGCCATGTCAATGAGCCACACCTTTTGATTGGCTCTCTCTCCATTAGTTTAACGATGAAAAGAAACTGATGGGCTTCCACCAGAACCTGGAGGATGTGACGGAGGACCAGCTGAGTCTGGCTTCCATCCACTACATGCGCTCCCACTACCAGGAAGCCATAGACATCTACAAACGCATCCTGCTGCAGAACAGGTCTGCACAGACACACACACACAGACACACACACACACACACACACACACACACACATGCACACGCACACACACAGGCACACACACACACCGCAGACGCAAACTCAGTTACCCTTAAAGGTGTGTGTGTGTACAAATTAGCGGCATCTAGCGGAACAGAATTAGGAGAAATGGAAAATAATGTTCACAACTAAGTTATCATTAGTGTATAATAACCTGAAAATCCATCCATCCACTCTCGTCCGCTTATCCGGGGCCGGGTTGCGGTGGCAGCCGGCTAAGCAGGGCCCCCCAACCTGAAAGTAGGAATTGTTTTGTTTTCATTAGCTTAGAATGCACCCGCTCCCTATTTATATAGGGGGGGGGGGATTCAGTTGGTAGTGATCTGCAACCTCACCACTAGATGCCACAAAACATCCGACATACTGCACCTTTAATACACTTTATCGCAATTTGTACTTCTGCGTCCGTACCCGTACAGATGTACAAGTATCAAATGTGCTTTAATACACCAGTGACTCAGAAGATGTATTTTCCCATGGTGCCTTGATCCC
The DNA here is from genome assembly GCA_002895965.2 of Coryphaenoides rupestris. Classification (NCBI taxonomy): domain Eukaryota; kingdom Metazoa; phylum Chordata; class Actinopteri; order Gadiformes; family Macrouridae; genus Coryphaenoides; species Coryphaenoides rupestris. The sequence goes on from PIJE02000848.1 coordinate 125,777, forward strand.
TGTGTGTCTTTTCATGATGGATTCAAATCCAGAACCTCATCATCTCTCCTCTAAAACAAACCATCTCTAACCGACTGCCTATGTTTGACTTTATACCTACATTTTATACATTGTTACGCCTACAATAATTCAATGTTGACATTTATTAGAATTTCATTTTCTCTGATTTTATTTTGAGTTAAAAAAAACAACACTTATTTCCAAAGTGGACCTCGACATTAAAACAAATCCCATAATGCACAGCTTCTCTATTTCAGTGACATATACTAATGATATACAAAAATGACATACAGTATACTGTATGATACAACAATGTGTGAACTACAACTATACAACTATAAAAACAGAGGTGCTTTCTCAACCCACTCTTGCACAGCTCTCTGCTGGGGCTCTGTGTTATGCACAGTGGGAGATCCTCCCATAGTGCAATAACAGTGTACAAGGAGTGCTTTGCAATGTTACTTACCGTCGTCGCACTACAAGACAGGACACTAGCACGGCTGAAGGGACCATGTGGCACCCTGTCAACGTGGCACCAGAGTCACCAGGAGGTGTTCTATTAATAATGTCACCAATGTGAATGAGCTATGACCAGTTCACACAATGTGCTTCTGGAAGGAGACGGGCACCTTTCTGAGTATAGTAATGGTTTCCTATTGCGTTTCTTGTTTAAAGGTGCTCTAGGTAATATTCAATAGCAATAATTTCAATTTCGGCTGAGAGTGAAATGCTCTGTGAGAACATGTGTTCTAGATGACTGCATCTGTATCAGACCATGGGTGGCAGTAGTTCAGGAGCGGTTGTCCGGAAGGTTGCTGGTTCGATCCCCGGGCTCCGCCTAGCTAAGTGTCAAGGTGTCCCTGAGCAAGAGGCCTAACCCTAACTGCTCCTGACATGTTGGTATGTTGACATGTTGGTACTCATGTTGACAACAGCATGTTTTTTTAAGTAAGGTAAACATGATTCAATGAAATCCCGGGGGCCTGCTCGGGCAAAGTGAGGCGTCATGAGAACTGTGTCATTAAAAAGGCCATAATCCATACAAGCGGGGCCACCATACTGACGGCTTCCTGTTCCTTTGTCTGCAGAGACTTCCTGGCGCTGAAGGTGTACGTGGCCCTGTGTTACTACAAGCTGGACTACTATGACGTGTCCCAGGAGGTGCTGGCGGTCTACCTGCAGAGCATCCCCGACTCCACCATCGCCCTCAACCTCAAGGCCTGCAACCACTTCAGGCTCTACAACGGCAAAGCAGCTGAGGTGATAATCTCCCTAGGGCTCAGCGATATGGCCAAAGCTACCTTCTATCACAATATAGGTCATTTAATATCTTGCATGTTTTCTGGTAATTCAATAAATAGTCTATATAAAGTAACTACATTGTACAGCCAATTGTATACTTCTGTGTGGATTAAATACAAATGAAAAGTACTGAGTATTTTCAAAGTCTATTAAGTTCACTTTACTGTAATGAAGCCTTTTATAACCAGGAAAAGACAACAGTTATGCCATGTCGCAATATTACGGTACCTAAAATCTGAGATGGCGTCTTGCCTCATATATACAATATCGATATAATATTGATATATTGCCCAGCCCTAAATCATCATAGTAACAATTGTCCATAACTGTAGCCATAACAAGCGCTATAACCCTAAACTTAGCCATAGCCGTTTAATTGTAATTAACAAACTAAATCCATTTTGACATGAGCAGTAAGTATTGGTGTTTTTAAGCCTTCTCTGCTGAATTTTCCAAACTACTTTTTGTTGTTGTTTGTTGTTGTGTTGGTAATATTTACTCTCTCACTCCCCAGGCTGAGCTGAAGAACTTAATGGATATCTCCTCCTGCTCCTTTGAGTTTGCTAAAGAGCTTATCCGGCACAACCTGGTAAGCTCCTCACAGAGGTCTAGAGCTGTGCAAGTGAGTGTGTGTTCAGCCACACACACGCGCTTGTGATTGGGCGTCCCATTATCCCTGCACCCTCTCCCTGTCCGACTGCCTACTTTCATAGTGGTATCACTGGAGATGGTACCCCTTCTGGTTTATTCTGGCAGCTTGGCCTTGCGAGACAATGTAGGGGGGTGGACCAGTTGGAATAAAAGCAGACAGAACCAGGTTTACGGCGGAACAAACGTAGACATTTATTCTCTAAATGTAAGGAAAGGAGAGGAGAACAAAATGCAACTCAAAATCTTCTTGTAATCCATCAACAATGCCATGATTACTCCCAGTAAAGTCCAACATAAAGTAACTAGTTCCAACAGGGTCGCCGACAGAGGCCGCTTACCCTGTGACTGGTCCAGTGGATCATCCTGGTCTCCACTGTCCTCTCCCCAAGCCAGTCTGCCTACCCTTTGTTCTCTGCACTTTTAACTCCGGCTTGATTCGTTTTTAATTGGCCACACCTCCAGTTGGGGGCGGAGTTTCCTCATACTAAAACACATAAACCCTAAATATACTCCTGTATACAGGACGGTGGTATTTGTCTAAGAGGTCAAATTGGCGACTGAAACGGTGGCGGCGAGTTTGACGATGTGGTCACCTCCCACTGACCCCGATGGTGATGGGCAGGCGTAGGGAGGGGAGGGGGAGAGGGAGGGATCATGTTCAGGCGCCATCGCCATGGCAACTTTCCTTTTGAAACATAACAACAACAACTGTGGGGATGTTGTTCAGCCTTAGTTAACTTGGCAGTGTGGCTTGGTTATATTGTTGTTGTTGTTGTTGTTGATGTGTATGTATGTACGTTGGTGTCCCAACCCGGCTCATGCATCGGACCACAAAGGGGACACCCCACATGATTTAACTTAAATGTACCATTTGGATAACAACCAATAAAACAACCAATAATGCCAGTGTGAGATGTAGCCTAGTAAGTTGTCTGTCTGCTGAGCAAGCAAGAGAGTCAACTACAGTCAGTGACAGAGAGAGGAGGGGCTCCTTGTCCACTCTGCTCCAATAGCTGAGGAGCCAAGGCCAACAGGACCTGAGGTCCTGAGCCCCCCCCCCGGCCACCAGGTGTTGCTACGGTGTCATCGCAGTTAGTGACCTGTGTGTGTGTGTGTCCTGCAGGTGGTGTTTCGTGGTGGGGAAGGGGCCTTACAGGTGCTTCCTCCTCTGATTGACGTGATCCCAGAGGCCCGCCTCAACCTGGTCATCTATTACCTCAGACAAGGTGTGGCTCCGCCCCCTCCCATAATAAACACTCCTTAGCATGTGAGCATTTGCATTAGCAAAGCTGTTTACCTCTATAGTGATGGAGAGTAGCTGATCTGATAAACATGATCAAGTCGCCAAGCTAGATTCTCGCCTCGGTAACCCCTGAAGGAGCGGGGCAATGTCTTGTCTAATGCGGTTACATAATGGAACCTCAGGAATATTAAGGTAGCCATCCTATTGGCTGAGGGGTAATTAAGTTAGCCATCCTATTGGTTGAGGGGTAGGAAACGGCACCTCTGGTTAACTCTCACACTTGGTTTCGAGGATTTCCTCGAACGTAACCAAATCGAAAACAAAGTCATTATCAATGCATTTTTTTTGCAGCATACTAAATGTGTGCAGACTCAAAAAAATTACATTTTAATTTGGTCTTTTTACCTGCCAGAGTGGCACAATCTACTGTCCAAGCAATTTGGCGTCCCTGTTGGAACTTGCTTGCTTACTGTCCTTTGATCGGTCTAGATGACATCCAGGAGGCCTATAACCTCATCAAAGACCTGGTGCCCACCACCCCACAGGTAATCATCAACCCAACCAACACAAAGAGGCCCATTACAATAACTGTTCATAATGAAGGTCTCCCAAGCTTCTGTTTGGAGCTCTGTATGGAGTGATGCAGTGGAAACTGTAATGAAGTTGGTGAACGGATCTGCCATGTTATGTTATGTTGGATTGGAATATGTAAATGAAGGTCTTAACTGCCATCTGATTTTTGAACAGCACTTAATCATTTAGTCTGGTACGTAGCATGTAGCATAGTGATACCGGGTTTCGGCACCCAACCCTAGTTTAGAGACTCTAAACGTGTGACTAAGCCTAACTAACGCACCTTCGTCTTTTCCCGTCGAGGAGTATATCCTGAAAGGAGTGGTCAACGCTGCCCTGGGACAGGAAATTGGATCAGTAAGTCAGGAGTTAAAAGTTACACGTGCTAAAACTACATCTGTGCTGGAGATATTGGCTGGTGGTTTACTGTGTGTCTGTGTATGTGTCTGTGTATGTGTCTGTGTCTGTGCCTGTGTATGTGTCTGTCTGTGTATGTGTCTGTGCCTGTGCCTGTGTCTGTCTGTGTTTCAGAGGGACCACCTGATAATTGCTCAACAGTTCTTCCAGTTGGTTGGGGGGTCGGCAAGTGAATGTGGTACGTTTATTTACTAAAAGACACATATACAGTATATCCCAGTATGATGTCATGAATCATTTTAGTTATGTTTTCTTTTAGAACTACTTGAATGATTGAATGAAACATTACCATGCCCAGACTCGCTCTCACACAGACATCTGTTACATATGCTTGCATATTGGCATATACGCCATATAGTGTCACAAAGTCTTCTGGTACGTCCATATTACCAACTTATGCTCCTTTTACGCAGCCTTTTCAATGAGGGAATGTTGTGCCTTTATTCCGCTTCACCGTGTGTGTAAAAAGGGTGAACCGGCATGCCAGGACAAGGTTATGTGTGAATTTATCTCTTAAATAACTTAAATGTATTTTTGATCGCACAAACGCATTGCTCGCACAAATCCGCCATTGTAACATTACGCAGCGACATGTTGTATATGATAAATGTAATATAAATGTGTACGGCTAGAGAATGTCGATAATACATGTCTGTAATACATCACACTAGACGCTGCCGCTGTTGTGTTAAATGTCACGCCTCTGATTCCGGAGTGCCGGGATGCTGAGCACACACACCGCGCTGGCATCGTTAGACCTTCTTTACGCTGAATATTCCGAGATCTCTGTATAAAAGGAGCTTGCGACATCTAAAAAATAATATGAAATAAACCATCTTCGTATGCTATCCAGATAGCATTGAACTCTCTGTGTGTGTGTGTGTGTGTGTGTGCGTGTGCGCGTGTAGGATGATGTGTTTAGTGTACCTGTGCCTTTGTGCCTTTGTGCGTGGGTGCTAAAGACTTCTCCTCTGTTTCCCAGACACCATCCCCGGCAGGCAGTGCATGGCCTCCTGTTTCTTCCTCCTCAGACAGTTTGAGGACGTCCTCATTTATCTCAACTCCGTCAAGGTTAGAGAGAGAGAGAGAGAGAGAGAGAGAGAGAGAGAGAGAGAGAGAGAGAGAGAGAGAGAGAGAGAGAGAGAGAAGAGAGAGAGAGAGAGAGAGAGAGAGAGAGAGAGAGGAGAGAGAGAGAGAGATGAGAGAGAGAGAGAGAGAGAGAGAGAGACGAGCCGCCCACATTGTGTTGCATAACCCCGACGAGAAATGAGCCACCAGCAGGCTTTTATAGTGTTGCCGTGGGAGAACAATGGGCCTGAGTGGAAGCGCACTTGCACACGGTGAAAAAGACCCACTTCAGATCAGAAGTGTTGGTGTGTGTGCCGCACATGTGTGTGTGTGCGGCACCCCATGCCGCTTAATTTGGTGTGATCCATCCCTAATTTGGTGTGATCCATCCCTAATTTGGTGTGATCCATCCCCCCCCCCCCATCTCTCCCCACGCAGAGTTACTTCTATAACGACGACACCTTCAACTTCAACTACGCGCAGGCCAAGGCCGCCCTGGGGAACTACAGGGATGCGGAGGAGGTGCGCTGAAACCTGTGAAGCTCGCTTTGCTCATTAGAAATGTTTCGGAAGCACTTTTTTAATCCCGTGAAGCACACACACACACACACACACACACACACACACACACCACAGCTGAGGGGTTGACGGCGTGTCCCATGTGGTGTGTGACCTTGTCTTCCAGGTGTTTCTGCTCATTCAGAGTGAGAAGATCAAGAACGACTATGTTTACCTGAGCTGGCTGGCGCGCTGCCGTACGTACCCTGAACCCTGATCAACCGCTTGTCACGCATGCGTAATTTCCTCAACAAATAACAACAATAATGTGGAAATAACAATCAATGGGACAATACCAGGAAATTATGTGTTTCTAATAATAATGAAAATATATAATAATAATAATAATACGTTTTATATATTGTATATAGATAATTGTCTATGTTATTATGTATTATATGCATAATAACATGATCGTTTATTCCTTGTGGGCTTTTTTTCCCGAATTGCGATCATGTGCCCACGTCTTGGCGTCCATCTTGTCTCGCCCCCCCCCCCCAGATATCATGAACCAGAATGGCCGGCAGGCCTGGGAGCTCTATCTCAACATGGGCACCTCCTCGGATGCCTTCGCTCTGCTGCAGCTCATCGCTAACGACTGCTACAAGGTGATGATGTCATCCCCCTTGGCTTCTGCCGAGTCACCCGTCGGATCACTCCCACACTGATCCCCCCCGCCCTCCCCCTTCTCTGAAACACGCCGTACTAGGCAGAATGTTCTCAAAGCTGCAAATCACGACTGCTGCTGCCCAGTGTCAGCTCCCACTCAACACAGCCCTCCCTCTCGTGCTAGAAGTGTCTCCTGGCACACGAGGGCTTCCCAGTGGGCTTAGATCTGACAGACAGGAAGTTACCCTCTGCCCTCAAACGACGGCCAGGGGAGAACGAAGGGAAGACACGCAGAGGAGAAGCTCATTCAAGAACGGCTGCTTTAATGGCTGCTCCCCATCTGTCCCGCTTAGTGGTTAAAGTCACCTCTGGCTGTGCCACCCTTAGTTGACAGGCAGGTAATGCCTGTTAATGGTTGGAACAAGGCACTTGTCTATTTAGGTGATTGTGGTTTATTAAGTATTATTGCTTTGTTGGGTACTCTGAGTCTAGTTTCTTTACTATAAATGGGATCATCCTACGAAGTGCTTGAATGCGGAAGCCTCGGATGACCAAGACATCTACTCAGCATGTGTTTCGTTGCCTTTATGCCATGGTGCCCAGCCCACAATGTCCGCCTCTAATGATAATCCTTTGGATCGTTGTGACGGCAAGGTTTTTATTTCTTTGTGTTGTTAAGCAACTAAATGACAACACTGATTAGCTGGTTCAGGTTCAACACACACATTTGTGTTAGTAGCCAAGTGTGTCGGTGTCTGTCGGTCACACTTAAAGGATGACAATTAAACCGTGGCATGACAACCCTCTGCTGGCTATTCAACACACAACCCTTAAGCCTTAGCTGAGGATCAGCCCTGCGACCCTCCCTCTAGTCTCCAGACAACCTGTTCTCCTGAGCTGCTGCTGCTGCTGCTGCCCCATCCCTGCTCAACCATCCATCCTTCTCCGAATACAACCAGGAGAGATTTGGGCAAGATTCATGAATATAAAATAAACGAGAAAGTTTCCTCCGTAGAAATGCAAAAATGTCCATGCAAAAAGCTTTTCAGCCGTTCAGCGATGCCTTGAATTTAAATCAGGGCAGCTGTGTTGCTCTGATGTAAATGATGCTATTATGTAACATATGTCACAAATGTACTGTACTAATTCATATCATGATATGTCATCAGAGATTAAGGAAACATGTTGGCTTCTCCAACAACAATGCAATTATACAAAATATGAGCACACATGGCCACTTGAGCTAGTTCATAATTTGCCTAACCCTAACCCTAACAATGAATAAATTGCAAACGTATACATTGGCTGATCACCTTGCGGTGTAGGGCTTGTTGTCGCTTGTCATTGTCACAGTAGAATAATTGTGCTTGTCTCATATACTGTAACATTTTGCTCAACATGTCTTGCTCTGGTGTTCGTCCAGTGTCCTCAAGCTGGGATTGGCATGAGCTTTGAGTCTGGAGAGGAGGGGGCAGGCAAAGACAACTCTCCAATATTGTGAATTTAGACTGCAGTACCCATCCAAAATCATGTGCAATATTCTCAATATCATGTGCAATATTACTTTCCAACATCAGCAATATTCTTAATATCATGTGCAGCACTACTTCTCAATAGCATTGGCAACTTATTTTTTTACTAAATATATCTTACTGATATTATTTTTCTATTAGGCTTATACACTGTCCGTTTATTATTCGATTCTTTTTATTGTTATGTTGTTGTTTTTAGCAACCTCTGGCACAAGAATTTCCTTCCGTGTCATTGTTATATATAACACTTTTAATAATCTGATTCACTTGCCCACATTCAAGTATACTTGAAGAGCCCTTTAGAAGCCAGCTGGATCTCATGGTGCCACTCTTGGTGTTTCAGATGGGCCAGTTCTTCTATGCGGCCAAGGCATTTGACGCGCTGGAGAAACTGGACCCCGACTCAAACTACTGGGAGGGCAAGAGGGGAGCCTGCGTGGGCATCTTCCAGCTCATCCTGGCTGGGAGAGAGTCCAGGTAGGCTACAGCTGTCTGCTGGGAGGGGGGCTGGGTCACACACAGGCTCACACCAGCCTGCTGCATGAAGAAATACCCTCTTTTTTTTTACGAGAATAAAATAATTCAAAGGGAAATGCATTGCTGTGAGATATTTTAAATGAGTTGGAATAGGGGATTGAGATTCAAGTTGTAATCTGCATAGTGTGGGTTGTCCTCACCATGGAGACACCATTTGTATGACACCACCAGCATGATTAAGCTAGCGGACTGCACTCCACACCATAATGTTCCTTTTAAAAGATTCCTCACAACATACAATTCCCTTGAAGAGTACATAAAGGAGTAAATATTGTGTGTGTGAAATAAAGACGACACAATTCGTCTTTGTGTCTGCGACTGTTAAATTGAATGATGTGCTTGTTTCTCTCAAAAAATGTTGAGCGTCTGTAGTGTGCTTTTAACATCCTCATTCCATCCTCGTTAGTCTTATTGTGCTGTCCGTCCTACAGGGAGATGCTGAAGGAGGTGCTGGCCCTGCTGCGCAGCTCGGGGAACCCCCAGGTCGAATACATCATCAGAACCCTGAGGAAATGGGCCAAAGAAAACCGAGTCCCTCTCTCCTAGCATACTCTGGATCTGGCGAGTTCCTCCCTGCTAGCATACTTAGGTTCTGGCTCTGGCATCATCACTGCACTGCTACATTATGCAACCTTCTGCAGTTACCCATGATTTACTGCATTATGTTTTTGTTGTTTATGCTATTGTTGTTATTATTAATATACTCTTGTGTATATATCTTATGTCCTAATGCCATATCCTATTATGCAGCAATGATGAAGGGACATGGAGCTATTTATCTGTTGATGGTTATATGTCTACTGTTTTACAAGTGTCAATTTTATATTGCAATGAAATAATTAAAGTATATTTGTACTGAGATTGTGTCTGTAAAAATGTAATAAACAGTTTATTTTGTATTGCATTTTTGACAGAGATTTTTTTTGCGCTTCAACTTTTAATTATGTTGGAATTATTTGCAAAGCTTAAGCCAAAATGCAGTCAACAGGTGGTCTTGTTGGTGGAGGGTAACTGTGCTCTGCTGGCTGCAGGGTGGGGAGCTGAGAGAGCCAGTCAGGACTCTTGTCTGCTTCCGCTTGGGATTTGATGTGTGGGCTATTGTGGCAAAAGCCACAATTCAGCATTTTTTCCTGAATAGAAAGTGGGAGAATGGCATTACATACTAGCGTAGCTTCTTACTGCCACCGAAAGGGGATTGTAGACGTGTGCCTCAGTGACGTCCTGTAAGACGTCGCATGTAGTCGTCGTCCTCCGCCCGGACGTGGCTTTAATAAAGGTCATAATAATAGGAGCATCTTGTGATTGTCTTATTAACGCCTGTTGTGACGGGGCGGGGTTAGGAGCGGGGCGGCCTGTGATTGGACAGCTGACCCCACTTTCTCACGCTGCTTCCGCTCGGGCCGCACGCGCAGGCCCAGTGACCTCCTCTGATATTTTATTTACTCCCGAAATCCAAGATGGCTCCTGTGAATGCCTCGGTCCCATAGCAATTTGAGGATGCAAGTAGCTACTAAAAAACAACTTTTCCCCGGCCATCGCACGTCCCGGAGCTCGGATCACACGCTGCGGAGGAGCTCCTTGCGTCTGTTCGGACTCTGAGCAGCCGCGGCGCCGTCGGGAAACACTCCTCAAGTCATCCAGTCCGAGTAGTTTGGCGAAAAGCTCGCACTGCGTGCCCGGAGCGGAGCTTCAGAGCAGGCAGCTCATCCAAATGGCCGAACCGAGAAAAGTGCAATTTGTCACCCTCTCGACCTTCGCAGCTGATTAGCCACGGATTCTCGGAAACGCCGCTTGGAGGATGCGGCCGACGTCAACTTTGATGGAGACACGGAGGTGGAGGCGACGGCGGCGGCCACCGGCGCAGATGGTGCCAGTGGTCGTTTGGGCAAAACTGGCAACAGGGACGCGACAGAAGCGAAAAAGATGACAGTGCGATTGAATCTGTGTCTGTCGGAGCCCGACGACCGCTCGTCCGTGGAGTTTAATTACGGCGAACTCATTAAAAACCTCCAGGTAAGACCAGTGTGTGTACGGCGAGGCGATGTGCGTGTGCGAGTTTATTTGATCGCCCTCTTAACTGCGAACGACTTGTCATCGCTTCCTGAGGGGAAGTCCACCTTGTCCTTCCATGAACCAGCGTGCTGCTGGAGATGACCATTCATGGCTTTTTACACAAAAGACACCAGTTCACCAGTCATTCACACAGCCCTACACTCTGCTGCACACTGGCAAGTGTTGCTTAACTTCAGCGCCAAGATCCATCTCTGGTTAGTTGGGGACCACCTCTCTCCCACACGACAAGATAAAGCTGATGTGGTGCCGGTACCTGTGTGTTATTCGGCGACTTGCCCAGCAACAGCCCAGTCACACAGCCATTACAGCGCTGGGAGATGCCACATGCAGTCTGGCCCCCTGGCTGCGGGTGAGAGACTGGTGATGGAAATACCAAAATACCAGGATGTAGCATGGGGATGAGGCAAATGTCAGAACCCTAGTGTTGCATTATGTCACAGTATTGACTTGATTATTTATATATAGTAATAGCCTACACACATATAATATATCATATATTATGTGTTTATTTACATTTAATAGAAAGTTTGCAAACACAGAATAATATGTAAAATTGTAATTTATAGAGCAGAATGTTTTGAAAAGTTGAAATAGGCACATTTAAAGTGATTTATTTATTTTTTATTTTGTTATTTTTTACATTTCTATATTTTTTTTAGATCGGTGGTGTGGACGTTACGCTTTTATGGGGTACATTATTCTGGAGGACGTGTGCCCAAACAATAAATGTAAATCATCTTTTCCAGGTTAAGAACAAGCCGGCCCCCGAGGCCCCTGCCCCGGCCCTGGACCCCGACGACCCCTTCAACGAAGACCAGCGGGACAGGCTGCAGATGGAGGCCATGGCCAAAAAGTTTGAAAACAAATATGTAGGTTGTTTTTATTTTTTACATGAATGCTGTTTTAACGTTACTGTATTTTAACGTCAAGCGCTCCCAAATTTAGTGTTTTAATGAACTTGGGTTGAAGGTAACGCTCTTGTTTTAATCTGTCTGACTTTATCGTTTGATTTGGGTTCTGCCAAAAAGTGATTTTCTTTCTTGTTGAGAAGGTCGATAATTGGTGAAAAATGAAGGCTGTTAAAAGTCCAATTGCCCAGTTAAGGTGTGGAAAGTGCTAATTGTGTGACATTCCTATCAGTGGGCTGTGTGTTTATAGTGTTTAACGTGAAGTTCTCCTGGTGGTCCAGGGCAACGCTGGGAAGAAGAGGAAGGATCGCATGCAGGACTTGATCGACATCGGCTTCGGCTATGACGAGACGGACCCTTTCATAGACAACTCTGAGGCTGTGAGTATAGGCTCAACGCGGGGTCTTTTTGGCATAACATACGGGTGGAGTTCCGAGGCACGCACATACCGCTATAAACACATATATACAGTGTTTGTATATGTCTATAAACGTATAATTAGGTCTATTATCTTTGTTTCCCGTGGTATTATCAACAATGCGTGGTTATTTCTATCCACCCTTTCCTCTCGCCACTATATGTCCACACATGCTCTTGCCTTGGTGGATGGTTGGTTAAAGTTTCGGTATATGTGTCTGACTGTGTGTTTGTTTTGCAGAAGGCTTCATTTCATTCATTGTGGTTCGATTTTTTTTACCCCTTTAACTGCGTTTTGTGTTGCCGTGGAACGGGGGTCTCGCAGTACTGGTGCATGCGATCAGAGACTCTTGTCTGACTGTGTAAACATGTCACGGCGATGGATGCATTGAAACGTATCAAATGAATGCGTCTGGATAGCGCATTTCTGGAGATGACGTTGTCGAACGCCACCAGACAGGTCAGGCAGTCAGACAGTTGCTACAGTCTACTGGGTAGGCGGCAAACATCTAGATCAGGGGTGTCAAACTCACTTGAGGTTGAGGGCCGTAACAGACCCAATGCTTATTAGCAGGGGCCGGACAAACAAAACTCCACGCAAATACACATGAAACTCTTACGATTCGTGCAGCTTAGCGGTTATTTGTAGGAACTACAAACATTTTGATTTGGAATAAAGTGAACAAATCAATCAGAAAGATTAATCCATCCATCCATCGAAACCATTTTATGAAATTGGCTCCCGGGCCGGATTGGATCAGCTGGCGGGCCGCATCGGGCCCCCGGGCCGCATGTTTGACACCCCTGATCTAGATGGACACTCCCACTTGTGACGTCATAAGCTGGAGATTCTGAAACTGCTTGCAGTGGCTAATCACACTCACACCTGGTGCTATAATAGGAGTCCTTTAACTATTTTGTGGTTTGTTTTTTTCCAAGATAAAAACAGTTTGTCATGTGTTGTATTTGACTCTTTGGACAAATGCACTTATTGATAGTTGGACAAAAGCGTCAAAAGTGCTAAATGCCCCACATGTCAATGTATTTTGTTGTTGTTATTCTTGAGGTTGTTGTTGTCTTTCCCATGGGTCCAGTATGATGAGCTGGTGCCGGCCTCCCTGACCACCAAGCTGGGCGGGTTCTACATCAACACCGGCACCCTCCAGTTCAGAGCCGCCTCAGAGTCCGAAGGGGAGGAGGGCAGTAAGGTGAGAGCTGCTGAGCACCACAGCCATGCAGAGCGGCACACATAACGGGGAGGGGTGTGTGTGTGTGTGTGTGTGTGTGTGTGTGTGTGTGTGTGTGTGTGTGTGTGTCCCCTAATTGGGCCTAACCTGATCCCAATGCAAATCATACCATTAATGTTTTCTCTTACCATGCCACAATATGTTTAATACCTCTTGTTATGGCCTTTGTGTGGCGTTGGTCATTAGAAATCTAGGGTTGGGAGTGAGTTGCTGCCTCAAGCGAAGGATTTCAAGTATCTCGGGGTCTTGTTCATGAGTGAGGGCAAAATGGAGCGGGAGATGGACAGACGGATTGGTGCAGCGTCTGCAGTGATGCGGGCGCTGTACCGGTCTGTTGTGGTGAAGAGGGAGCTGAGCCGGAAGGCGAAGCTTTCGATTTACTGGTCCATCTACGTTCCAACCCTCACCTATGGTCACAAGCTTTGGGTAGTGACCGAAAGAATGAGATCGCGGATACAAGCGGCCGAAATGAGTTTCCTCCGCAGGGTGGCTGGGCTCAGCCTTAGAGATAGGGTGAGGAGCTCAGACATCCGGAGGGAGCTCGGAGTAGAGCCGCTGCTCCTCCGCATCGAAAGGAGTCAGCTGAGGTGGTTCGGGCATCTGATTAGGATGCCCCCCGGGCGCCTCCCTTTGGAGGTTTTCTGGGCACATCCAACTGGGAGGAGACCCAGAACCCGCTGGAGGGATTATATATCTCACCTGGCCTGGGAACGCCTCGGGACCCCCCAGGAGGAACTAGAGAGTGTGGCTGGGGAGAATGAAGCTTGGGGGGCCCTGCTTAGCCGGCTGCCACCGCGACCCGGCCCCGGATAAGACGAGAATGGGTGGATGGATGGATTATACTCACGGTCTTCAAGCATTCTATAGCTTGCTCATTACTTGCTAGTTAATTTATGATCGTATGCGTACATGCGGTTTGCATCATCAACGTTGTTAGTCTATTTCCAAGAGTTGAGCATATAATGCAGATACATGATGCTGCTGTGGCCTAAGGCAGTAGCCCTCCGCGTGGTCCTCTAGCTGCCCAGCAGTATTAGCCTGGGAACTGTCCTGGTCCACAAAGCAGGCTGGGAAAAATCTTAAACTTAAACCTCACCTGTAGCTAGCATGATCTGGAGCATTCTGGATCTTTTTGGGTTCCCGGAAAAAATTATTATCCATTTTTGGTTCGTACAGTACGTGTGGCACAGTTGACACATACAGGTCTGTATCCACTACAGGTAAACACTGGTTACCAGTTTGCCTGTATTGGATACCTGCCCTGTAACCTAAGCTAGCGTCCTCCTTCTGTTGTTTTCCATATTGTTTTATTGTACTGTATCGCTATGTAACCTGGCACAAGAATTTCATTCGGGATTAATAAAGAAGTTCTATTCTATCCTAGGAGACACGGCGGGGGGGGGGGGGGGGGGGGCGTTCATGCGTGTGAAAATCGTGTTTCTTATGGGAGACGCCATTTGTTGCAGAAGCTGGATGAGGGCATGGAGCAGGCTATGAAGAGGAGGAAGAAGAAGGAAGGAGACGTGGTGGTGGAGGAGGAGAACAACCCCAGGAACAACAGAGTGGCCAAGCAGGGGTGAGCAGGGCCAGAGGAGTGCTGGGCATCGTTTGCCTGCTGTCCACAGTTTGTTATTGTTGTGAGGAGAGGGCGGGCGAGACGAGGCTGTTTGTTTTGTAGACGTCAGCACAGCACAGACACTCTCTGCTTTGTTTAATGTTGAGAAACAAAGCACCAATGAAGAGAAGCCTGGGCCCCCCCCCTCTCTGTCCCTCTCGTTCTTTCTCTCTTTCTCTCTTTCTCTCTGCCTCAGAAGTCACTTTTCACAGTCATGTAATTACCACACATCAAAAACCTTGGTCTGTGTCCTTTTGCTAAACTTGAGGCAGGCTTAGTTTTTTTAGAATAATGAACGGGATATTTTGAATCTCCTGTTGGATAGAAGACAAGTGCTGGGCATATATATATTCATTAAAAGCATTCACAGCATATATAATTTGTAGAGGATATAAGGGGGGGGGACAGAAGTGTAGAAACCATCTGCTTTGATCATTCATAATTTGATTGCTGATGGTGGGGGAAACACAGCCTGTTGTCTTTCTGCATTCACAGGGCTCCTCCACTCTGCACTCTATATATATCTATATATAAATAGATCTCTCTCTATATATATATTAGGGCTGTCAAAGTTAACGCGTTAACGCCACACATTTTTTTTTTACGAAATTACGTAGTTTGACCTTTTGATTCGTTTATCACCGAAGTACTTCAAGCAAGGACGTGTTGTTGTTTCGGACATTGGTGGACATCACAGATATTGCGCCAAAGATGCGCAATGACACTACAGTGAGGCGCGCGACGGACTCCAAGTCAGCGTCTCTGGGGGGGGGGGTCCGTTAATTCACGGATCTATCTATATATATATATATATCGATAGAAATGGAGATGTAGATATCGTTTCTCATCCTCATTTATCGATAGATAAATATATATATATGCACAGATGAACGGATAGACAGGTAGATGGATAGGTAGTGTACTATTGAAAGGACCGTGTGATTTTGTGTAAATTTTTTTGTTAGAATCTGTTACTATTGCGCCACCTGGTGGATGCTGGTAGACCCGCGCCTTGTGGCCAAGGGCTCGTATATCTGTCATCCAGGCCAGTCATAAAGACCCCATTAGCCATGCTCCGATTGGCTGACGGCTTGTGCCATGCGGGCACACAGGCGGAGCTCCTGAAAGAAGCTCCCTGAAATAGCAGCAGCCCTCATCACAACACTGTTATGAATATGAACATGCGGTTATGCAACACGGTGATGTCATTGGGGTGTGCGTGTTGCGCAGGGTGCCGCCGGCGCTGGCTCTCCACCGGCCCGAGAAGAAGAAGAGGAAGAAGCTGATGAAGGACTCCCTGTGCCTGGCGGCCATGATCCGCCGCTTCAACCGCGAGAAGGATGAGATGCGCAAGAGGAACCACCCCGTCGCCCCCTCGTCCGCCCGCCCCCACCCCCACCCCCACCTCGCTGCCAAGCCTGACCACTCGCTGGCCGCCACCACCTCCGCCAACGCCACCCACCTCCACGGCTACGCGGGCAACAGCGAGCTCTCGCTGGCCGACCTCACCGCCGACCCGGCCGTGATGTCACTGCTGGGCTCGGCCAATGAGAAGGAGCTGCAGGACCTGCTGGGCGACCTGGACTTCGGCCTCCTGGACATGGCGGCCCCGCCCCACGCCATGGCGGCGCGGGAGAACGGCCTCATGGGAGTCGGAGTCTCCAAGGCCGTAGCGGCAGGAGGAGGAGGAGCAGGAGGAGGAGGAGGAGGAGGAGGAGGGGTAGGGATGGGGATGGGAGGAGGCCAGGGGAGGGGCCTGAGTGCTGCTGGGGGCGTCTTCTCTCCGCCCTCGCTACCAGACGGACTTCCTGCTCCGCTTATCAAACGCATCGAGGACCTGCGAGGGGTGAGTGGGCTAAGGCGTGCGTGTGTGTGTGTGTGTGTGTGTGTGCGTGTGCGTGCGTGCGTGCGTGTGTGTGTGACTCTGACTCTGACTCTGACTCTGCATGCTTTACCTGCAGGCTTCTCGTCAGTTCGACCAGGAGGGCAGGAAGAAGTTCTTCACTCTGGACATGAACAACATCCTGCTGGAGTGAGTCAACTCTCCTTACGCCTGTAACGCCTGCGACACCAACGCTAGTTCTCATTATAAACAATAACCTTGATCCGTGTCTCAAACTGTTCTTCTCAGTGGTGGAGAAACATAGGGAGGGAGCTGTCTTGCAGCCTGTGATGTTTGAATCATTTTCTCTCCTCCTCCAGTATTGAGCTGCAGGTGCAGGAGCAGCCTCCGGAGGTGCGCTCCTCCATCTACTCCCACATGGAGGCGTTTGTCCCCTGCAACAAGGAGGCTCTCCTCAAGCGCCTCAAGAAGCTGACGCTCAACATCCAGGTGAGGGCGCTCCCGGACACGCAGCCAACACACACACTGCATGGGGGTGTGTGTGTGTGTGTGTGTGTGTGTGTGTGTTGGTGTGTGTGTGTGTGTGTGTGTGTGTGTGTGTGTGTGTGTGTGTGTGTGTGTGTGTGTGTGTGTGTGTGTGTGTGTGTGTGTGTGTGTGTGTGTGTGTGTGTGTGTGCTAATTTCCAGTGAGGAAGCCCGTCTCTGTAGGCGCTGTCGGTTGTATACTCAGTTGTGGACAGTCACATATGAAGATCAGGGTGCAGAATACGGGTGGTCTGAGACCCCATGGTTGACACTTGAAAAGTGAAATCCTCAATTTGGCTCCTCCAATACCAGGACACGGGAAAGTGTTGAAAGAAAACTGTTATTGCAAAGTTGTACTTGTTAGGTGGAAGATACTGACAAAATGTCAGAGCTCATTGAGTGTGTGTGGTGATGGCTGGTTTAACCTGTGGACATTGATGAGGCCAATGCACCACAGGTGTGCAGCCTCACCCAGCCCCAGACTCTAACCCAGGGCCAGGTGAGGCTGCTTAAACCAGCCACCAACCACACACATTCCACAGCCAAATTTTGGGTGGTCTCCGGAAAAATCTTTAAGTCCAATATTAATTATTCAAATTGAAAAACATACAGAAAACTCGTTGTGGTGTATCCTCATATAAAGCCATTGACCAGTTGTTTCTGGTAAGGCCTTCTTCCATGGGTGGCGCTCTTGCAAGTGATCTGCAATTGAAATGTTGTGGAGTTGAGAAAACGTTTAAGTGTCCGAGAAGCTTAACCCTCTCTCTCGGATGCGGACAGCTGCCCAGACCTTCGTTGTGATGTCGAAATGCCTCGGAAAAGACAGTTTCACGTCTTGATATGAACGCAACTTGAGTTCTGAGCAGAATGCTCACAAAGTGGTGACTGGTGACAACATGGGATTGTTCACTTGTTTTCTCTAAATTAGTAACAAAAGTTAAGTTTAGTGAAAAAAATCATTCCAGTTCCATTCCAATCTGCTCCTTTGCACCACCAAGTGGTCAGCTCAGGAACTAGCACTGGTATAGGGTCTGTGTGAGACATCAGCATCACAGGAGCTCTCGTAGATAGAGGGGGACTCCCCAATTGCCACCGGTTATTTCACACAACGCATACCATGCATATCTCAAAAAGCCTGTTGTGCTACTGACTTCTTCAGTTTTACTTTTTTGCTTTTATGTTTGCGACTACATGAGACATTCTGCATACTGACTGTAAATTGTATTTACACACACAAAATATACATAAACACACATACTGTAAAATCTGTACAGTATAAACATATATACTGTATATACATAAACATACATACGGTAAAATATACAGCGCAGTGGTGTCGCACATGTCGTCAGTGTGGTTATTGTGTACTTTTGTTGACATTCTTTCTTGAGGAAGAAAATACATGTAGCTGTATTAAAACGTCTGGTCTGTCCCCCTCCCAGGATGACCGCCTGCGGACGCCCCTCCTCAAGCTGAAGCTGGCAGTGTGCAGCGTGATGCCAGAGCAGGTCGCCCGCTACAACATGGACTGCATGGCCAAGGTCGCCAAGTAAGTAAGACGCACACGCACACACTGATTTTTATCAAAATCGCAATATGGCCAAGTGCAATATCCAGATTTCGGCGATGCAATTTTTTATTATAAATGGAACACTGTAATGCCGTGCTTGTTAATTGGAAGAGGCCCCAATAAATGTCACATCATGTAAAAATGTTTTCATTGAAATTTTTAATTATGATTAAAAAAAAATGCATTCTCATTAAATTGTGAATCATATTGCAATCACAATATCAGCCCTAGCTTGCAGCTGTTTTTGCACCAGGAACACAACAGGCCTGCAGAGGAGCCTGTTTATAGTGTGTGTGTGTGTGTGTGTGTGTGTGTGTGTGTGTGTGTGTGTGTGTGTGTGTGTGTGTGTGTGTGTGTGTGTGTGTGTGTGTGTGTGTGTGTGTGTGTGTGTGTGTGTGTGTGTGTGTGTGTGTGTGTGTGTGTGTGTCCTCCAGGCAGCAGGCGGAGGGGGTGGAGAGGACCGGGTCAGAGGAAGACGATGAGGAGAAGCCGGGGAAGAGGGTGATGGGACCCCGCAAGAAGTTCACCTGGGACGACAAGCTCAGGTAGGGCCCCCCAGCCTGACAGCACACACTCTGCTCGGAAGGGAAATCCACATCCAAACTTGCTCACTAATGTGTGTGTGCGTTCGCAGGACCCTGCTGTGCAGCCTGGTGCGTGTGAAGCTGAGCTGCTACGAGCTGGAGAAGCCCTCCCAGCTCTCTGTAGAGGACTACCTCAAGGCCTTCATGGAGAACGAGGTCAAACCACTCTGGCCCAAGGGCTGGATGCAGGCCAGGTCTGTCCCTCCGTCTCACCTTGTGTCCCCCCTTCGTGTCTCCCTCCAAATGTCCCCTGCTGTCCGTCTGTCATGTCTCTGCCCATGGATGGATGGATGGATGGATGTTTGTGGGAGCAACAAACCCTTTTCACAGAGGGGTCTTCGTAGGATGAACTCAGGCGTCACTCATAACAGTAACTATGTGTCTGCTCCGTGCTGTCCTGGTACATAAAGGTAGCAGACTAAACTAGTGAGGATCGGTCTACTACCTGTGTCCTGGTACATAAAGGTAGCAGACTAAACCAGTGAGGATCGGTCTACTACCTGTGTCCTGGTACATAAAGGTAGCAGACTAAACCAGTGAGGATCGGTCTACTACCTGTGTCCTGGTACATAAAGTTAGCAGACTAAACCAGTGAGGATCGGTCTACTACCTGTGTCCTGGTACATAAAGGTAGCAGACTAAACCAGTGAGGATCGGTCTACTACCTGTGTCCTGGTACATAAAGGTAGCAGACTAAACCAGTGAGGATCGGTCTACTACCTGTGTCCTGGTACATAAAGGTAGCAGACTAAACCAGTGAGGATCGGTCTACTACCTGTGTCCTGGTACATAAAGGTAGCAGACTAAACCAGTGAGGATCGGTCTACTACCTGTGTCCTGGTACATAAAGTTAGCAGACTAAACCAGTGAGGATCGGTCTACTACCTGTGTCCTGGTACATAAAGGTAGCAGACTAAACCAGTGAGGATCGGTCTACTACCTGTGTCCTGGTACATAAAGGTAGCAGACTAAACCAGTGAGGATCGGTCTACTACCTGTGTCCTGGTACATAAAGTTAGCAGACTAAACCAGTGAGGATCGGTCTACTACCTGTGTCCTGGTACATAAAGGTAGCAGACTAAACCAGTGAGGATCGGTCTACTACCTGTGTCCTGGTACATAAAGGTAGCAGACTAAACCAGTGAGGATCGGTCTACTACCTGTGTCCTGGTACATAAAGGTAGCAGACTAAACCAGTGAGGATCGGTCTACTACCTGTGTCCTGGTACATAAAGGTAGCAGACTAAACCAGTGAGGATCGGTCTACTACCTGTGTCCTGGTACATAAAGGTAGCAGACTAAACCAGTGAGGATCGGTCTACTACCTGTGTCCTGGTACATAAAGGTAGCAGACTAAACCAGTGAGGATCGGTCTACTACCTGTGTCCTGGTACATAAAGGTAGCAGACTAAACCAGTGAGGATCGGTCTACTACCTGTGTCCTGGTACATAAAGGTAGCAGACTAAACCAGTGAGGATCGGTCTACTACCTGTGTCCTGGTACATAAAGGTAGCAGACTAAACCAGTGAGGATCGGTCTACTACCTGTGTCCTGGTACATAAAGGTAGCAGACTAAACCAGTGAGGATCGGTCTACTACCTGTGTCCTGGTACATAAAGGTAGCAGACTAAACCAGTGAGGATCAGTCTACTACCTGTGTCCTGGTACATAAAGGTAGCAGACTAAACCAGTGAGGATCAGTCTACTACCTGTGTCCTGGTACATAAAGGTAGCAGACTAAACCAGTGAGGATCAGTCTACTACCTGTGTCCTGGTACATAAAGGTAGCAGACTAAACCAGTGAGGATCAGTCTACTACCTGTGTCCTGGTACATAAAGGTAGCAGACTAAACCAGTGAGGATCAGTCTACTACCTGTGTCCTGGTACATAAAGGTAGCAGACTAAACCAGTGAGGATCAGTCTACTACCTGTGTCCTGGTACATAAAGGTAGCAGGCCCACCATTACTGTTCTGAGCAACACGTGTGTTGGTCCTAAGAAAAGGGGTCTCTTTTGCCCGTTGTAAACAGAAATGGCTATTTTGGCTCAAACTGGACAGGAGCTCAGACTAAACCTGAGTCTCCTAGAGGAATGGCACCAAGTCTACTATGGTATTATCAGTTGAGGGATGTTGGCCTTTAATATCGATGTGTGCGCGTGTGCATGTGCGTGTGCGTGTGTGTAGGATACTGCTGAAGGAGAGCCGATCGCTGCACTCCCAACTCACTGGAAACCTGTAAGTGTTCCAGAATAATGGTCCTCCGCTCAGGAGAAGCTTGAGTATCTGTTTGTTTGTTTGTTTATTTATTTATTTATTTATTGACTAATTTCATCCATACATTCTCTTTGTCAAACACAATTTATATGTGGGGGCGGGGAACAATCTGTAATGTCTCCCTGGCTGTGATGTGAATGTTCTTCCAGAGTGAAGAGGAGAGTTCTGCAGGGGCCCCGAGCCAAGGCCAAGGTGAGCCCCTCCTACTGCTGCTGCTCTCAGCTAAGCCCTGCACTCTCATTGTAGTCTTTGGTAGATTAGTCTCTGCTTTTAACCAGCAGCCATGTGCTCCGTGTCACTACAGGAGGGTCTCTGGATCCAGAACCCTGCCTTCCCCATTACCTCCATTCCGGGCGCCTCCACCTCGTTGACGGCCCCCGCCGGCCGCCACCCACCCCTGCCCGCCCCCGCCGAGCCCATCTGCCTGTCGGACTCCCTGGATGAGGACCTGACGGCCCCCACGCTGGACTCCATATCCCACGCGCTGGCCCTGCTGGGCAACGCCTCCAAGGGCCTGGTGGTGTCGCCTCCGCCCCTGCAGCTCCCCGCCTCCACCTACCTCCACTTCTCCTCCGCCCTCGCCGCTGCACCACAGCACACCCTGGCTAAGGTGGAGTCTGCCGCGCAGGCCAACCACCCCTCCTCCTCCTCCTCGTCTACCTCCTCCTCTTCCTCCTCTCCCTCCCCCGCCGCCTCCTCCGCGCTGAGCCGATTGCAGGTGGGCGGGGCTTCGCTGCCCTCCAAGCCCAGCGACGGCCTCTACGGACTCATGAAGGGACCCTCAGGCCAGCACCAGAGGCTGGTCACCACGGTGACCCCGGCGCACGGCAGGCCCAGCGTGATGATGGGTGGAGTCAACAAGCTCCATCCCCAGCCCTCCCCCTCACCTCCTAAGCAGCGACCCCCGCCCACCGCCTCCCCTCTCCTGCCCCCACACCAGAAGGGCTTCTTGGGCCCCGCGGCGGCCCTCAGCGGGCCCCAGGGCCCGGCTAAGAGTGCCGCTAAGACGCCAACCACCACCTCTACCTCCAGCGCTGCCATCAGCAGCAGCAACGGAGGCACCATGGGTGGCAGCATGCCCCCCCCTTCCCGTTCCAACCCCCTCTCCCTTCCCCGGCCCACCCTGCAGTCCTACTGCCCTCCGGTGTCCTCCTCTTCCCCCTTCCCCCACGCCCCCAGCACCTCCTCCCACGCGACACCCGCTAAGCCCCACCCTCAGCCCCACCAGTCCAACTTCATCACCCCCATGCAGGCCACGCTCACAAAGTCCTCTCACAGCAGCAACTCCTCCTCCATCATCAAGCTCACCCCCCGGCCACCCGCGCCCACTCCTCCCCCGCCTTCCTCTTCCGCCTCCTCCCTCTCTCAGCCACAGGTCCTCTCCGCTCAGCAGCTTCAGTACTCCCAGAAGGCTCAGACATTCCGGCCCCCCTACAGCGTCCCGGCGGGGGTCCAGGCTAAACTGGGCCAGGCTAGCTACAGCTTCGCGGGTGGCCAGAAGACCCAGGCTGTTAGCGTTAGCAGCAATAGCATCACCACCGTGAACCCCAGCAACAAGATCAACAACAATAACAACATGGTCGCCATGACGGCCAGTTCCACTCGCCCCGGGAGCAGCCCCTCCCCGTCGTCGTCTTCGTCGTCTTCTTCGGTTTCGGCCAATCACGGACAGCGGCAAAGGTCTGGAGGCGGGGCCAGTCAGAGCACCAAGGCGGGGAACGGACGGGTAGTGTCTGGAACGCCCAGCCCCTCCCACCTGGTGCAGGTGAGAAGGCGGAGTCATAACCTGGATTCGGATCATATTGTCTTTTTCTGATCCCAAAGATTGAATAACTGTAAAAAAACATTATCTTGGAATGAATATCAACTATTTTCCATTGGAACAGGTGGTTGAAACGAGTATAAGTAAAATGGAAATATATTGTCACATTGCGGTTTTGAGTTAGCCATGTGAGACCATCCGATCTCACCAGTTCACATTCTGTTTCTCTCTGGAGATCGGTCCAGAGAGATCGGACCAATCAGAGCTCAGTTCCTTACCAAAAAAAATAGACCTACAACCAATCAGAGCAACAAAACATGTGGCGTAACGCGAAGGTAAATTAAACCTCAAGCATCATTTCATGTCAGCGGCAGCCATCTTGGTTGTCTACGAAAGTGCCTCAAAGGTGCTCAACTGTCAACAGAGATGTCAAACCCGCCCCCACATTGGATCCACTGTCAGCTGGAGGTCTGTCTGAGTGGGATGGGGGCGGCCAGATGCATCTGCCAGAGCAAACGAAACATGAGCTTGCAGATTTGTCTGTGTGTCACTGTGAACCGCAGACAGAGGGTCTGATGAGGCTAGTTTTGAGGTATATTTGGCTTAAAAATCCACTTCTCCACCATTAAATACATGTTAAAAGAGAGTTTCCAAACGTCCCTTGTGTAGTTTGACCGCAGGCCGTTCATATATTTCATAGTATATTGGGTGTTGGTATTTCACATATACCTGCGCCAGTAAGCCTCATTCTCATTACCTTCTCAAGTCAACATGTCCCCCCCCCCCCAGGTGTCGTCGGTGGCTGCCGGTGGCGGCCTGGTGGGCAGCCCCCCTGCCCTGCCCCTGGGCTTCGGCTTGATGGGCGGTCTGGTGCCCGTGTCGCTGCCCTTCCAGTTCCCCTCGCTGCTCAACTTCAGTGCCCCGCCTGGTAGCCTCGGCACCGCCGCCAACTCAGGATTCTCCCTCGCACAGAACGAGCTGCTGGGTAAGTATTCTCCATTATATCCGTTAGCTGTTGGCGATTTAAAACCTGCCCCCCTTGTTGTACGTTTTCCCATCGGCACCCTCTAGTGGCTTGAGGTTGTTACGGGTGGTAAAAGGTTGACTGGGTGTGTTTAGTTCTTGAGAACCCTTCTAGTTCAGATGTGAATGTAACTTTTCTACTGCAGCCATTGCAACCAAGTGCAGGCTTAATGCTAACATGTTGAAACATAAACGTAGGTTATGTTCTGCTTTCGTTTGTAGAAATAGTTCTTGATGCCAATGCAAAATTGAGTGATTGAACGTAATGATGATGATAAATGACCAGCCTAGACCAGCCTAGATCATGTGTTTTGCTTTATGTTCATCCTATGTGTGAAATACATCCAAGGGGCAATGTTGGCTTGTTATTATGGTGATCCAATCACACAAGAGTGAAGGGTTAGGGATGTGTGTGAAATAAATAACCAGACATTTGAATGACCTTAAATGAAGCCTCTTCTTCATTTAAACCTACAAATCACTTGTTTGCCCTCTCTCACTCCCCCCGCCCCCCTCCCTCTCACTCTCTCTTTCCTCAGATCTGTATAAGTCTCTCCAGTCTGGCTCACAGGCCGCTCTACCTCCACACTTGCAACTTGCTTTCTCAGGTAACTTTCCTTCTTTCTGTCTCTTTGTCTAGGTCTCTCTGTCTCTCTCTGTCTCTCTCTCTCTCTCTCTCTCTGTCTCTCTCTCTCTCTCTCTCTCTCTCTCTCTCTCTGTCTGTGTGGCGATATAGATAGTTATCTAGAGCTCGCTGTCTCTGACGTGTGTGCGTGCCTCTGTAGATTCATTGCTGCGGTGTGTCTGTTCTGTGTGCATACATGCATCACAAGAGCCTTCTTCCACTGCAGTCTGCTGCCCTCAAGCAGCAGCAGTTGTGTTCCGGTTTTAACATCACTACTAATTTATCTTTCTGTAATCCGACCGCATGAGATTGGCCCAGTGTATCCTTGGGGACCCTGTAGTCACCGCTTGTTCAGGGACTTCTGGCTGCGGTCATCCGGTCACACTTTGTTACTGAGGACCCAGAACCCACTGCCTACACATGCATGTGTGCATTGTATTTGTCCCGACAGATGCGAACCAAAGCCAGGGTAGCGACATGAAGAGGAAGTCCCACTGACGACTCACCCACTAGAGGATCCACCCACCCACTCTGTGACATCACCCCCCCCCCCCCCCCGGGTGGCTGTCTACCAATGGGGAGCCACCCTTGGCTTGGATGAACTGGTTCTATATTTAACATGGAGTCGTACACTGACCCCTTCACCGTGGACCTAAACAGAGAGAGAGAATCAGTACATTCTCGCTATAAAAAGACAATGATGGACGTGACCTAATTTAAGCGTTTTTTTTTTTTTTTTAAATCACCGAGTATTTTAAGCAACAAGAAAGAAGAAATGAATGAGAGAGAAACCTTTTTGTTCTGCCTGTTTTAGTGGAGTTTTATTTGTCGACATGTTTACATATGACTGACCCTGATCACTGTGGCATAAGATTGTGAGCTCGGCGGCCGCCTAGTCGTGCGCTACATCATATAACTCGTATTTAAGCTTCTGTGGAATTACGGGATTATTTAGGTTCTTGCAGTTAAAAAAAAAAGATGACAAAAAAAATCACATTTTCGTTTTGTTTCATGTCCCTGACATGGAAGAAACTGTCAAGTTTGTAGAAATGTACTGTTGGATGTCACTTCTGCTCCTACAAATGACTGTTAAGTTGTTATATGATCTTATATTAATATTATTATTGATAAATTATTGTGTGTGTGTGTGTGTGTGTGTGTGTGTCGGTGTGTGTGTGTGTGTGTGTGTGTGTGTGTGTGTGGTGTGTGTGTGTGTGTGTGTGTGTGTGTGTGTGTGTGTGTGTGTGTGTGTGTGTGTGTGTGTGTGTGTGTGTGTGTGTGTGTGCAATATGATATATTTTCTTTCCATGAGAGTGGGTGAGAAAGTGTATCCTCTCTCTCTATGGGTGAGTCTTGCCTGGGCCCCGGTACCCTGCACCCGGTATCGTTCGTCACACTGGACCCTGGACACAACAAAGACTTGAATAGAAATCTACAATCCTCATTTGGACAGATGGGCACGGGTGGAAGGCTGGTAATTGTAGTGTACTTGAATGACTTTTTTTTTTTTTTCTATTGTGTATGATCTTTTCAGACGTTCTCTGCTTAATCAGTTAATCTACTCAAATC
The DNA here is from genome assembly GCA_002895965.2 of Coryphaenoides rupestris. Taxonomy (NCBI): domain Eukaryota; kingdom Metazoa; phylum Chordata; class Actinopteri; order Gadiformes; family Macrouridae; genus Coryphaenoides; species Coryphaenoides rupestris. Next base: position 152,304 of record PIJE02000848.1, read on the forward strand.
TCTCAATGTAACACGACGCCTTAGTTTGTTCAAGTGTAAAATCATTCAAATACTATGCAGGACTGTAAAACACTCCTCAATGCAAAAGTGCAAGTTGTGGCTTGGCTTTCAACCTCTCTCCTCAACTGTCAGCGGGTTTGGCGTGAGTCTGTTCACACGAGAGACTCTTCGCGCCACCGCTAAATACCTCCGTTAACAAAACTGTTCTTCCTGCATCCATTTCTTACCACACCTGTCTTTTCTGCTTTTTTTAATGTATTATTTCAAAGAGAAACCCTTTTTTTTCGTGTTCGAGTTCATAAAGTAAAAAATAATAATAATAATAACCAGTGCTGCTTTTGCCTCTTCTCATGAACTCGGCGGTTCATGCGGTTGTTGTAAGTCCATAGAGTTGACTGTAAATACCGTGAGGACTTTTACTTTGTGAACCCAGAAGCTCCACTGTTTTTATTATTTTCTTCTCCACATTAAAAGCGTGTGGTTGACTGACTAACTACACTTAAGGATGGCGCCAAAGATTGTTCCCTCACTAGCTTGGATGAAGGGTGGTGTGTGACGGTCAGCTGTGTGTGTGTGTGTGCAGTTAATTTAACGTTGTCAAAATGTAGCCAATGAGTGTTATTGTCTGTGGTCGGGTCAGGATGTCATTGCTAGTTTTATTGGAGCAGTGGGTGACATCTTTGTGTTTAAAACATTTTTTGGGGGAGGGGGGATTTCACAGTAACTTAAGTTGGTCTTTTGTAGATTATTTTTGTGTCGATTATTAAATTAAAGGGAAAAACGGGTGTTTTTACTTACAATGAATTAACTTAAGTGATATTTGCAGAATTTGTTGTAAAGGCATGGCCTTTGAAACACGTACTTAAGGCTGGGCGATCTGGCAAATATAATCACGATTTTATTTCCCCTATTGATCGATTTTTTTTTTTATTTTTTTTTTTTTTCCTGATTGTTTTATAACTATATAATTTGATAATGCTGCCAGTTTGAAGAGTATCCTGTTTATGACAAATTAAGACACCAGAGGGTTCATTCGTAAAATTTCGTAAAACAGTTTATTAACAAAAATAATGTAAATATTAAACACTGCAAACATGCTGTAATAGCCTTAATAAAACACCTTTCAAATTATTGAAATTTAAATAAAACTGAATGCTGGGCAGCAAACATCTCATGTTTTTTGAGGTAGATAAAAATAGTAAAACAAGTGGCTCAAATGCCCTGTGCAACTTTAAGATAAAATAAAGTACAAAATATGAATTATGAAGTGGTTAAATCAGAGGTGGACAAACTACGGCCCACGGGCCACATACAGCCCATGTGTCTCGGTGGCACAGCGGTGAGAGTTCTCGGTTGTCAGTTCTGCGGTCGTGTGTTCAAGTCCTGCTTGGATTTGAACCCAGGACTGCAGAGCTGAAGGCAAGAACTCTGTCCGCTCATTAATTCTCCTATTCGCTTGAAACCTTTCTTTATGCTCAAGTGTTTTATTTGACCGGGGGGGTGCGCTCACTTCTTGGTGGCCGTATGTGCGCTGACTCAAACCTGAGTCTCCAGAGTGCTAACCTCCAGCACAGACCGCATTACACTTATGCTGCATTAAGTTGGAAAAGGACAAGAGATTTTCATCGTGACTTTTTTGAATTGACATTTGAATTGATAACGATGCACTCTCTCCACTGCACCATCAGGAACAAACAATACAATTAACAGGACTTAGTGTTAGAGCGTTGACTTAAAAGTACCACTTCATAGTGTGGTGTCTGCAGTCCTGGGTTCAAATCCCATGGAAAGCCTTCTTACGTTTAAGTCCCGTGAACGGTAAAGTTAAATACGCCCGGAGACCATGCCCAAGTAGGCGTCTTGGTGGTGCTGTGGTCTGCTCTGCCCTGTATATACAGTAAATGTGTATATATACAGTTGTGGTCAAAAGTTTACATACACTTGTAAAGAACATGTATGTCATGGCAGTCCAGAGTTTCCAATAATTTCTACAACTCTTATTTTTCTGTGATAGAGTGATTGGAGCACATACTTCTTTGTCACAAAAAACATTCATGAAGTTTGGTTCTTTTATGAATTTGTTATGAATCTACTGAAAATGTGACCAAATCTGCTGGGTCAAAGACGTATGTGCTCCAATCACTCTATCACAGAAAAATAAGTGTTGTAGAAATTATTGGAAACTCTGGACTGCCATGACATACATGTTCTTTACAAGTGTATGTAAACTTTTGACCACAACTGTGTATATATATATATACTTTTAAGGTACAGTGTCGTAATTACATCAAGGAAAATTGTAAACTCTGATATGAGCTCCATATATCTTTGTTATTTCATATTACATCGAATCCTCAGGTGAGTGCTTTGACAAACACTTGAGAAACAAGATTATATTTTCTGTTACTTGCAGGATAAATACATACATGTGTTATTTACTGCGTTAATAAAGGCCTTCCTACGGTAAGGGCTGAACAGAATGAGAATTTAACACGTTAATTAGAAACTAACTTATATGCAACTTATCCACACTTCAGTTAATAACATCTCTTATGTATTACACCTCAAGCCCTACCAACGTACCAACTGTAATAATAAAAAAAGGAATATACTGTACTTTACATCTCTTAAATGAAATCTGTAAACACTAAGCCAGTCATTATGCAACACATTTTATCTTGTGCACATCATTTAACACCATTATGTTTTTTGCCAGAAAGGCATCATATCTTTCACAATGAAGTACGATACTTTATAGCATTATTTATATCCTTGCTTCTATTTGAACGTCTTTCATACGGGAAATGGCAGCAAATGAGACACAATGGATGCTTGTTTGGGCCCCGCTGCTACTTGAAGGCTTTCTTGGCTCCGCCCCCATGTGTCGTCACTGGGCGCTACCGTCTCAGGTGTTTCCCGTCTTGCTCGACACGTCCGACGACATGGAGACGCAGACGCTCGTTTTCTGCGCCTTGTTGTTTTTCAAGTCACCAAACCAGTTCCATATCATAGACTTCGTGAAGCGCTTTCTGTCGACCATTTGGTCACTTTGGAACTCTCGTTCCTCGCCGGTGTCACTCAGTCTGTTGTTCTTTCTTTGCGTCGCTGTTGGTAAACAACGCCTCGTGCCGTGGTATAAATGGGCGTGTCGAGACAAAACACTGCAGACTGATTGGCTGTTGTCGCGTTTATTTCCGGTGCGTCATGACGCTGCTGTCAGATCTATCCAGATCGAAAAGAATGCTGATAGATCGAGATCGACAAAAAATATATCGCAAGCTCGATTCGAGATCGATTAATCGCCCAGCCCTACATGTACTCACTTTAATACATAGTTCGACAAGAAGTTGCCACGAAAACCTTAGCGGCCCTATTATACCAGGTACCATTACACACATTAGGTGGACATGCCCACTTGTGATGTCACTTCATCACAACAATTTTTGTTCCATGACAATTCTGAAACAGCTTGTAATGGCTATCAGAGCGATATGCCATCTCATTCAACAAATGTACCCTTTGTAAGTCGCTTTGTATAAAAGCATCTGCCAAATGCCCTAAATGTAAATGTAATCACACTCATTAACTTAGTGGTAAAATAGGGCCCCTTTAATAGCGGGCTGTTCCGTTCCTTCATACCATCTTAAGGTCGGCTACACAACCACATCCATGTCCTGTGGGCTTAATGCCTTCACTCATGATTTTCCTCAAGCGGTTTCCGTTTTATCAAAAGACATTCCAGAATGGAGGGGAGAACAGTAGGAGGAACGGGGCCCTAGCGTACACTATATACAGTATATACATGTATGCTACAGGGTCAACTTCAGGATCTCATAGTGGATGAACAACATGACAGAATGTACATCTCACATGAAAGCGTGTCTTGACGACGACTAAGCATCAGAAGCGGCAACTATTTGGTCACTGAAATCCTTCAGGAGTCCCATGATCAGATGCGCTCCACAGTGAGGCAGCGAGCAGTTTGATCAGCTTGGTTTAAAGTGTACAGCATTCAGTAAATAACCATATCAAGCAACATAATGGTATTTAATATTTTTGCATTTTTAATTATGGAATAAATGAGGTACTAGTTTTTATTTTAAACGCATTTCAGTAGAATAGCCTACTCTTTCTTAATGTAGACATGTATTTGCATTTCAATTGACAAATTCCGCGCCGAGGACTCGAGACTGACTCGACTACCACACAGGCTACAATGTATATGCTTTATTTCCCTTACAAAAATGCCATCTAGAAATACAGGTATACAAGAAATGATACAGGGTACGGGGTGCTGTCAAACGTCTGTGTAGTCAATTGGAAGTCAAAGTAAAAGAAAGAAAAAGTTGACTAGTGACTTGGATGTTAAAGCTCATAACCAAACAGAACATGCATGCAGGGCCAATTTCTTCAAAGTGACACAGAACTCCCCCTGCCTTATCTAGTGTGTTAATGTGGAGGGACATTTAAAGGTGTTACGCATCAATAGACAGACGGCAAACGCAATGGCGTTGATATAATACAGGTTTCTCCCAGAACCCACCCTTCCCGGCGTAGGCCGGTCGGTAGGTAGGTAGGTAAGTAAATGATTTGGCCAATCACTGGAATGCAACAACAGCTACCACCACAGGCTAGTAGTAGCATAGTGTTTAGCGTTTGTAATTGCTCGTTAGTACATGTCGTTACGGGGGTCCTTTCTGCTGACTCGTTTAGTGTCTGAAGGCACTTCATGGAGCAACATGCAGTCATCCGCACGTCGCTGTCGCTTCGAAGACACCCGTCCCATTTCTCCCACAGAACAAACCCAAGTAATACTGATGCACACGCGGTTCGGTTTTCACATTGTAATAACACCCCTGAACACAACTGGCTTCCCAGCAACATTGCGTCTCAGTGTTGGCTGCAGCACAATGCTCGTACCTGGGAGCTCAATGGGAGTGATCTGTGCAACCAAAAAGGCCCACGTTGCTCGGTGTTAGCAGATGACATAGTGTTAGCAGATGACGGACACTCAAAAATCACTTGAACGATGAACGATGAGTAGAGTCCGTGACGTACAGTACCTAGTAAAGCCATGTCCGTGTATCCATAGGAGGGATGACATTGGCCACAGCACGGGGGGGTGCGGGGCTCTTGGGTCATGTGATTCCACCGGATTCCAGTTGCGCAGGAAAATGTGCAGTCCATTGCTTTTTTTTCTACTTCCAGAAATGCAGATGAGCTTGCCTCCCACTAAAACGCTAAAGCATTGCTTCATTAAGTGGCATGATTCCTTAAACAACCCTGCGCACCCTTCTCCTTGACAATAATAGTGAAGTGAGATGAAACGAGAACACAAAATAAAAAGCAAAGACAAACAAGAAAAAAAACATTCAACATTCTATTTTCTCTGTGATTCATTTGTTTCCAGTCCATTCCATTCCAATTTTCTTTTGTAATGCGCTTGCAGATGTTGGTTTCCTGCAGTGTTGAGATGTAGGAGATGAACCACGAGGACAAAGTCTGTACATTAGAGGTGGAGTGGTGCAGTACAAGCAGCGGGCATAGTGGTCCCATCAGCCACCATGGTGGTCTGGGGAGGGGGCTTTTATCTTGGACGTGGACAGTGTTTGTATGCTCGGGCCAATGAGAGCAGGGCTTTTAAACTACCTGATCTGAAAGAAAAATAAGTGCTTTTCTTGTAATCCTGTGTTTCCAGACGGGAGTACACACACACACACACACACACACACACACACACACACACACACACACACACACACACACACACACACACACACACACACACACACACCACACACACACACACACACACACACACACACACACACACACACACACACACACACTGTGTGTGTGTGTGTGTGTGTGTGTGTGTGTGTGTGTGTGTGTGTGTGTGTGCGTGTGCGTGCCAGGCGCGGGGGCCCCGTCAGCAGCTTCTCCTCCAGCCGCTCCGGCCGCCGTAACCTTAACCTGGACGGAGCCTCGGTGGACATGTCTGACGACGACGCCGACAGCCGCACCAGCGAGCTCAACGACACGCAGGCCTCCAACATCGAGTAGAGGCCTCCCGCCAGCCCCTCCCCTGTTTCTACAAGGCCCCGCCCCCTTCCCATGCCCCCACCCCTGCCCCCCCCCCCTACCACCCAGGAGTGACCAGAGGAGCTCTGTGGCCAGAGGGTCCGCTTGATGTTGGTGTTCAGGCCTTGTCCCGCCCACCCCCACCCCCTCTCCCAGCGGTAACCAAGACGACTGCCTTATTGTACTTGACTCTACTCTAATCTGCTCTGTGGTGTTTTATTGTAACCTATTAAGCTACTATTGCTGTGGCTCCCCGCTTCTCCTCGGTAAAATAACCTGGTCCTCCCACGCCCCGCCCCCTTCCTCACGCTCGGAATTATGGGATCGCCAAACCCCCCCCCTTCCCCAACGTAGGTTTTGGTACTCTCTCTGTGTGTGTGTGTGTGTGTGTGTGTGTGTGTGTGTGTGTGTGTGTGTGTGTGTGTGTGTGTGTGTGTGTGTGTGTGTGTGTGTGTGTGTGTGTGTGTGTGTGTGTGTGTGTGTGTGGTGTGTGTGTGTGTGTGTGTGTGTGTATCCAGTGTGTGTAGTGTGAGGTGGAGGGAGGGGGGGGGAGGAGGTGGAGGGAGGGGAGGAGGGAGGGGGGGAGGTAGGGAGGGATAGATGCTGAAGACCAGAACGATGGGAATCCTGGTCTTTTCCCCCTGGACCTCATTCTACAGGTTAGAAAACATTGCCACTAGGGGTCGACCGATATGGTTTTTTTCTGGGCCGATACCGATTATTAGTAATTAGGGGTCGATAATCGGCCGATAATCTGATCTGATATTCATCATTTTTCCTATTATTGGAATCGTTATTTTGTATGATCTGATTGCCGATTAAATGAAAAAAAAAATTAAATGCGCTCCTTGGGGCAAAATGCACTCCTTGCAGTCACCTCTCTCTGACTCAATGTCCCACCAGCAGCATTATTGAATTAGTTATACATCACGGGTAAAAAATAGCCAATCGGTCTGCAGTGTTTTGTGTCCAAAACACTGCAGACCGATTGGCTTTTGTCACGTTATTTTGGCTGCGCCGCCAATCGCCAATCGTAGCAAATGGGCGTGTCGAGACAAACACTACAGACTGATTGGTGAATTGTCTCCCACAAATAAGGAGTACAGATTGGCTATTTTGTACCCGTGATGTATAGCCAATCAATAATGCTGCCGGCGGGACATTGAGCCAGAGAGAGGCGACTGCATCAGAGCCGCCTGCAAGGAGTGCATTTTGCTGCAAGGAGCACATTTAAAAAAATTTTCATTTAATCGGCAATCACATCATACGTAATAACGATTCCCATAATTGGAAAATTTATGAATATCGGATCCGATTTTCGGCCAGGCCAATAATCAGTCGACCCCTAATTGCCACACTCACCCCGGTACGTGTGTGTGTGTCTCTGTCTGTCTGTCTGTTCTTCAGGGTGTTGACCTCACGGCTCAGCCCCTCGCTGGCCTCGGTGGCGTCGTCCAGCTCCCGCTGCAGCTTCCTGCGAGAGGCGTTGGCGCGCGTGGCCTCCTCCTCCGCCTCCTCCAGCTGCCGCTTCAGCTGCTTCATGCGGGAGTTGGCCTTCTCCCCCTGGGGGGAGGAGGAGGAGGAGGAGGAGATGGAGGAGATAGGAGGAGGAGAATGAGATATAGGAGGAGATAGAAGGAGGCGATAGATAGGAGGAGGAGGTAGAGGAGGAGGAGATAGGAGGCGGAGATAGAGGAGGAGGCGATAGGAGAGAGAGGAGGGCGGCAGGTTGGATGGGTGGAACGTAATGCAGTCATTCACACATCGTTTTTAAATATACGGGAGGAGTCGTGATGTTCCGATATTCAAAGAGCCGTGAAATGATTAAATATAAATCTAATCTAGTTTATGTGACTACCACCTTTGTTTATACTCCCCCCAGTAGCATAGCATAGCACTTCAGTAACAGTAGCATAGGATAGCACTAACATCACAGCGCTGTGATGATTTTCTTGAAATGCCCGTCAAAAAAGGCAGAAGATGTAGTGGGTGTTTATATTGTTCCACTGATAGATACAAACTCACCTCGAGATCAAGTCCTCAGCTCTCATGTTGGGTGAAGTCATATTTTAAATGATGATATTGTCTCCCAGTAAAATGCCACAGAAAGGCCTTGTTGAGGAGAACTTGTGGCGCCTCGATTGGCTAAAAGGGGTGCGGTGGATCCCCTGCTTACCTGCTCCTTGAACTGGTCGGCATGGCGACGCTCATCCTCCACCTGCATGGCCACCTCCTTCAGTTTCTTCTCCGTGCGACGGACGATCTTGTTGGCTGCAGCTCTCTCCCTGGAGGGTTGGAGAGCAGGAGGTGACCCCGAGGCTTTGGAGGGGGGAGTGACTGTAGTGGCCAGCGCTTCTAGCAAATAAAGCCACTTAAACCTCTGAAGAAGGTTAGCAATGCAGCTTTTACACTGAATTTTATCCAATTATTTAGGATTAAAGCACTGCTACTACTCCCATTGCAAACTTGTGTTGTTTGCTGAATATCTTTCTTTATATTTTTCCTTCGGCTTATTCACTGTAAATTTGTAAATGTACTATTTAATTTTATTTTCTATTGTTTATTGCTCCATTGCTTATTATTCTATTGCTATGCTCATGCTGTTGGTATTTTGAGCAACCTCTGGCACAAGAATTTCCTTCGGGATTAATAAAGTTCTATCGTATCTTATATTCTTATATCTGGCATTAAATGCCAGACGCAAAGAACTTCACCAGCACTTCACCAGAGCTTGTGTTCTTTCTTTGTGGTTAGATCAAATTGATTGGCAACTTGGAACCTCTGACTTAAGGTTCAAGTGTCGATCACAAAGAGAGCAACAGCAAACAGTCAATGCTGTGTGGCTGTAGTGAGAAATGTGGCGGCTGAAGAGTCAAGCGAGCGATGTGTTCCAACAGCAGGCGGGCAGACATACTTGGCTTCCTGCTCCAGCTGCTCCTCCAGCTGCAGGATCTTAGCCTCCAGGGCCGTGATGGAAGCCTTGAACTTGGACTTGACGGTGCCCTCCAGCTCCGCCAGCTTAGCCTTCAGCTCCTGCCACAACACATCACAGCATCACACTCATGAGCAACCAAATGCACACACCGGCAACACAGCTACATGCTTCTTAAACATCACATTCAAACACTTTCAAGGCCCCATTTCAATTCAAGGAGCCAATACAGCATAGTTTGAGACATGGATTCAACATTTATTACCATTACAACACAGAGAATGTTTATAATTAACTAGCAGAAAGAACAGAAGCTCTCAGACAACAACAAAAGGGAGAGACTTGAATGTGTGAAAACTTCTCAATCGTGGCAGACCATGTCTTTGGCCTTTTCTAACAAGAATATAAATAGAGGTTCTTTTAATATTTTTTATTTACAACACATATCAATTCAAGCACTTTCAATGACCCATATAGATTTGGGTCTATTTAAAAAAAACTTCAAGGCCGTACATTTTTGTTCTGAAAGGTACGAAGCTTAAAGCATCTCAAGGCCCCACGGGCACTCTGAGGGGTCCGACCAGCATACTGCAGCCGGCCGACCACAGGAACCCTACCTTGTTCTGACGCTCCATCTGCTGTCGGGCGTTCTCGCTCTTCTGGGCGGTGCTGCGCTCGGCGGCCAGCTCCGTGTTCAGGCTGTCCACCTGCAGGGAGCACACAGCATACAGCATAAAGCATACAGCATACAGCATGGCCCCAGTGGGTCTTGAGGGGGGGGGGGGGCTTGGAGACACAGCCTCTGAATCATAGAGTCTATGATATGTCAGGGAGGACCAACGAGTAGGCGTACGTTACAGGGTATTAGGGGTGCAACAGTACACGGTGTATTGTCACACCGCTCGGTGCGCCCCCTACAGTCCAATACGCACACATGCACCGCGATATTATGGCATGCTATTGTTTTCCTATAATTTCCAAAATGTTCTGTAGACTACACGCATGTTGTACATTCGGAGGCACAGAACATCTCGAGAGCCAATCAGAATTCACCTGGAGCCTATCAGCGCTATGCATGCAAATCTTGAGCCGAAGAAGAAGTGAAACTACAAACAAACATTCTCTCAGCGCTAACGTGACAATGGCGAGCGATAGAGAAAATAACATTTGAACATCGTCTTTTAAGTCCACTGTGTGGGAATACTTTGGAATCAACATGCAGTATGATGACGAGGGTAAGAAGACTATCAACAAACAAAGTACAGTCTGCAAACACTATTTTACCACTTTCGGCTACATGAATGGAAAACACATCTAACACGATGTCGCATTTACATCGCCATCACCCGGCCATATCTCTTGCAAGTGGAGGAAGGAGAGTTAACTCGTTTGCGCAACCAACTCTCGTGGTTGCCTTTCGACAGCAGTTTGCCTCAAACAATGCCATATCTTTGGGTGATGTTTATTGCAGAAGGGTGATTACAGAGTGAAATATATACTATGTTTGAACGCGATCCACAGCTATTATTCCATTGTATTTGCCATGATTACATTTACAGTAAGAACCGTATGCTCAATAATCCTCCTCATATCACCTGACCAGGTACATACTATCATCCAGTGGTCAAATGTTGTAGTCTACTGTATAAACACACAGTAAACTAAAATATTTAGCATGTATATACATGCTAAATGGCTCCTACAGGTGATGTGTTTTCATTTTTTCTTTACTATAAAAAGGTGCCAAAACCGTACCGTTACTGTGGCCCAAAAAACCGTGACACATACTGAACCGTGGGCCAACTGTACCGTTGCATCCCTACACGGTATTAATGCATGACGCAAAGCACCTTGCCTCCACGACGTGCATTAATATCAACTGTTTCAATCAACAACACAAATCAAATATTAGTGTGAAACTCACAGATGGTGAATGTATAAAAAATATGCTAATGCAAATCCCACCATGGGAAAATCAAGAGGCTGAATTTGATGGCCTATTGTTTCTAAACATTGACCAAGCGACGTATTTAGTTCCCCACGTCAGACTGCAGACTCGGCTTGGCCATAAGTGCCATGGCGGCAGCGTGTGTATCCGTCTCTCTACATCTCCTCAGGTGAGTGTGTACCTGCAGGTTGCTCTTCCTGAAGCGGTCATTGAGCAGCTCGGTATTGCCCTGCTCCTCCTCCAGCTCCTCCTCCAGCTGGGAGATACGCGCCTCCAGCCTCCGCTTCTCGTCCAGCAGTGAAGACCTGACACACACACACACACACACACACACACACACACACACACACACACACACACACACACACACACACACACACACACCACACACACACACACACACACACACACACACACACACACACACACACACACACACACACACAGTTGTGGATTAGCTGCTAACATGTGTTTTGCGCTAATGTGAAACACTGGTGTTTCCCCCCAGGACATTGTAATTGGACACTGACTTTCCAGAGGCACTGTTGGCGATCTCATCAGCTAGTTCATCACGCTCCTGTTCGGCATGGCGACGGGCCCTCTCCGAGGACGCATGGTCCTGAACACACAGAACCAGACCACCATACAGAAATGATGCATACAGCTTTCTTGGTATTAATGTTGGGTAATTCATTACACAGTGTGTGTGTGTGCGTGTGTGTGTGTACGCGGACGGACCTCCTGCAGCTGCAAGACCTCCGCCTCCAGGCTCTTGAGTTTCTTCTCGTTCTCCTTGGACTGGGTGAAGATCTCGTCCCTGGAGGCCCGGGCCTCTTCCAGCTCCCTCTGGTAGTCCTTCATCTGAGCCTGGAGGGGCCACATGGCAGGGAACTCAGACACACAACACACAGCTGCAGCTAGGGGCCAGTCCTAAGCATACTTAAGACGATATTATATACATTATATTCCTGTGTGCACAGTTCAGAGGGTTTCACTGCACATCCCCCCACTGCGTTAGCCATACGACGACTGATTTTATTGCAAAACAATAAATAGATAGTGTTCAGAGTTCACCTGGATTCTACATAACCCCCCCCCCTAGCACTAACCTGCATGTTTATATGTCTTAACACCTATTAATGGCACTTAGCATTGTTGTTCGTTCTCAGATGTTGTATCATGCTTAGAATCACACGCCTGCCCAGCTACTTATGCAGGCAACTTGGCAATTATGAAACTCGTTCTATTCGTCTCGTAAATAGGAATGCTCGAAAACAGCTCTATTCTTATCTTCAGGTACCACAGTGATATATTGCTGCCTCTCCTTCAACAAATGTACTCTTTGTAAGTCGCTTTGGATAAAAGCGTCTGCCAAATGCCCTAAATGTAAATGTAAATGTAAATAAATAGTAATATAGTTGAACCATATTGCATTTTTTATATTTGTCTTGCATGTGAGGGCAGTGCTCTGGTTGAACTATGACCGGGAACTAACTAACATGTGGGCCACTGAGCAGCATTTCGATAGTCATTGTAATTAAAGAATGATGGATTCAAGCAAGACAAGTAACTCATGAATCAACCAGGCCTTGTTGACATAGAGCTAAGGCATGTCTTCTTCTGGTGTGGATGGTTGGAGGGACGGACGCTTTGAGGCCGCTCCTGCGTACCTGCAGCTTACGCAGCTGTTTGATGGCCTCGTCGCGGGCCTTGTTGGCACCCTCCATCTGGCCCTCCAGCTCACTCAGGTCCATCTCCAGCTTCTTCTTGGCGGCCATGGCCAGAGCCTTCTGCTTCCTCTCATCCTCCAGCTCCGCCTCCATCTCCCGCACCTGGGGGGGGGGGGGGGGGCATGATCAGGGTGATGATGGCCGATCCAGTTGCGATTACTTTGATGGATATTGTGATATGATTCACTATTAGTGGGAATGATCATTTTTGGGAAAACAATTATGATGGAGGTGACATTTGTTGGGGTGGGGTCGGTACCAAACTAAAATGTTTTCTTGCATCCGGTGAAAAAAATGTATGGGTCAGGGCAGTCTACAGTACTTCATTTCTAATGATTTAGAATACATAAATCTACATATAATATTTATCAAAAAAACGCAGCTTTTGCAATTTGGAGAACATTTTGCTACCCCAACATAAGAACAGCTAACTGCGTGTGCGGCCGGTAGCTCACCTGCTTGATCAGCGCTCTCTTTTTCTCCTCTCCCTGCTCGTCGCGGGCCTGCAGGTCACGGTCAAACTGCGCCTTCATGGCCTGCATGTTGACCTCCAGACGCAGCTTGGCGTCCTCGGTGGCCTGCAGCTCGTCCTCCAGCTCCTCCAGCTGCACGCGCATCTCCTCCAGCTGCTGCTCCAGGGTCCGCTTGGACTTCTCCAACTCGTGCACCTGCAGGGCATACGGGGTCAGGTTGCAACAGCAAATCATTAAGTCTGATGACTCCCATGTATATCAAGGGCATGGGATTCCTGTACATTTACAAGAATTTACGTGGTTGTTTACAAGAAACAACCACGCTTAAGACCAACTTCTGGGACCATCTCTTGACTTCCTGCAGACACCTGGTGGTTTGACGATGGGATTTGACATTTTCTGCCCCCTACTGCCAGAAAAGAATAAATACTGCTTATGAAAAGACTGGGCTGCGCCTCACATTCTTGCCGACGTCGTCCTTGGAGCTCATCAGGTCCTCCATCTCGGCACGGAGCTGCTTGTTGAACCTCTCCAGGTCCTCCCGGGCCTCCAGGGCCTCCTCCAGAGCCCGGGTCATGGACAGGGCCTTGGTCTCCTTCTCCCTGGCCTCCGCCTCGGCGCGGTCACGCTCCTCAGCGTAGCGCGCAGACACACTCTTCTCCTCCGCCAGCATCTGGCGTTAGCAAAGAACAAGGAGGGTGGAAACAGAATATCATTAAATACCGATCAGCACGAGTCAAGTCTGTACTTGATCACCGAAGGTCATATAGGACATGTTGGGGTCAGCGTACCTGGTCAAACTTCTTCTGCTTCTTCTCCAGGTTGGAGACAATCTGCCGGAGGTGGTCCTGGTCCACCATGAGGTCGTCCAGCTCCTGCTGCAGCCGGGTCTTGGTCTTGTCCAGCTTGTCCAGGGCCATGGTCTTCTCCTCCAGCCGCTGAGTGGTGAGCTCGGCCTCCTTCTGGAGCTTGCGTTTGGCCTCCTCCAGACATTCCATGCTGCCCAGGTCCTCGTCCAGTTTCTTCTTGGCTTCACACAGCTGGCACCAGGACAGAGGCAGGGACAGAGGAGAGACCAGGGACAGAGGAGAGACCAGGGTCAGATGAGAGACCAGGGTCAGATGAGAGACCAGGGTCAGATGAGAGGAGCGGGGGGGAGCCAGGGAATGATAAATAGCAGCTTCAATTTAAGTTCATGCTCTGCTCTTGAATTGTTTTCTCCACCGTTATTGTAGCGATAGGATCAAGGAGGGAACCCATCAGGGCTCAGGATATTAGCAATCATGAATTAGGCCATCATTGTTTGGTTTTCATCTGAAGATTAAAAAAACGACAATATTGGAGCTATTTATTGTCATTGCTCCATCACAGAAACTATATTCATTTGGGACATTAAATTAACTCAACATAAAAAGAATGCCACAAACAACCCCAGCATGGTTGTTGGGCAGCGTGGTGGGGCTGGCGTCCTACCTGCGCCTGCAGACCATGCAGCTGCTTCTCCAGGCTGTGGCGGCCCTCCTCCTCCTCCTCCTGCTGCTCCAGCAGCGTGCTCTGCTCCTCCTCCAGCTGCCGAACGCGGCTGCTGGCGCAGAGCTTCTGCCGCGTCTCCTCCCGCAGCAGCTCCTATGCAACCACGGCAAACACAGGAAGAGGCAGAGCACAGTGCCATTAGGAAGCATGGCGGACACGACAGGTGAGGCGAGGAGCTGCTACTGTACATTTAAAATGGCATTGGGTTGTTTGAGTGGGTGAATGAGAGGCTTTGATAGCACCGCTCCCCTAGCAAAGTCAACCAACTCATTTGGAGAGTGTTAGGTGTCGTTTGGCCTTTATGGCACCAAGAGATCATACCAATATCCAAAACACTGGTTATTAGTTCATCAGCATCACAAGAGGAGATCTTCAGGGCTAAAAAGAAATTCTAGAGCTCAAACTCAGGTCTCATGCTTGTCACTTTGTCCTCCTCCAAAAGTAAAACCAAGACAATCAAAGTATGAGCAATTCTGAAGTTGGACCAGCAGCATCCATTGATTCTGAGAATGATAATCATCTTCTGTGTCATTTGAACACTGGTGGTGAGAACAGTTTGACTGTACGATCCCCGCCATGCGGTCTGCGATTGGCCATGCTTGCATGTCAATCAAGACCTCTAGCATGCAGAGGATGATGGTGGGTCTAGCCTGTACCATTACCTGAGTGTCCTGCAGCTGGCTCTCCAGGCTACTGGTATCCTTGGCCAGTTTCATCCCCTTCTTTTCTGCCTCTTCCAGCAAGGCAGAGACGTTGTCCAGTTCAAGCTGTAATGGGAAAGATAAGAGATCAGAATTAAATTAACCTTACATTGATTGACCATAATTAAATTTGATCATGGTTGACACACAGTTTGTGAATTAATTAGGGCTGTCAAAGTTAATGCGTTATTAACGCGTTAACGCCACAAATTTTTTTGACGCCATTAACGCAATTACGTAGTTTGACCTTTTGATTCGTTTATCACCGAAGTACTTCAAGCAAGAGGACGTGTTGTTGTTTAGGACATTGGTGGACATCACAGATATTGCGCAATGACGCTACCATGAGGCGGGCTCTAAGTCTGTTCATTTGCGGTTCTGATGGGGGGGGGGGGATCCGTTAATTTGCGGATCTGATTGGGGGGGGGGGGGGGATCCGTTAATTTGCGGTTCTGATGGGGGGGGATCCGTTAATTCGCGGTTCTGATGGGGGGGAGGGTCCGTTAATTTGCGGTTCTGATGGGGGGGGGATCCGTTAATTCGGAGCACCCCCCGAATTAACTAGATAAGATTATGAAAATGTTATTGTCCTGGCAGTGGCTACAAATATTTTTGGTTTTATATTGGATTTTTTTTATTGTTATAAAAAATACATTTGGATGCTGCTTATATTTTCCATTCATATGGCTACAACACAATACACTGCTTTTCACTTGGAAAAATCATTCAAGTTTGAGCCAATAAAAAACTTGGGATGTAGTTAATCGCGATTAACTACACAAAAATCATGCGATTAATCGCGATTAATAATTTTAATCGTTTGACAGCCCTAGAATTAATATAAACAAATTGATAAATGTGTGTTTTGTGAATGTGTTGCAGGGTAGGTGCATTAGGGCTGCACGATTATTGCTAAAATGATCAGCATTGTGAACATGATTATTGATCACAATTATTTATCCATTTGGGGGAACCCAATTATTTTATTGCATTTGTAAATCAACAGAAATTTGTATTTTATAAATACAAATGTACATATCTAAAATCAAAATAGGACTTTCTTCACATGAATTTGCATGTCTTCTTGGAGAAGCTGCCTTCGCACATTATGCACCTAAATTGTGGAACACCATACCAAAAAATATTAGAGAGGTGGGCTCAGTGGATATTTTTAAACGACAACTGAGAACATACCTTTTTAATCTAGCTTTTAATTAGCAGTGAGCCCCCCACGTTAAGCACCGGGTGGGTGGTGGAAAGACCCCTGAGAGTGGGTGGTATCGCTGCTATATTCCAAAATAACTTTTATGCTTATTTTAACATCTTAACAGACAAACATCAATTTTACTCACTTATTCTTTTTAATTGTTGTATTGTCTTTTATTATATTTTCCCTGCCTTCTGTATCCTTGGATTGTGTGGTCTACTCAATTCTCTAATTTATTATTATATTTTTTTATCATGTTTATTTTAATTTCTGTACTGTGCTGAAATGTTAAAGCACTTTGAGCTGCATTCTCTGTATGAAAGGTGCTATACAAATAAAGCTTTATTATTATTATTATTATTATTATTCTTAAGGCTACAAATAAATACAATTTGACTAAGAAAGACCACAACCCCCCCTGGCACCTGCAGCTTGTGGGAGCGCTCGGCCAGCTCCCCCTTGGCCCGCTCCCCCTCAGTGGCCCGGGTCATGAACTCCTGCAGCTGGGTCTCCAGCTTCTTCCTCTTATGCTCCGAGTCGCTGCGGGCCTGCTGCAGGCCCTTCACCTCGCTGCTCAGCTCCCGGTTGTCCGTCTCCAGACCCTGCTTGTTCTTCTCCAGGTTGGCCTTCAGCTGCAGAGGAAACATCACACGTACTCAGATAATACTATTAAGATCTCCCTCAACAACAGGTGGTGGTCCCTGACCCCCCCCCCCCCAAGAGGGCTCCCCCCACCCTCCCCAGGTTAACGGAGCTGGCGCGGAGACACACCCTCTTGGCCTGCTCCAGCTGCTCAGACAGCTCCTCCAGGGCGGTCCCGTGCCGCTGTCTCATGTCCTGGATCTGGGCCTCATGGTTCTTGGTCTCCTCATCGATGGCCTTCTTCAGCTCCACCACCTCCTGCTCCCGCTTGGTCCTGAATGTGCGGAGGACGCGGCATGTAAGACTAGTCTGGTATCACAATATCGATATATTGCCCATCCCCATGTGCAGCTGGGGAATACAGTAGACAGTCGATGGGTGCACATTCACGAGTTCACCCATAAAGGACAACTAGACGAGAGTAACACACATATCGACGGAGAAGCTCACGGCCATCTGGAAATAATGATGTGAATACGCGGCCCGGTGAGAGCGGGCATTTCCCCTCCCACTGCACTGCAGAGCAGCCCGGGTACCTGAGCTCCTGCTGGGCGGCGGTGGTGTCCAGTGTGTCCTCCAGCTCCGTCTTCAGGGCCTCCAGCTCCTCCCCCAGGTCCCGCTTCAGTTTCTCCGCCTTGCTCCGTGACACCTTCTCCGACTCCAGGTCCTCCTGCAGCTCCGCCAGCTGGGCCTGGAGCTCCCGGATCTGCTTCAGCGCTCCATTCTTCAGGCTGCTCTCCTCCTCGCTCCTGGTGCGGGGGATAGGGGGACATACAGCTTGCTGGTCAGCTTGCTATTCATTTGTGGAGAGACTTTTGCGTGGTTTACAACACATCTCCAAATAATCCACAAACCTTTCGGTGACATCTCCAAGAGCCTAACCACATGAACTACATGAACATATTGTCAGTGGGGCTTTCAATCAGGTATTATTGCGTTAGCGCAAATTCCTTTTAACATCACTCACATCACGCATTTATTGCCTTCACAGCACATTTTGAACTGATACAATTGAAATCAATTTGGGATCAACTATGGACAATTAAATAAATGTCATAAATTTGATTGACAAACCAATCGAGAAACGGCAAACTCCCTGGATGGATTCACTTGTGGATGGATGCGTTTTATTCTTGAGAATTTAGTTCAGATATTGTGGATGGTTGAATAGAGTAAATAGCTGCAGATGTAATAGTGCAGGTTTAATATTGCCATGCATATTGACTTATTTCTTAATATCTTGACTAAGCCCTCAATACAAATACACAATAAGAAAAATCTAAGAAAAGATAATTATTAGCCTAATATTATGAGCCATATAGGCTTACTGAACATATTTTATGGCATGTGCGATTTAATAAAAACAGTAGTACAGATATGACAGATGACAGATATTGGCCAAGCACAGATGATCTTCATATTCCGATCTTCATATGGGCTAAGGTCAGCCTAGGACCTGGAACACGCTTTACAATAATGTAATTTGAATGGATCACTTGCATCAGTCTGAAATCAACTAAGTCTCCCTTCAACCCATCTCCATGAGCGGTGCAGTACCGTGTCCGGGCCGGGGAAACACGCCCTGAGCCAGGCATTAGCTAACCAAGCCAAGCTGGCCCGTAACACACACTGTTCCTTAAGACCTGCCTTAAAAAGAGAAATGCTTAAGACAAAACACATTGTCATTATGAGTTAAACAGGCAGACTTGATAATGGAGACTAGCAACTCGGACCAAAAAACCCCCGGGAATAGACGTATCCTTGGAACAGCGAATTCATTCCAAAACGGGGCATGTTGGCGGCAACAGGAGCTTGATTAGCATGCGACGGAGACTAAACTGTAGTTTCTGGCGCAGGCGGACATGTTCCTTCTCCCGGGAGTTTGGCTGGCTCTTTGTGAGCCAGCGGCTGTGTCTCCTCCAAAAGAACAACACCAAGTGACCTTGAGGGGAGAATGCCTCATTTGCATTGGCTCGTCTTGTCAGCCTAACTGGCTGATCAGTAAATAGGGCAGCTTTACGGGTCTACCACATGGAAGAGAGAGAAGGGGACTTGGGCTGAACTGGATTAAAAGGCAAAGGGCTTAATCGAGGTGATGGTCGAGACGTTGGATTCTCACTTCGCTCATTAGGACGCAGACGGCCTAAATGAGCCACGTGTGACAAGGCCTCGGGTGCGAGAACAACACCCCCTGGAAGAGAGGAGAGAACCACGGCCGTCTCCTCTGTTATTGACGTTAGATCACTGCATCACTGATCCTTTCCTGTGGAAAACACTATGGTGGTCCTTGGGGACAGAGGACATCCATCACCATCACTCAGTCTGAACGTATGGGATGAAAGCTTGGGGGAGGAGCCTATCCTAGCATATTGTGTGTGTGATGTAGTAGACCAAGCTTACAGAATACTAATGGTAAGCAGCAGCTTGGTTGGTGTAACAGCTGTTGCTTCTAAATGATGAACTAAACGCAAACTCAATTGGCCACATTATTACACATTAATATCTAATCAGTGTTGGTATAACTGCGGTATAATCAGGATAAATCCCTCCAGGCTGTCCTGTTATTGGGAAATTGTGCGCCACAGGGGCGGTGAACCAGAGGTTGTAGCACCACTGCTGAAGTAACAATAACTGGACAGCACGTTTCTTGCGTCCTTATCCATATTGTGTAGCATGCCGTTTTCCAGATTATTATCACACATAGCTTATCCCCCATCCCCTAACTTGTCTTCTATACTTCTATTCTCGTCTGCTACACTGAAAAAACATTCCTATGAGTTATCTTTGGGATAAATATGGTATTTATCCATCCCTCCATCTAGTTATCTAAAGGCATCCTGAGTGGAGCCCCACCTGGCTAGAGAGGCCTGTAGCTCCTCCTCCTTCTTGGCCAGCTGGGTCTTCAGCTCCTCCACCTGGGCCTGGAGCTCGGCGATCTGCTCCTGGAGGTCGGTGGTCTCCGCATCCAGCTTGCGCTTGGCCTTCTCCAGCTCCTGCCGGCTCTTCTCCTCCTTCTTCAGACGCTCTGCGGGGAGGGAGGGAGGGTGGCCGCACGTTTCAAAAACAATATCAATCGATAACAACACAACGTTTAGGCTTGAGCGCAAAACAGGACAAGAAACCAAACCACATGATCAAGAACAAAGCAGTATAGATTCCTGTATACTGGCTAGTGCTTGTGGTTGTGTTTAAGCAAGATGAGCTAAATGGAGACCTCTGCATGTTTAACCCATATATCACATGCTGGAAGCCTCGTCAGCCACTTACGAACCAAAATTCATGGGACACCCGCTGGACACGCACAGCTCTGCCCTAATTTTGCACGCCTGGATTATTGCAATCGGTTAAAAAAGATTACAATAAATACCTCATTGTACTAGAGGCGATGCAACACAGCATCGCAACCATGTGGGTGCTTTTTTGACATTGCACGTTAAAACAAATCAATCAAAAACAATGTGTATCCAATGATCCTGTTGCTAAAATGATCTAGTTAATGAATTCAGTGCCAGTTAATATAGCTTACCCTTCCCAACACGGCATAACCAACTGCATTATCACTTGGCATAACTCAATATGCACACACAGTGAAGTACAGTAGCAGAGGTCAAGTACCTGACACACTTTAACGAATCAGATTGGCTGTTTAGCATCATTAAACAATTGTGGTGTACACATTGTAAATTGTTCCCGATCGTGTACTCAGACTGGGTCAACAATGTCCCAATAATGCGCCTGCTATGCTGCACTATTCTCAGTGTGTGACAACAGGACTGAGGGCTCGCTGGACCCGGGGGTGACCCTTAAAGCAGTCGTGTGCCTTCCAAGCGAAAAGAGGAAGGCAGAGATTTGGTAGATGAGCCTGGCAGGGCTAGGAGCACGGCTTACCCTCCAGGTCCACCATCATCATCTCCTGCTTGTTCTTCATCTTGCCCAGGTTCTTGGCCTTCTCCTCCTCCTCCATCAGCTGGGAGGTCATCTCACCCACCCTGTCCTCCAGCAGTTTCTTCTCCTGCTCACCACACACAAAGGCAGGGTTTCCATAGTAACACAATTTTCACTTTTACTTTACATCATTCAGTAGCTTTTGTTGGAGGGTTCTGGTATTTGTGTTGTGGGGTTCCGGTGAAAATGAAAAAAGATTATATAGCAAATAAAGTCCATGAATACACTGCTGTGAATGAGAGAGCTGCCAGCCTATACCCTCTCCGTATTTGTACTGTCGTGGATTGTAATGGGTCTGCTCTCCTCCCCTCACCTTGAGGAACTTGGAGTTGTGGTCCTCCAGCAGCAGGATGTCCTCCTCCATCTTCTTGATCTTGGCCTCCGCCGTCACCTTCTCCAGCTGCAGCTTCTGTCGGGCCCCCTCCTCCTCATCCAGCTGCTCCTCCAGGTCCTGCGGGGAGAACCCAGCAAACAGAACCTTACAGAACCATACAGAACCGCACGGAGCCTCCCAGCACACGCACACACGACACACTTGATAGCTGGTATACACAGTCCTAGCTTAAGACACCCCGCATATCTAGCTCAGATAGCATCATTAATTAGCGTATCTAGCTTGGATATCAGTATACCTAAATAGCATGGGAAACTCGACAACAAAACTGTTATTGAAAATCAAACCATCCTTTCAAATCGATCCATTTGATTTATCTAGCTATCGGTAAAGGTCACTTCACACCAAGACACCAGAGTGTAGTGTGCAAGCGTAAGTGCATTCGCTTTCAACCTGCTCCCTTGTTAATCAATGAGCTCTTGATTAACTGATCTATTTAGAACATTTGAGTTTGTTTTTCAGCAGATGGATATAAATAGCCTGGGTGGGGGGTCTGCTTGGATATAAACATGCCGCCGGTGTGAATGTGCTCTACACATGGGCTTTGGTGTGCAACATGCTTTAGTCAAGAAAGAACCTCTTCAAATTATTATTTTCTGCATTACATGAATTCACGGTGTGAATGCACGGTGGCACAGTGCTTGCACTGCTGCCTCACAGCAAGAAGGTCCTGGGATCGATTCTCGCCTGGGGCGCTGTTGACTCTGGGTGCCCAGGTGGGTGATCTCCCAGCCTTTCTGTGTGGAGTTTGCATGTTCCCCCCGTGCTCCGCGGGGTCTCCTTACGGAGTAAAAGAACCCCAATTAAAAAAACGTGAAGAATCGCTTCTCCTGTCCAATCCTCGACCAAGACGTGGACGAAAGATCTGGAGCTGATGGGTCCCCAGACGCTGTCAAGAACGGCTGCCCACTGCTCCTGGCTCCTCCCCTGGAGGGGCAGCATAACTCAGGATGGATTAAAAGCAGAGACTTAATTTCCACGGGCCACCCTCCCTGCATGTGTGTGTGTTTGGCGGCCACCACTTCAAGCATGCTGTGTTTGTGTGACCATAAAAGTGTGGATTAATAAAGTTGTTGTTCTTCTTCTTCTTCCTATTATACTATATATACACCATATACTTTTATGGGGGGGAAATGCCTGTTTTTAATTAATCGTCTCTTGTCTGTATAACGGCTGCATGTGATTTTCTAATATTATAGACAAAAAACCAACCCAACTGGACACCATGGCTGACTTCATGCTGAATTCCTGTGGATACGCAACACTACACTGCTTTACCTTACTGTTCTCATCAAACTCTAGCTCAGATTCAGTGAAGGTTTTTCTATATGGTGATCAAGTTCCCATGGTTTCTCTCCCCAACGGGAGGCGGACCTGGAGGTGCGCCTGCATCTTCTTCTTCTCGTTCTGCATGCCCTGGTTCCTCTCCTCCTCCTCCTCCACGCGGGACTCCAGGTCATGCAGGATCTCCTCCAGCTCCTGCTTCTTGGCAGCCAGGCGAGCCCTCATCTCCTCCGCCTCGGCGAACAGCTCCGTCTCGCCTGCAGCTGCTCCGCCAGGATGTTCTTCTCCTCCACCACCTACAGGGAGAGACACGATTCACAACTGCCCACACGGACCCAGCGGGCTCCATCTGCTGAACTCCAAGATGTACAGGATAGTGATCCCTAGACCCAATTAGTCTCTGCAATGCATGATTCCAGTCTTCGTGTCCCCAGCCCCTCCTACAAAAGCATCAGAGATACCCAAAACACATTTCTGTATGGAAGCATAGGATGCAGACGTGATCAAAGTCTAGTGAGAAACACATTTTCATGAAGACAAAAGGAATACACTGAATGAATGGGATCCTCTTGGCCATACCTGTTGATGCTTCCTCTCCATGTCCCCCAGCTCGTTCTCCACCTTCAGCTGCCGCTCCTTCACTTTGACCAGCTCTTCGTCCTTGGCCAGCATCTCCTCCTCCTGCCGGGTCACCTGCAGCAGAGGCTTCACCTGGAAGACAGCACCCGGTCTGGATGAGGCCACTAAGAGAACACCCGGTCTGGATGAGACCACTAAGAGACCACCCGGTCTGGATGAGACAACTAAGAGGCCACCCGGTCTGGATGAGACAACTAAGAGACCACCCGGTCTGGATGAGACCGCTAAGAGACTACCCGGTCTGGTTGAGACCACGAAGAGAACACCTGGTCTGGATGACAACACTATGAGACCACCTGGTCTGGATGAGACCACTAAGAGAACACCTGGTCTGGATGAGACCACTAAAGTGGGAGAGCTACAGTAAAATGCACAAGGTAAATGTGCAAATTTAAAGGTGCTTTTGATTAAATGTTTTTTCGCCACACTAACTGGTAACTACTAAGACTCTCGATCACTGACGACACTGAGATACCACGCGATGAGATACCACGCGATGCCAATGTCACTACGCTAATTGTCGTTGGCTCACAAGCCTTAATAGAAGTGGGAACCAAACATCTTACACAGAGATAAACAAAACATTGATTTTGGACCCATCAACATTTTTAAAATAATTAATTCACAATCATAATAATTTTTTATGATTTTTTTTTTATTATATTAGCACAACGTTCACTTGGCATCTTTATTAACCTTACAGCAAGAGAGAAGCTACTGGACTGAAGGGATAAAGGGCTAGTGTGGTCACCTTGGTGAAGAGCCTCCACCACTGCCAGTGTCTGAGCTTCAGGTAGGCAGCGCAGTTCCTCTGGAGAACCTTCAGGGCACTCAGCTGCTGTTGCTTCTTGAAGAAGGCCCTGCAGAGAGACCACACAGGACATAGCTGCTGCTTTAGACACAGGCATGGACCCCCTGCACTTTACATCACAGCACCTTTCGCTCAGGTGTCACTTTTGTACGTTTACCAAGAAATTACAAAAGTAGCAAATTGAACATTAAGAAGGTTTGTTTAAAGTCAGAGGTGCCGATCGGTTGGATAATCAAAGGGATTAGAAATTGAATGCTCCTCTCCCAAAGCTCCAATCGGAGTTTCATGGCAACAGCAACAGGCAGACCTCAGGTGTTGAATGTTCAACATTATTACCACCAATAATTGAACAAGGTGTTTAGAACTTAGTTAGATACTAGGGGTAGGAAAATACACTCAACTCAGGATACGACATACACAATATAGACAATATAGTCTCGATATAAAAAAATGTAGGTCAGATGAAGATAATGTATAGTTGAATAAGATTACTTGTTTATCCCTGATGTAAAAATGTACGAGGAGGACTCACTCAGAATGCACTTCAATATGGGTATGTGAAGTGAATGAGGCACGCTCGTTCCACGATGCATTTTGAAGCTCCACCATGCATATCATCATGTTAGTTTCGGGGATGATATTTGGTCCCAGCCCTACTAGGCACCCAGCATCAGGACCCCAACTCCAGGGCCTCCAGGACTCACTTGCGGGCTAGGTATCCACGGCAGACGGACTGGAAGTAGATGATGATGTCTGTGATCTTGAGGTCGCGCTCCTCCTCCAGGTGGGCCAGGACTCCAGTCCTGAAGAAGATCTTGCTCTGGCCGATGCGGAACAGGTTGGGGTCCAGCTCCAGGGCTCGGATCTATAGAGTAGAGTGTATGTGAAGAGTTACAGTAGTGAGTTTATACACACAAGACACACACACACTGGGAATGCTGATGTTCCAACTAATTTCAATTAAAAAGAAACCGTTGTCGGTATAGTCATGGCATTACCATTCGTTCACAGGCCTGTTTGCCGTCCATAAAGCCCTTAGGGATAGCATTGGGAGTCAGGATCTCATATCTGTTCATGACAAACACAAAAACATAAACAACAAAGAAAACAAGAACAAAACAGAAGTTAAATGTAAGGGTCTAAGAAGAAGAAGAAGAAGAAGAAGAAGAAGAAGATCACTTTATTAATCCACACTTTATGGTCACAAACACAGCATGCAGGGAGGGTGGGCCGCGGAAATTAGTCTCTGCATTTGACCCATCAGTAGCAGTCAGCATTGCTAGGTGTGGCAGCACGCCCGTCGCCCCGGGTTACCTCTGTCTGAACTCCTGGAAGACGATGCGGTTGGGGAAGCCCTGTCTGCAGATCCGGATGCCCTCCAGGACTCCATTACACCGGAGCTGGTCCAGGACCAGCTGGGGCTCCAGCTTCCCAGCCTGGTGGGGGGGTGGGGGGGCATGGGCAGAGACACTTGCAGTCACACATGTATACATTTAGACGCTCTACGTATAATAATGACAATTTAGCTACAATAATTCAATGTGGCGTTCCATGTTGGGATTCCCTTGCCAGCCTGTGGGTCACAGACTCATTTTATTTTGTAAAACAATGTTTATGGTATTTTTTGGGGTAAAATGCATCATTACGATAATATGCCTTACAACACATGACACTCGGGGTGGGAAAATACCAAAATAACTGATCCAGCATAGTATTGCGATATTTTGTGTGGCAATATTGCTGCAAGTATTGTGCCGCCTGTAGTGTCGTGAGATGAGAGCCTACAGTGAAGATTTACCAAACTTGTTATTATTCAGATTTACTAAATTGGGGGCATTCATTTACGCAAGGTGGAATTATTTGACAATAATTTGTATTTTACAATACAGTTTTGTTCATAACCGATATTAAGACAACGTTTTTTTTGTCCATTTTGTGAGTAGCCCCTGCAATCCTTAAAAGTACCCCTAGGGGCACACGGACCCCATTTGAGAAGCACCGGTCCAATACATGCATGCTACTGTTCCTTGCAGAAGGCTCACCCTCTTCTCATGGTTGGGGATGATGCAGCGGACAAAGTTGGGGTTGGTGTTCCTCAGGGTGGCCATGAGCTTGGTGAGGGACTCCTTGTAGAGCTGCCCCACCGTGCGGAACATGCCCTTCTTGGTCTTGTAGGTGGCGCCGAACGCCGTCTCCGCCATGCCGGCCACCTGGTCCAGGCCCACGATGCGGTCCACTGGTGCGGGGGGAAAGAAGGAAAGAGGAAAATTAGGTTGTGGGGGTCTTCATTTATGGTGCAGACTTACAGAATGAAAGACGGCAAATGGACTGAATTTATATACAGCACTTTTTTAAACAATGGCGGTGTCAGCCATGCAAGGAAACGCGCGCACACACCCACACACACGCGTCCATTGGGGGCAGACAGTTGGCTGGTCGTCTTGCACAAGGAAGGACATCTCAACACAACCATGTGGTTAGTTGCCCCGGTGACCAGATGCACCCCCAGAGCCGCCGTCGCCCCAGAATGAGTGGACAATCATGGGCAGACACAGCAGCAGCAGCTATGGCATGAGGTGGAGGGGATGCTTGACGAAGTGGACGGACAGGCGGACAGCGAAATGACAGATGGACAGGTGAGACACCAGTGTCCCAGTCAAAGGTCACATAAAGCATATAGGAAGAGCAGCACCGGTGAGGTGAGGGCATGGACAGCTCTGCTAAAACCATCCTGTTGCCAGGGATACAACTATTTTAACAGGTCGGTCTGAAAAAACCCCCCAAAAAAACCCACAACCCCTAAATTACATAGCGGCCCGGTGAGTCACAAGACAGTTGGAATGTTTTCACATTTTCCCTCATTTACTCCAGAGACCCTCGCGGAGCTGCATCCAGACCCTCGGAGCTGATGATGTCTAGAGTACCGAACACAGCCAAGGCAAATAACACACACAACACACACACACACACACACACACACACACACACACACACACACACACACACACACACACACACACACACACACACACACACACACACACACACACACACACACACACACACACACACACACACACACACACACACACACACACAGAGAGAGAGAGAGCAACATGTGGTTTCCATTCAGGGAATCTGTCTGAGCAGGAAACAGGCGCAAGAGCAGCATTTGTCTTTAAGTCAGTCAAGTTTGATCAACTCAGACATTTGGACAGTAGACAAATAATGGCAATGTATGACACACACGCACACGATATGCATGGTGTGACACACTACCACGCAAAAGAAAATAATCATTTTTTACAGAATGTACACAAACATAAATCTATCATCTATACATTTTATCGAGGTCTACACAAAAAATTCAATATCAAAGGATGAATGAGAAAAAAACTAATTCAAGGACTTTCCTGGGCCAATTCCCAAGGACCCAACAAGGCATAGTTTGACACATGGATGAAGCTTGATTACTGTTGCAACACTGAGAATTAGACAACAATCACAGACAACAATTAAAAAAGAGAGGCTAGAATGTGACACTGTGTAGCTGGAGCCTATGGGAACCAATGGGAAAGTAAGGAAGAAAAAAAATCCAAAGAACAATTACTATTCTTAATCTCTCAATTCAAGCACTTTTTACATTACCCATGTCTATTTTCAAAAACATTCGAAGCCTTAATTTTTTTTCTTGTCAAATTCACAAACTTTCAAGGATTCAAGGACAGGTGGGAACCCTGGTACTTGCTCGAGAAGTCTGATGCGGTGCTGGAGCCCATAGGGCCCAGCAGCCATGGCTGTAGGAGACTACTGCTGAGAGGACGGTGCCATGCAGCCTGGAAGCTAATGGGAGCCACTGCAGCCAAGGCAGACAGAGAGAGCACTGACTGAAGCATGGAGACGCACAGGGAGTCAGACATGGGCAAATATCTAGAATACATCCACCAGGACACCTACTGCTGCCGCTTGAAGCTTAAAGATAGACCTGCTGACCAATCATGGGTTACATTCAAATGGCAGCATAGCATATGACTGTGTGTGTGTGTGTGTGTGTGTGTGTGTGTGTGTGTGTGTGTGTGTGTGTGTGTGTGTGTGTGTGTGTGTGTCTAGTTGTCGTGTCCTTCAACAAATGTACTCTTTGTAAGTCGCTTTGGATATAAGCGTCTGCCAAATGCCCTAAATGTAAATGTAAATGTAGTTGGGATGTAACAGTTACCAGTTTAATGATAAACCGCAGTAAAATTCCAGATGGTTAGCAGAAGTGCGTCATATTTTAATCATCATAAAAACCGTCACATTTTAACCGTGGTTAATTATCACGCTAAAACTGCCGTAAATACTGCCCAGCATCAACCAAAGTAAGCGACAGTCTCCCAGACGCAGGTGTGCAGGGGCTGCTTGCAACGTGGGTTTGTTTACAATGTCAGACAACATGGCGGAAGGCGGTGACAGCTCTCCAGATATTATTAATCCATCTAAGAGGACTAAATGTGAAGTGTGGGCACATGTTGGGTATTTCAAGAGCGCTGACGGAAAGTTGAATGAAGATGGTTACCCTGTCTGCAGAAGATGCAGAAGAAAAAAAAATCGCTATCTTCCGAGTAATCTTCGTGACCACCACCCATTACTTTACAGCCAAGGCAAGTTAAGTTAACTTTTAGCTGAATGCATGATGTGTGGAAAGATATGTGGGGAACAAGTTCTGTGTGTTACGGTATACTAGTACACTCAGTAAAAGTCAATCGTTAACACTATTACCTTAATCGAACGCAAATTCAAGACATCAGTGGCTGTTCAGTGATGTCAAATTAATTAATTAGCCTCTACTGCAGCTTTAGAGAAAACACGCGTTACACGTATGGGAGAGAACCAGGGCTGTAAAAGACGAAATGCTACTTAGCGGGGGCCGGACTAACAAAACACTTTTTATATTATTGAAGATGTACTCTCTGTGCGCTATACAGCTTTACAGTCTCCTTAATAAAACCAGTGAAATAAGGAACATACACAATCATATCATACACAAATCAATCAATTTAATCAAATTGCCTTCCAGGCCGGATTTGATCAGCTCCTGGGCCACATCTGGAGCCCGGGGAGCATGTTTGACACCCCTGGTCTCGTGTGACTAAGAAAGCAACAGGTTGTTGAGAGAGGCATGTGTGCAGCATGAAGTGTACCATGTATGTGATATGGGGATTGTACATTGTCTATCTGAACATCTGTGTATTTCTGAATGAATCAGCATGGTTTCTTTGCCCAGGTCTGTCTGCAGCACGGCCCAAACATTCACCTTCTGGCTCAGACTCCAGACTAGTGACATTGTCATAGAAAGAGGCCCTTTGAAAGGTCTGAATCTCTACAACAAAGAAACAGAGAGAGGGACAGAGAGAGACAGAGCTGTAAGAAGGAACATTCCCGGTTCTCCTTCAACAACACTTTATAAAAGCTTCTGTCCCATACGTACATATGCCGGGTGTTGATAGGCTTGTGTCAGAGACTCTACAACGTTACAGCAAACAAACACACACACCAGTTGGGGGTCATTTTGAATCAGATCAGACTCATTGTGAGTCTCGGTGTGGATGCGAGGATAGGGTAGTGGGGGGCGGGGTGATGGGGCGGGTCTTACCATCCTTCCAAAGTTCCGTCACAAACTTGTCGGTGGATTGGTGCAGGAGAGTAGCCACGTTGTCGTTCAGAGGGTCCATGTTCTTCATCAGCCATTCATCTGCCTTGTAGTCCACCTGCCAGTGAAGCCACAGTAGATAATAATAAACGAATGCAGGTGTGGGGACGAGTGGGGAGTGGAGTGATGATATCACAGCCTATGGCTGGGTCTCAAACAGGCAGAACCACTACACGACTATAGAGTGTCCTGCGCCATCCACAATGACTGTTCACTCTCAATTAAAACCATAATGAAAACAGCCATTGTTCAATGAAACGTCAACAGACCATTAGTAATATCTGGTAATAATAGCGGCCTGTGGTCATTGTATTTTATCTGACATCAAAGAGGAAGCAACATTTTTCAGGCCAGTCAGTGATGTAGCAGAGAGAGCTCTGGGAAATTAGTTATGCAGAGAAGAGATCAAGAGATTTGAGAAAGATTTACAGAGTAATATGGACTTAAAACGAAGCAATAAATTATGTGATATACACACCAACTCCCGGAGGTCATTTTGGTTGCATCTGTCTATTTATGATTATAATAATGAATTTTGTTGGGGAAGTGAGTTTGAAATCCAAGCGCAAAAGCCCAAAAACTGACGTAGAAGCAATGCAAAATCCTTCCCAAAATAGTTCCAAATCCATGCCATTCAACATACAAGCAATCCACAATGTAGCCGTCAAGTGAATCAACAAAAAAGAAAATAAAGAAAATGCAAAACCCCCAATTGCTCGATGATATTCTACAAACGATGCATATCCAACCTTCTGTGCAAAAACAAGCATACCTTGCCGGCATAGTGGATGATGCAGAAGTCGGCCTTGTCTTTGAGCTGCCGGGGCTTTTGGAACTTGGTGTGTGTGCCCTGCTCCTGGGTCAGCTTATCCACGAAGGTCTTGTCCGTGGCCTTGGGGAACCAGCACTCCTCGTCCAGCAGAGCCAGCACGCCCGGGGGGTTTGCCTGGGTCATGAATGGTGCACACACCAGAGCAACAGAGTGAATTAAACACGATTCCGAGAACGTCACTACCGGCATGCTGCCACTCTGCGGGCAGCACCTGCTATTATTAGGACTTGTCATCAGGTTATAGTGGAGATTATAAAAAGTGAACTATTTATTCTATGGTTTAACTTTTTGGCTCAAGGGCCACATTTGGTTTTTAAAACTGACAGACGGGCCGGGCCATTAGTAGATGAGGATCATAATGTCTAACATGCGTTATGATGCCACATACTGTATATTGAAGGAGCCTAGTAATCGTATCAACCGCCATAGGCTGTCACTATGTAGTTAAATCAAATAAATGAAGAAAGAAAGAAATTCTATAATACAACAATATTTATTGAACCGGAGGGATTATAAATAATATGTGCTCTAATAATAAATAAATGTTATTTTCTTTCTTCTCTTCGTTGAAGAACCTCACATAAACTAACAGCTGAGTATCGTCAGACACATCAGTGGACTCATCTAAACCTATGCATGGTGCCTTATGAATGGCTTCATCCAGCTGAGCACATCCTGGCTTCATCTTTCCCTTTTCTTTGTGGCTGATGATGCTGATATTGAAGCCATTTCCTTGATTTTAGCACAAAACTCTTCTTTTCGTTTCCCCTCAAATAAGGTTTCAGCTACTGCACTCATGCACTCCTTAACAACCCCTCTGTCGGTCAATGTTTTTTTTATGTTGACCCAAAATCCAAGCAACTCTAAGGGAACATTCATTAGCACGTTGTTGGGCAGTGAAGGAATGTGTTAGGATTCTGGTGGATCGATCAAACTGGGCTCTCAGATTGTGTATTTTCTGCGCCCTCAGTTCGGATTTGTGCGGGTATGTTTGGTGAAAAAACATATGTTTTGTCTTGTAGTGGCGCTTCACATTGCTGCTTTTAATAATAGCCACAGTCTTGGGACAGATGGTTTTGAACTGCCTGTGTGAAGAATAAACATGTACACGTCTGTCCAATCTTTAAAGGCTCTGTTCTCACTGATTACCTTTCTCTTCTTAAAGCATGCCATACTCCGACTGTTTCTCTCGTTTCTCTCCGCGTGTATGTTTGTTTCTACTCGCTCACTGACTGCAACGATCTGATTGGCTTAGTAGCGTCACGTGACGTGACCTGATTGGGCCGCTAAGCCAGTGTCGCTAAGCCAGTGCTGTAAAGTAGGGATGCACCGATACCGATACCAGTATCCAGTATCGGTCTGATACTGTGCTCATGTACTCGTACTCGTTAAACTACTCCAATACAACCGCACCGATACCACTTTGGAAACGCAACGTTAACCTTGTAATATTCTTAGCCAAGGAATATTGAAATAAAGAGATGCAACCCAGTTGGCGTTTATGGATGTTTAATAGCAACTGCGCATGGTACCGAGTATCCGACTGACTACATAATAATCCTATCCTCGCGCAGCAGTCCCTCCCAGCTGCAGTCAGAGCACGAGATGTTCACCCCTCCACGTCCAGACGGCAAATGAATCGCGCGAAGCCGGCGCTGGCTGATCAGGGCGGGATGTAAATGTAAAATTTTCTTTGTCTAAAATAAATCACTGCACTAAAATAAATACATAAATAACATATTTAGGGTGTTTTTTACTCACTTTTTGTCTCCCCCATGGTTATTCCTCTCTCCTACAGCGTCCATTTACATGCACAGCACATGGCCATTATGCAAATTAGGCGATGACGTCTCATTTAGCTACTTCTAGCGACTTTTAGGACAGCCAATAGCTACTTTGTTAGAACTGTAATGGTTTTATTAAGTACTCGTATCGGTATTCCGGTATCGGCAAGTACCCAAATTAAGTACTTGTACTTGTACTCGGTCTGAAAAAAAGTGGTATCGGTGCATCCCTACTGTAAAGGCTAGAAAAGATGCGCCGGTTTAAAATAGAAACGCGACAACTAAATTGTATAATAATTAATTTATTGGTTACAGGTCCGGACCCGGACCGCGGCCGGCCTATTAGTGTCCTCTGATCTAGTGGAACAATTAAGGAATTAATTGCAGGAAAAAAAAATCTACAAATGTAAATGTATTATAGGACTGTTGTTAATAGGAACAATAGGATTGTTGTGAGATGCCCGACGGGCCGGATTAAACAACGCAACGGGCCGTACGTGGCCCGCGGGCCGTAGTTTGCCCACGTCTGGTTTAGACTACCAACAAAATATGTATTAATCTGAAAGGAAAAACAAAAGCACTGCATTCATATCTAAAAAAGATTATATGAAGTTTGCACAGAGTTTCAGAGAATCAGAAACCATGCATACCAACAATTTTGATCAATACAGTTAACAAATGTGATTTTGCCAAAGTTAAGTTTTGACATACTGATGAATACCACTATATTCATTAGCCATTTAAAAAAAAAAAAAAAACAACACACACACACACAAAATGATGTATCAAATCGCTTTCTCCCCGCAAATAAAAAACGTTCTGGGGTGCTCTGCTTTTGGTCAGATCGCCGCATTCACCCACACCCCAAACCCACCGACCTCGGGAAGGGAAATGTATCGGGGTTCAGAACAAACGGCCCCCAAATGGACTAGGCGTGGCAGGTGAACCACACTCACCGGCCGCTCAATGAGGTCGATGCAGGGCTGCAGGTCCAGGCCGAAGTCGATGAAGCTCCACTCGATGCCCTCCCGCTGGTACTCCTCCTGCTCCAGGACGAACATGGTGTGGTTGAACAGCTGCTGCAGCTTCTCGTTGGTGTAGTTGATGCACAGCTGCTCAAACGAGTTCAGCTGCCGGAGAGGAGGAGGAAACCTTCTGTGCAAAAACAAGCATACCTTGCCGGCATAGTGGATGATGCAGAAGTCGGCCTTGTCTTTGAGCTGCCGGGGCTTTTGGAACTTGGTGTGTGTGCCCTGCTCCTGGGTCAGCTTATCCACGAAGGTCTTGTCCGTGGCCTTGGGGAACCAGCACTCCTCGTCCAGCAGAGCCAGCACGCCCGGGGGGTTTGCCTGGGTCATGAATGGTGCACACACCAGAGCAACAGAGTGAATTAAACACGATTCCGAGAACGTCACTACCGGCATGCTGCCACTCTGCGGGCAGCACCTGCTATTATTAGGACTTGTCATCAGGTTATAGTGGAGATTATAAAAAGTGAACTATTTATTCTATGGTTTAACTTTTTGGCTCAAGGGCCACATTTGGTTTTTAAAACTGACAGACGGGCCGGGCCATTAGTAGATGAGGATCATAATGTCTAACTTGCGTTATGATGCCATATACTGTATATTGAAGGAGCCTAGTAATCGTATCAACCTCCATAGGCTGTCACTATGTAGTTAAATCAAATAAATGAAGAAAGAAAGAAATTCAATAATATAACAATATTTATTGAACCGGAGGGATTATAAATAATATGTGCTCTAATAATAAATAAATGTTATTTTCTTTCTTCTCTTCGTTGAAGAACCTCACATAAACTAACAGCTGAGTATCGTCAGACACATCAGTGGACTCATCTAAACCTATGCATGGTGCCTTATGAATGGCTTCATCCAGCAGAGCACATCCTGGCTTCATATTTCCCTTTTCTTTGTGGCTGATGATGCTGATATTGAAGCCATTTCCTTGATTTTAGCACAAAACTCTTCTTTTCGTTTCCCCTCAAATAAGGTTTCAGCTACTGCACTCATGCACTCAACTTAACAACCCCTCTGTCGGTCAGTTTTTTTTATGTTGACCCAAAATCCAAGCAACTCTAAGGGAACATTCATTAGCACGTTGTTGGGCAGTGAAGGAATGTGTTAGGATTCTGGTGGATCGATCAAACTGGGCTCTCAGATTGTGTATTTTCTGCGCCCTCAGTTTGGATTTGTGCAGGTATGTTTGGTGAAAAAACATATGTTTTGTCTTGTAGTGGCGCTTCACATTGCTGCTTTTAATAATAGCCACAGTCTTGGGACAGATGGTTTTGAACTGCCTGTGTGAAGAATAAACATGTACACGTCTGTCCAATCTTTAAAGGCTCTGTTCTCACTGATTGCCTTTCTCTTTTTAAAGCGCATACTCCGACTGTTTCTCTCGTTTCTCTCCGCGTGTATGTTTGTTTCTAGTCGCTCACTGACTGCAACGATCTGATTGGCTGAGTAGCGTCACGTGACGTGACCTGATTGGGCCGCTAAGCCAGTACCGTAAAGGCTAGAAAAGATGCGCCGGTTAAAATACGACGATACTGTGCTCATGTACTCGTACTCGTATAAACTACTCCGATACAACCGCACCGATACCACTTTGGAAACGCAACGTTAACCTTGTAATATTCTTAGCCAAGGAATATTGAAATAAAGAGATGCAACCAGGTTGGCGTTTATGGATGTTTAATAGCAACTGCGCATGGTACCGAGTATCCGACTGACTACATAATAATCCTATCCTCGCGCAGCAGTCCCTCCCAGCTGCAGTCAGAGCACGAGATGTTCACCCCTCCACGTCCAGACGGCAAATGAATCGCGCGAAGCCGGCGCTGGCTGATCAGGGCGGGATGTAAATGTAAAATTTTCTTTGTCTAAAATAAATCACTGCACTAAAATAAATACATAAATAACATATTTAGGGTGTTTTTTACTCACTTTTTGTCTCCCCCATGGTTATTCCTCTCTCCTACAGCGTCCATTACATGCACAGCACATGGCCAATTATGCAAATTAGGCGATGACGTCATTTAGCTACTTCTAGCGACTTTTAGGACAGCCAATAGCTACTTTGTTAGAACTGTAATGGTTTTATTAAGTACTCGTATCGGTATTCGGTATCGGCAAGTACCCAAATGTAAGTACTTGTACTTGTACTCGGTCTGAAAAAAAGTGGTATCGGTGCATCCCTACTGTAAAGGCTAGAAAAGATGCGCCGGTTAAAATAGAAACGTGACAACTAAATTGTATAATAATATTAATTTATTGGTTACAGGTCCGGACCCGGACCGCGGCCGGCCTATTAGTGTCCTCTGATCTAGTGGAACCAATTAAGGAATTAATTGCAGGAAAAAAAAAAAATCTACAAATGTAAATGTATTATAGGACTGTTGTTAATAGGAACAATAGGATTGTTGTGAGATGCCCGACGGGCCGGATTAAACAACGCAACGGGCCGTACGTGGCCCGCGGGCCGTAGTTTGCCCACGTCTGGTTTAGACTACCAACAAAATATGTATTAATCTGAAAGGAAAAACAAAAGCACTGCATTCATATCTAAAAAAGATTATATGAAGTTTGCACAGAGTTTCAGAGAATCAGAAACCATGCATACCAACAATTTTGATCAATACAGTTAACAAATGTGATTTTGCCAAAGTTAAGTTTTGACATACTGATGAATACCACTATATTCATTAGCCATTTAAAAAAAAAAAAAACAAACAACACACACACACACAAAATGATGTATCAAATCGCTTTCTCCCCGCAAATAAAAAACGTTCTGGGGTGCTCTGCTTTTGGTCAGATCGCCGCATTCACCCACACCCCAAACCCACCGACCTCGGGAAGGGAAATGTATCGGGGTTCAGAACAAACGGCCCCCAAATGGACTAGGCGTGGCAGGTGAACCACACTCACCGGCCGCTCAATGAGGTCGATGCAGGGCTGCAGGTCCAGGCCGAAGTCGATGAAGCTCCACTCGATGCCCTCCCGCTGGTACTCCTCCTGCTCCAGGACGAACATGGTGTGGTTGAACAGCTGCTGCAGCTTCTCATTGGTGTAGTTGATGCACAGCTGCTCAAACGAGTTCAGCTGCCGGAGAGGAGGAGGAAAAGGCCAAGTTAGTACATTTGAGAATATTTGTGGTTGTCTAACTGCTATAATGAAGTGTAATATTGTCATTGTGACATCACAAGTGGGAGTGTCCACCTAGATGTATGCCAACTAGATCACACTACCAACCTACCCAGTGGGACTGTACCAACTGGTAAACTGATGAGTCTACCTTTACATCTTCAGTGCCAACTCTTTAGTTTACCTGTCTAATGCTAATCACTGCTGCATCAGTTGTCAATCCCCACTTCACTGCCCTCTGTAAATATACTATATGGCCAAAGGTCAGTGGACACCCATACTAATTATTGAGTTCAGGTGTTTCAGCCACACCCATTGCTAACAGGCGCATAAAATCAAGCACATAGCCATGAAATCTCCACAAACATTTACAATTCAGAATGGTTCGTAAAGAGCTCAGTGACATTGAACGCAGAACTGTCATAGGATGCCATCTTTGCCACAAGTCAGTTCGTGAAATTTCTACCCTACTAGATGTGCCCCGGTCAACTGTAAGTGCTATTATTGTGAAGTGGAAGCACCTAGGAGCAACAACAGCTCGGCCATGAAGTGGTAGACCACGCAAACTCACAGAGCGGGGCCGACAAGTGCTGAAGCGTGTAGCCTATCATCTGCTGTATCACTCACTACAGAGTACCAAACTGCCTCTGGAAGCACCATCAGCACAAGAACTGTGTGTCGGGAGCTTCATGGAATGGGTTTCTATGACCGATCAGCTGCACACAAGCCTCACATCACCATGCGCAATGCCAAGCGTCGGTTGGAGTGGTGTAAAGACGCCGCAACTGGACTCTGGAGCAGTGGAAACGTGTTCTTTGGAGTGATGAATCACGCTTCACTATCTGGCAGTCTGATGGACGAATCTGGGTTTGGCGGATGCCAGGAGAACGTTACCTTCCGGAATGCATAGTGCCTACTGTAAAGTTTGGTGGAGGAGGGATAATGGTCTGGGGCTGTTTCTCAGGGTTTGGGCTAGGCCCCTTAGTTCCAGTGAAGGGTATGCTTAATGCTACAGGATATGAAGACATCTTAGCCAAGTGGGCGCTTCCAACTTTGTGGCAACAGTTTGGGGAAGGCCCTGTGCACAAAGCAAGGTCCATAAAGACATGGTTAGACGGGTTTGGTGTGGAGGAACTCGATTGGCCTACACAGAGCCCTGACCTCAACCCCATTGAACACCTTTGGGAGGAATTAGAACGCCGATTGTGAGCCAGGCCTTCTCGTCCAACATCAGTGCCTGACCTCACAAATGCTCTTTTGGCATTTCATCAATGCAGCTAACATATGAACTGCACAAAACACTACTTGTAATAAACCATGGGTTCTAGTCAATCTGTTACACCAAGAGGGAGATCATAATTAGCAATACGCTAATACAAGCATTTTTATGCTTTTAGGATCCACTGGGGGGGGGAAATATTTATTTCGGAAATTGTGGCTAAAACAGATCCAATACCAACCAACTCTGTGTTAAAGGGTCGGGTAAAAGAGGTAAACACTTGTCTGGGAAGAAAGGCTTAAAGTTAAAATCTTGAAGATTTCCCTGCAAAATAAACGTCTGTAAAGTCTATCCATCGCCTGACGAGTTAACACAATGGTGACTGAGCCTATGGTCAACAGATGAAAGCCCTTACATTTGCATGTTTAGCTGTTTTTTTTTCCTGTGTTGGTAACACTTGTGGGCACATTGTGTATATAGATTCCATCTTTTTTTAATTTTTGCTAAATAAATTCTCAAAGAAATGTAATTGATGTTTTTAATTGTTTTATGATGTATGGCATTATAAATGTGTTATACTGCGTGATACTGCACAAAAGATACTTTTGAGTGTCTTCCCTCTACTGCAGTTTCCAAAGAGGTGCAGGACTTGCAGGTGCAGTGAAAAATGAGGCCACAGTGAGAAAAAATTTGACAGGAGCAAAAAGCGCCCAGAAACTGCTTGGGGTTCAGAGGGTTAAAGAAAATGAAGACGACAAAGAAATAAACTGAGTTAACAGTTACTATGGCAGAACCAACAAAGAAAAGATTGTTGACTACAGATGACGAAACAAACACAAGTGCAAATTGTGGTGGAAATACACCATATTGACCATTTACAAGCAACATGCCTTCATCTGCATATCATTGAGAGGACCCCTACTGTGAACAGCCACTGGCAGAAGGCATTGAGATGATTGGTCGATAGCTTCAATACTTGAAACAGGAAGACCTTTGATGTCAATTTCAAAGGATCTAGTAATGTTAATGCAAGAAACTATGTGCTGCTGTGATTGGAGCATTTGTTTCAAGTGTTGCTGTGATTGGAGCGTTTGTTTCAAGTGTTGCTGTGATTGGAGCGTTTGTTTCAAGTAACCCCTAGTGTGTTTGTCCTGTTGTAATGAAACCTTATTATTCAGGAAACTAATGCAATTGAGGTGTCTGGAAGACAACATGAAAGGGGGCCAATTGTTTATCCTTTGTCAAGCCAGGAATCTCATGCTGTGAAAATTGTGCTTAAAACTGTCATGTGAAGGTTGGTCTGGACTCACTCTGCTAGAGAGGAGTCTGGTGGATGCATCCATTAAACACTCTTAATTCTTACAAGTATTTTGTCTGCTTTAGACTCATTCGCCCTGGACGCAATGATCGGATAATTGCCACAACAATTTGGGGGCTCGTCCGGGATTTTAAACTTCAGAATCTTTTTTTCGGTCTTCTAGGGAAACCGTGAACCACTGTCTGCCGCCTCTGCCGCCACCAGCAGCAAGAGTATAGCATCAAGTAGGTTAGCAACCCATTGTGAATGATTAATCTGTTTCCCTGTGGATGTGAGGAATCCTCGCATCTTCCACAAGGTGCCGAAATCATGAACAACGTCCAAAAGCATATCTACTGTCTGTATAAATGGTAACCTAGCTGATCCCACCCCGCAGTCCTGCGTGGCAATGGCATAGCCCACTTCATCAATACCTGTTGTTGGGTCTCCGGCTAGAACCATTGACATACAATACCTCGGTCCCCGGTGGCAGTGGTGTAGCTGTCAGGTCCACACGTGGTGTGCACTGTTCATTAATGGTGGTCACACAGTCGTGTGGCTCCCCATCTTTGGGGGTAGGCCACAGGGTGGCTGGGTTTAACCCTTTACACCTCTGCAAAACAATGTTAGGCATGGACAACAACACGTGGTGATATGACAGGAATCGTGATGCTGTTAGGTGTGATGTTTCCTGAGTTAGCCCACTAGCCCCTACTGGCGACAACCGCCATTGCCGCCATTGCCACTGCCTATCAAAAGTGTGGTAAACCGGCTGCCACTGGGCTTGGATGAAAAATAGGCAACAGGACGCATCTTGCCCCCATGCCTCTGTATTAGTGCTGATGTCATATACCCATCTCGTTCCCCCACCGTCTGTGTGAAAGGTTGTATGGTCTGGTAGACCTGAAGTAGTCAGGGTCATAAGGTTTCGTTTAGGTCGTATGATCGCAGCATCTGCTGCTGGTGTCCACGGCACGGAGTCAGTCGGAGTCAAGTTGTGGCCATGAGTGATGTCTTGGAGTGGCCGTACTAAATTTGCATAATCGGGTAGCCACTGTCTGCAGTAGCCCGTATTTTCCAAGAATCCTATAATTTGTTTCTTCGTACTAGGCTTTGCTTGGATTTATTCTATTTTGTCCTCGCTAAGGGACTTGTCACCTGGTGTGAAGGTGTGGCCCAGGAATTCTACATTTTGTGCTACAAACTGTAGTTTCACTAAACTGGCCTTGTGGCCCTGGCTGGCTAATTACCTTAACAACACAATGGTATCCTGTTCACACCTTCAGGATCTGGAGAACACACCAGGAGGTCATCTATATACTGAATTAGTGTGCTCCCCCCCGGGAGGATTGGATGAGCCAAATTATAATGCAGCGCTGCGGAAAATATGGTTAGTGATTCACAATATCACTGTGGCACTCTCGTCCACATATGATTTCCCATAAATTAAAAAAAACAAACAAAGACAAACCAATATCGGCTTGTTGGATCCACCGGTATGCTAAAGAACGCGTTTGCTAAGTCGACTGTAAACCATTTGCAATTCTCAGGTACCTGTGTTAGTAGGGTGTGCGGATCTGGTACAATGGGTGTTTTTTGGATGCATTGCATCATTTACCTTTTTCAAATTTTTTGACAAACCGCCATGAGGTTGATTGTCCTGAAACGGGTGCCTTTTTCACAGGGAACATTGTGGTACTACATGGTGAATTTAGGACACAGAATTATCACACCGGCATCCAACATTGAGTTGAACACAGGTATGATACCATCTATCTACCTCTTGGCGTAACCTGTACTGGGGTTGCCTGGGCCTGTAAGCAGATTTGGGAGTCACCACTAGGGCTCCACATCTTTTATGCAGCCCACGTCGTATTTATTCCTAGTCCACAGCGGGACCCCAGCCAATCGTGGTCCTCCAACGTCATCTGTGGGAGCATAAACTCCTCCCTGCTGTCGCCCATTGGGTGTATTGTCACTCTGGCCATCTGCTCTCCAATCACATGTGTCGTCCCCCCCTGACACCCATGACCCCAGTTCGGACCATGTCATGTCGGGGGTTTTTGCCAGGGACCCATGTGGTTCTGCTCCAGCAACCCCATACAACTTCTCAACTTCCTCACAGGAGGACACTTTCAACATGCTAAATTTCTCATTCCAAAGCAAACTTCCCCATTAAACCATAATTCTTCAAATTCTGGTAACCGCCCCTCATTAGATATTCCGGCAGTACAATGCAAATCATTTGTGGACATATATTGTACCTCTGGCTGACCCTGCATGCAGTGATGTGTATCTGTTATCAGTATGTCAGCTGTATCCTCTGATCTCGCTGTCAACAAGTCCCACGTGTAAGAACACTGACGCGCGTATCGCACCTGAGTACACTTGGATCGTCGGGCTTGCATCGGAGGTGATCGTGAGGCCTGTCGGTGCAAATAACACTCAGTCCTAAGCAACACATTAGATTTCATCCCTATTTTCCATTTTGTTTGTGTTGTGTGTGGTGTGTGTGTGTGTCAGTGCTCATACGACCTTCTTGGACCGGACCCGCTCCCCCACACCATCAATGCAACTGCATCCGTCCACCTCCGCCCCTCGGGTTGCTCTGTGCCTACAATCTCTGATCTTGTCCATCTGTTTCTTTCTAAGATCGTCTGCGTGGCTGGCGTGACTCACTACAGTGAGTCTGGCGGTACGCCTGCCGATGCAATGTCTCTTTACAAACGCCGATAAACGTTTATCCAACGCGTCCTCGTATGTGTCCATCCGGACCCTCGATCGATCCGTGGCTGCTGGCGCTTTGGTTGGTGTGTAAGCCAGCTGGACTGATCGGCGGGTCTGCGTTTGGTTGCGGGTAGTCATCCCTTGTGTGGAGTTGACCTCCTCCATTTCGGGAGACAGGGTGCTGCGGCTGCTGCTGCTGTTGCTGCTGCTGGTGCTGCGGCTGCTGCTGTTGCTGCTGCTGGTGGCGGCAGAGGCGGCAGACAGTGGTTCACGGTTTCCCTAGAAGACCGAAAAAAAGATTCTGAAGTTTAAAATCCCGGACGAGCCCCCAAATTGTTGTGGCAATTATCCGATCATTGCGTCCAGGGCGAATGAGTCTAAAGCAGACAAAATACTTGTAAGAATTAAGAGTATTTAATGGATGCATCCACCAGACTCCTCTCTAGCAGAGTGAGTCCAGACCAACCTTCACATGACAGTTTTAAGCACAATTTTCACAGCATGATATTCCTGGCTTGACAAAGGATAAACAATTGGCCCCCTTTCATGTTGTCTTCCAGACACCTCAATTGCATTAGTTCCTGAATAATAAGGTTTCATTACAACAGGACAACACACACTAGGGGCTACTTGAAACAAACGCTCCAATCACAGCAACACTTGAAACAAACGCTCCAATCACAGCAACACTTGAAACAAA
>PIJE02000848.1:195114-219527 GCA_002895965.2 Coryphaenoides rupestris
CTGTAGAGTTTCGACTCCTAAGTTGCATATAAGTATCACGGTTG
This sequence comes from Coryphaenoides rupestris, assembly GCA_002895965.2. NCBI lineage: Eukaryota > Metazoa > Chordata > Actinopteri > Gadiformes > Macrouridae > Coryphaenoides > Coryphaenoides rupestris. The sequence goes on from PIJE02000848.1 coordinate 195,159, forward strand.
ATTATGTGATTATAGAATAATCAAATGGGGGAGTGTGGTGGAAATACACCATATTGACCATTTACAAGCAACATGCCTTCATCTGCATATCATATACTGTGAACAGCCACTGGCAGAAGGCATTGAGATGATTGGTCGATAGCTTCAATACTTGAAACAGGAAGACCTTCTGATGTCAATTTCAAAGGATCTAGTAATGTTAATGCAAGAAACTATGTGCTGCTGTGATTGGAGCATTTGTTTCAAGTGTTGCTGTGATTGGAGCGTTTGTTTCAAGTAACCCCTGGTGTGTTTGTCCTGTTGTAATGAAACCTTATTATTCAGGAAACTAATGCAATTAAGGCGTCTGGAAGACATCATGAAAGGGGGCCAATTGTTTATCCTTTGTCAAGCCAGGAATCTCATGCTGTGAAAATTGTGCTTAAAACTGTCATGTGAAGGTTGGTCTGGACTCACTCTGATAGAGGGGAGTCTGGTGGATGCATACATTAAACACTCTTAATTCTTACAAGTATTTTGTCTGCTTTAGACTCATTCGCCCTGGACGCAATTATTATCGGATAATTGCCACGACAAAATACAAAGAAAAAGAAAGAAATTCAATGTTCAGAAGAAGGAAAACAGTTAAAGGAACAAGGAACTATGCAACACTGGATGCAATTACTGCTTTTCGCCATAGGTGTCGCCAAAGAGTGCAACAGAAATCTTTGAGATTACCACTTTAAAGAGTGAAATGCAAAATGGATTTTATTTATATAGCATTTTATCCAAATCGCTTTACATTTCCCATTCATACACACATTCGTGCACCGACAGCGGTGTCAACCATGCAAGTTAACGACAAACACGTCAGGAGCAGTTAGGGTTAGGTGTCTTGCTCAGGGATACCTCGACACTAAGCTAGGTGGAGCATGGGGATCGAACCAGCAACCTTCCGGTTGCCAGACAACCGCTCTTACCTCCTGAGCTACTGCCGCCCAGAGAAAACTTTCAAACTGGTCAACTTGGAAAGCCACACTTGACATTAGCTTCTGCAATATGCAGCCAACACAAAACCAATCTGACATGAGCAAGGCCAAAAGTAGGCTAGAAGCATATCTGGACAGCATTAGACGTGAATCAATAAAAGGAGAATGCAAAGTACCCAGAGCAATATCTGTGGAAAATCTTAGTCCCCAACAAAAGGCCAAACACAGAATCTTCTCCACTGCTGTTTTCAATCTCTGGAACAAAACCACTTGTTGTGACTATTCATCCACCCCCCAGACACAACACTTAATAGAGGCGACTGCGAGTTGGGTACCTGGAATATCTCGAAGCCAGCGATGTCCAGGATGCCAATGAAGGAGGCACCCTGTCTCTTGGTCCGGTCCAGGGCCTTGTTAATGCGGTGGACCAGCCAGCGGAACAGCCGCTCATAGGTGGCCTTAGCCAGGGCTTCCACCGCAAAGTCTGCCTGGAGGACGGAGACGCAGATAGTTATCTTTAATTGTCTTTGTTTTGGTCTTGTTTGTCCTATAAAGCACTTTCAGCGGCAACCCATGCATAAATGTACCTTATTAATCAATCACAGCAATGCAACTAGCCAAACATTTGGTTTAGCCAGGGTTTCCATTAAAAGTACCCAGAAGTTTTAGTCCAAGGAACTACTTTTCAGAAACTAGAAAGTTCTTTCAGGCGGTTGCTGTTTGCGTTTCCACCGTGGTCTAAATACCCGTGAAGATTAGGCAAATTAGTCCGCTGAAATATGAAAAGGGGACAGCTATTTTTACATGCTAATGTCTCCAAACCATGGATTTATTAAAGAATGTTTGAAATGCACATTTTCAAGACACATCCACTTATCATAATCCCCCTCATCTGCGAACCACCATTTGTTCTTTGATTAAAAAGAGGAACTATTATAATTGTGCATATTGTGCCATAAAATTTCTGCATATTAAAGGGCTTTGGGTGTGAAAAGGTTAAATAAATGCATTGAATTATTAAATTTACATCATAACTGACGTAAATATCAATTTTGTTCATCTGATTCTTTTTCTCAGGTCACTTTTTTGTGACATTGATGGAAAAGTGTTCCTGAACTTTTGTTAAGAGCCTACCCCCAAACAGGGACTTTTTTGGGGCCAAAATAAGTCCCCGGAACTTAGAATAGAATAGAACTTTATTAATCCCGAAGGAAATTCTTGTGCCAGGTTGCATAGCGATACAGTACAATAAAACAAGGAAAACAGAATGATAAAAATAAACTAACGGATCTGCAAATTTGCAGTTAAATATACAAGTATGTGGGCAAGATAAGATATTCCGACGGCGAAAACAATTTGGCATAAATGAAGTGAAATATTATTGGACATGACATTAAGAATATCGCACATGATGACGAGAGGAGATGAGAGGTAGTGTTATAGATAATATTTATAGACAACATGATGATAATAATAATAATCTAGCACATGATAGAGGATTGCACGTGATGTTGGACAGTAATGTTAATATTGCACATAATACTGAGGAAAGTGAGGTAATATTGCTGTGTTCATTGTCTTAACTTAATTTAGACCCTGGCTCCTGTGGTGGAAACCCAGAGTTCACTCAAAAGTTCCTCGTTCCTGGGTAAAGTTCCTGCAGTGGCAACACAGCTGTTGTTTGTTTATATATATATATATATATATATATATATATATATATATATATATATATATATATATATAGCATATGTATACATAAGTTTGTTTTCTGTGTATCTAAAGAAAATCATGTTGGACATCTGTCACCAGCTACTGTAGGTTGAGGATACTCCCTTATCCCAGAATAATTATTTTGTAGTGTGGCTGTTTAGGCTATAGAGGCTACAGAGCTATTAGTACGCAGCACTAGACAGACCTGCTCCTTGGTCTGCGCCTTCTGCACATAGTCCCTTCCCACTTTGATCCTGGGGGAGAGGATGGCCCTGGTGAACTCCATCACGTTCAGCCCCAGCAGATGACACAGCTTCTGGGCCGCTGCGAGGGGGCGATGCGTAGGGCTTTAGCACAAGTCAAGAGTTGTTCCAAGCTGTGTGTGTGCGTGTGTGCGTGCGTGCGTGCGTGCGTGCGTGCGTGTCAATTCAAACAGTGAAAAGTATTATTGTTATAAGTATTAGTCATATTTTGGATAATATTTTTGAGTATACAAAGCAAATGGCCTCTGCCTCTGGACAGGTTCCAGTGGAGCTCAACCAACGGGGACCACAGCGTCTAGCAGAGTTTAGACATGGGCTCTGCTGTCACGGTTGAGTGTTCTCCACATCTGGGAATATCTCTCTTGTGTGGCCGACATCTCAATATATTGAATACCAGTTAGAAAGGAATATGAGGCTGATGGCAGAGAAGAATGCCTGACCAATTTCATCACAGAGACGGCAATCCAGAAAACAGGTCAAAGGTCACAGTCAGCGATACCCAATCAATGAACTCAACTTTCTGGTTTCTAGTTTCTCATTTCAAAATTCAAAACAATATCAACATATTGCTACAGTCTTCAGATTAGATAACAATCAAGGAATTCCAGTTACAAGAAGTAACTGGAATTACTTGTTGTACTGGAGTATATTGGAGTATATTGCTCTCCATGAATGTGTGATTAATATAACATTAAATCCTAAAATCCAAACTCCCATGAAACACCCAGTTGAATCGCTTGCTACTAATTTGAGTCAACACAGCAACAGCAGTTTCGTGCTGGTTCTGTGATTTGATCCAAGCAATTGGCCCATTAAACCGTCCAAGAACCCCACTCCCCGGAAGCCGGGCCTCCCGTGGAGGCCAAGCAGAGCCATGAAGACGCATGTGTAGGAGCCCAAGAAGACGTGCTTGGCTTCTCTCTGGAGTCAGTCTGAATATAGTAAGGGTGTTGCTTAACGTCAGGATTACAAGACCGGGGAGAGACGAGGCGATGAATTGCAAGGCTTTCAGCTCTGCAGACTCATGGCGAGAATTGACCTTCGACCTGTTGGGTCTGACCATATTGAGTGAGTGAGTGGGTGATTCAGTGAGTGTTCAGCTACCTGTGTTCTCAGGCATCGACGCCTGGTCGGTGTTCCTCTCCTTCCTGAAGACAATGTTGCCAAACTGCAGCACTGAAGACACAACTTTCAACATGGCTGTCGAGGCAAGAGAAACACATTGGCGTGAATGGTCATGTGGTGTGAACAAACAACGGTATAAAAACGTAAAGTGTGCCATTTACCACAGTAGAACCGAACAACAGAGTGTGATTCATGATTATATTCTATTTATATGCAACCTGTATTCTAAAGTTCATGACATTGGGGCCAGGTGGGTGGAGATGGACGTCATATTGTGTTCGGAACAAGGCAGAACCATGGTAGTGAGGAGGGGGAGGAGCAGGTCGTACACAGTATTTCATCGTGGGAGAAGCTCATGATGTGCATGGCGTCCATGGTCTCCTGGAAGTTGTCCTTGTCCTGCTGCCCGGGGATGGGGATGTTGCCGTTGGACAGGAAGCGGTAGCTGTTGAACCCGTCCAAAAGCAGGTCCGCTGTGAGCCGGACGCCACAAGGAAAGACCAGAGTTAGACCAAAAAAAAAGAAAAAAACAGCTTTGATCTCCATCTCCTTAAGGTGAGAGGAATCTGTCCTCCATGTATCTAATGGATATGCCAGGAGGGCGAAGTAACAGCTGTGCTGTCTACAACTGACTAACACTGGAGATTATTTCCAATAAGCTAAAGAGTGTTATTATCGGTGACAATTATTATCCAAGTCATTCATACATATAATTTGTAGTGCTGGATGAAATGCAGTGACATTATCGTCACTATAACTATAATTAATATAGCATATCACAATAAATCACTACATGTGTTTTTTTTATTCGAAAACAGATTAAACAAATCTGATATATAACGGAACAAATTATAATGTAGTGCATTATAGTATGCCTGTGTATTACTATATTTATGTTTTGGTTGATTTGTTTATTAGACCTTAAAATGTAACAACGGTTTGAAATAAAAGGCCTATTATAATGTCAGAAGGGACTGTCGTGCCTGTACTATTTTCCCTGGCTCCCAGACTCACTCACATTTGAGGTGCTCTCCTGCACCGGCCAAGAGCTGGTAGAAGACATGGAAGGTACGCTCATCTTTGGCCTGACGAATGGCTCTAGACTTTTCCAGCAGGTCTGACAGTGTGTATATTCAGGAAGACCACTCAAGACCACCCAGCGATACATGAAACGTGTCCGTCCACCGTATATTATGCACCCGTCTACATAATTGACTCAAGTGAGACCACATGTAAGAAGAACATTACCTCCGATCCCCATCTCCTTTCTACAGAGCGTCAAGATCAACATCTAACTCATTTACTTGTGATTACAATATAGGCGCAGATAAACTGCATCAGCCAGGATACAAGTTTCGATGTTGGCACCCACAATGTATCCGGTGACGTCAAAGTTGATTCGGATGAATTTTCCCTGAGGAGAAGCAGAGGGTAGGAGGGTGAAGGTGTGGCAGGACAAACCATTCAGAAACAAACCACAATATTCCTGCCACAGTGATACAGTGGGGCTGGAAGAGGAAACATAGCTTACACAGTTATATCCTCAAAAGTGCTCCTGTAGTGCTAACCCATAGTAAATCAGTGCAAAACATAGTAAAACAGACAAGATAGTGAAGCATTGCGCAAGCCTACGTTGATTATACAGTGAGCCGACTACCCCTCTGAATAGCTTGCAGGGAAAACACCATAATCAAATTCCTTTCCATCGACTTTATCCCAACTTAGCTTCTTACACACTCCAAAACGCCAAACATGCCAGCTAAATGTCCTTCAGGTGTCGGATTATTTGATATTAAGATCAACAGTGGCGGCGCTTTGAAGGGATAGGACACCAAATCCCATTGGATAGCCTCTCTTCTTTGCCTTGGCAGTAGACAGCCCAAGTCCAAGAGTAAAAACACAGTAGGGTTTTATTTAATATACGTTCAGCCACTTTGTACTTACGAAACGTGACGAGTTGTCGTTTTTCACAGTCTTGGCATTCCCAAAAGATTCTAGAATTGGATTTGCTTGTAAAAGTTGACGTTCCAATTCCCCCTGCGAATGAATGAATAGAAAATCCTGTTACCAAAAAACACTATAGCCCCACATTCACTGCAACTAAGGGGCACTATTCACCACAGTAAAATAAAACAAATGCTAAAATATCCATTAATTTTAGTAAATATGAATATCCAGCACATTGAAATAAAATAAATTACCATTACATTACATGCAGGTAAATATAGCAGACTTGTGAAACAGTTCTGTTCGGTGCATCAGGATCCTGCTAATCCTTTTACGAGTACAAGGTTGTCAGCCGTGGCCAAAATGAATTCCGAATCGTGGCGTTTAACTTCATGTTAAATGAGCTACATCAAGGCAGACACGGTGACAGATGTTCATATTGAGACAGAGGGAAAACTGTGCCAGACTAATGCACTTCAATCTGTAAGTGGAAGAAGGTTCGCTAAAGTCCAACTTTTACTCAGTTAATTTTGACAGTTGAATCTAAGGTTATTCCTCATCATTTCTAAATATTCAGTTGAATGAGAGAGAGAAATGGCCAACGAAAAGAAAAAGGGTGAAGTACAGCATCTGCTTTCTTCTCATTATTTGTGGCATGTGGCACAAATAATGTACACGCCTACTATTTTATTAAAATTCATATCATGACATTCTTGAAAAAAGCCCTTAAAGAACAAGTACAAAGACAAAGACAAATACGTGTGCATCTTTCACTTGCCTTTTGGATTCTTTGTGCGTTTTTATTTCTCAGAGGTATGTGGGTCTGTGTAAAACAGCAGGCTGTGTTTGATGAGTACAGGGGCAGTGGGGCGGTCAGGCAGTACCCACGAGCCAGTGGCGAGAGATGCACAAGGGGCAACTAACAGCCACACACACACTCCGACCAGAAAAAAGGTAATCTGTCTACATTACAGATGACACCTTAAGGGAGAGGAAACAGACAACGAGCTCTGTCTGCACACCCGTTGTCTGACCAGACAGCTTTACGAGGCAAAGAAAAAATATGTACAGAAATTATTTTAAAAAAAGTCATTAGTCTAGATGTTGGGACAGGTGGCCCATTACGGTTCTTCTCCAAACCACATTGTGGTGATGGTAATGGCCAGGGGAATGCAATTCTGCTGAATAGAAAAAAAAAACTAAAACTCTTGTGGGACAATTTTTCTCTTTGGGCCAAGAAAAAGACTTTCCCGTTTGGGACGACGGAGGAAAAAAAAGAAAAAGAGAGCTGCTTTCTTGTTTGGTTTGAGGAGGCCGCATTCCACATGAGAAAAGTGTGGGTTGAGTTGGAGAGAACCTCACGCTGCACTGGGGACCGGAGACGTGCACTCTGATCCTTGGCCAGAGAGAGTGATGAGCAGCATTTAATTGAGATTTCAAGCTGCTGGAATGAAACAAGATTTAACTCGTCAAGCCCCCCCCCCATGCCTGCAGCCTCCAGAAAACATAGCATGGCGAGTCCATAGAAGACGAACAATCCAATGCACACATTGTGGTGCAGCTTGGAAGTTAATGTTAGCTTTTGGCAAGTAACGCCACATTCAGTTCAAAAATGGCTAAAGGCAAAGCCACAAACACGAGGAGAGGGCCAAGTTAGAGACATCAGAAGTTGACCCACATTCTTTCAGCGTAAGTGTGTCTGGAGCTGACAACAGCAGCTGGACCCACTTTAGATACCTAATCGGTGTTGAGCTGTGATAAGAATTAAGGAACGTGGAAGATTCTCGTCTAGGTGAACCCATGACCCATGCTTATGAGAGAACAGTCGTCGTTCCCTCATAACATTGCTATCTATAACCACCACCTTTATAGGTAGAGGTGGTCAGAGCCAGGTCTCCAAGCAGAGTGCAGGTTCTTTGGCAGCCCACGTGGTAGGGCCTCGGGACACACCGAGTAATGAACCAAAGAGGATCGGTCCAAACTGTACTCTTAAATCAACCAAACAACTGGCAGGCCTAGTAAGGGAAGTGTGCTTTTGACTGTTCAACATCTGCTGCGTGACCCCTTCACCACCATACCCACCATCACCACGAGAACCAGCAGGCATGAGGCATTCGGTCAGCCCACAGGAGACAAATAAAACTGCTTGGGAAAGACAGACCATGTAGATCTGTGTTCAGAACATGGGATACATCTGCAGTGTGGTGTGAGACACCGTAGCTTTTTTTAACTAGACTTTCATCCTGTGCATTCGTCAGCCAATGAACATGTGGAATATTTGCCAACATGTTGGTGTTAACATGATAAAGGCTAGCTGCTCGGTTTACAAACACATAAAAAACACATACAAGGTCCCAGCGAGGACCAGCATTGTATTAGAATCATACATGATTCAATCCAAAAGACTTTCTGATGGAGAGACAGCCTTGAAGAGCTGAGAAGGCCTGCTGTTGATTTAGAAGCCCCTCTTTCCACTAGCCTCACTGCTAAAGCAGAGGTTTTGGCCCTGGTCCTGCTGGCTCAATGAGCTTCAGATTGAGGCCATCCAATGGATGGTAGGACGAGGGACCTCCAAGTACCGTCGCTCCAGCCAAGCCTCTAAGGACACTGCATGCAAGGGAGATGTGAGTGGCTTGTGCACCCTGCTTGCATGCACTCAGTGGAGTGAACTCGTAATCGATACCGTAGTAATAACCAGTTATTGCGCCCATCATCAAGTTATGACCTCTGGCCTACTGTGGCGCAGCACTAGTTTGAGCATTGAAGCATTGAATATCATGAGAACATTGCAACACAATATGAAACATTACGTATTATAACATAACAAGAAGCAGAAGCCACCATTTAGGCAAAATTGGAAGGGTTGACAGAGTGAACATTGCAATAATAGGATTGTTTGCACAATACCGGTGAAAGCCTGGCATGAATTTGATTTGACAGAGTGGAATAAGCACCCCTTAAGTTAAGAGATTTGTTTTTTGCAAACGGAACATAGTGAGAAGTGCAGAAACTACATACTACTCACATAAAACAGGGGTCCACTCTGTAGCCAATGTGTAGATTCAATAGTTATCATGGAAATAAATACATTGCGTTAATGTCATGGGCACTGCGAACACATTACCAAATGCATACAGTGGAAAATGAATGACAACAAAAAATAAGAGGAAATTATGTGAAAATGTCTGGATATAAGAAGCTACTGAACAAAAATGGTGAGCAAGTCCACTGAAATCTGCAGCACTGTCTTCAGCACACTTCCAACGACATATACCTTAGCACAGTTTTACAATGTCCACTCAACCTACCACTGGAAATGTATTTAATACGTTTTATCTTGACAGACAAGATTACAAAAAACAAACATGCTTATATTCATCGGGTTCAACACCTCCACTACCTTGTATTTGATTACTCATAGAATTACAAATGCTTTCCACTCTTAAAGAGATACTGCAAAGCCTTTGTTTGTCTGCATCAGTGAAAATTGTTTGTTCCAGACATAAGCATGTCTGCTTTAACACAAAAGTAAATTTCATTCATGTGGCGGTGAAGTAACTGTGCGTAATTATGTTTTACAAGGAAGGAATATGACGCACAGGATGCATATTTAGAGGATGCATTTTTGGTGTTGAATGGGAAAACAAAATGCCTGGTATGAAATGCCCATGCCTTGTTTTAAATGTATTTACAACTGGATTTAGTGCCTAACGGTGAGAGGAATAGATGGTAATGCTAAATGAGCTGATGCCAGCGTTGAAATACAGACTCCATTCAATTTGTTACTAATGGATTTTCTGTCAAAACAAATGTACCCTCTAGGGCAGGGGTGTCAAATATGCGGCCCGGGGGCCAGATGCGGCCCACGAGCTGATCCAATCCGGCCCACACAACAAAATTCTGTTGAACATTGGGGAACTGGAAATATTATAAAGTTACAGGGGAAGCGACATTAGAGAGGAATAAAACAAGTTTGCCTAAATATGTCAGATCCTAGCCTTGTGTAAATGCCTAATTGCATTAGTTTTATGAAGGTAAAAGCTGTTTAGTGCACAGAGAAGACATCTTCAATCATATCAAAAGTGTTTTTTTGTTAGTCCGGCCCCCTCCGTGTAGCACTTGGTCTGTTCCAGCCTCAACCTCAAATGAGTTTGACACCCCTGCTCTAGGGTGTAGCATTAGAGAAATCTACTTTGTGTGAGAGGAAAAGGGTAGCATAGCATGCACATGGATAGGTATGAGACAAATTGTGAAGACTTGCCTGTGGTTTCACTGGTTTAGGGGACTCTGGCTGTTTGATACAAATAAACAAATGCAAGTTGTTAGCGATTTCTTTCATGCACAAGACCGCCCCCCTCTATAGTTAACAGACATTTTCTTTGACGCCTATGTCAATTCCTTCATTGCCCCACATCTTGTATAAAAACATACCATGACCATAATGTGACAGCCAAACTATCTCCAAGAGTTCCCAACTCAGCCAAATTGCCCATTGATGATAACCGTTACTCCAATTGCCATTTTAACGGATGCAGTAAATACCACAGGATTAGGCTGGCAGCCTATGATCACAAATCATTACCTGGAGTGCTAGTGAAGCATTTACACATCATAACATGGTGCAGAAGCCAATCATATATTAACAAATTAGAAACTGCCGCGATATCCAATTATGCTTCGTAATACATGCCTCCACCAGTCAAATTGACCTTTAACTTGCTCATCTCAGGTGTGAAACATATGATGGATAACAATTATCTGGTCATATAATTAATATAATATTGCAATAATTGTATATTATATGGATGGATACAATACTCACAGGAACGTTGTGGTCCTTCCTTCCTTTATGTGAGGAGGCAACGTGCGCAAGATACTGGATGACCTTTTTGGTATTTTCCGTCTTGCCAGCGCCAGACTCCCCTCTACGAATCAGCAGGTCATACAAGGTGAACAAAGTTTGCAGGGCCATCGGCAATGGCCCTTTACATTTTATGTTCACTTTTCTTGGATTTGTACTTTGAGAAAGCAATGGCGTACACATTTGTATAAAGGGCTAAACTTGATGAGCTGAATGCCACAGAGCTTGCCATCACCATGAAAAGAACTACAGTATATAGAAATATAATGTTGACAACACGTTTGTGCCAGTGAGATAATTTACCACATTGCATTATCACCTGACCTCAATCTCTTTTTAAACCTTTCGTAGATCACAACGTCCTACTTCTATGATAACAACGTGGAAAAAGATGGGCAGGAAGTTATTATTGTTTTTGTCCTCCCCGAGTTATGCGACCAGGAACCATATTCAGAGCATTCCTGAGGTTTTACAGTGGGTGCACATTTCACACATCCAGTAAGCACAAAAACATCAACTCTTCACAGCTGAGATTCTGTGAGTGTCATGCGGCCAGACTTCAACACTCAGGATGGCAAGAGAGGCATCCCGAGTGTTGTCCATCTCAGAGGCCTCTAGTAACAGAGGGTATTCATTGAAGGCCGTCCGCGTGAATGTCCCCCCTTGTTGGCCTTGAGCCGCGAGCAGTTTCAACTCCATGGAGCTGAACTGCAGAGAGGAGATGGCTCCGGAACCCGTGTGTCTGTTCAAGGCCTTGCAGTGGGTGGCCGTGTGGACACAAGCCAACGCTTACACAGTACTCGTATACGCATCTCCCCACATTGGAAATCATTTGTCGAGTTGAAACTTCAATCATGTGTATATGGGCTCATGGATGTATAAATGTCTACATACAGAACAACTGAAGGGGTCAAGATTAAAGAGGAAACTAAAGTAGTAGAAGCCAAAGGAGAGAAGACTAGGCTATCCATATTCCAGACAAATATGAGTAGGAGATAATCACCTGCCCAGAATACACACAGCATTAGCTCTGTCGGTTGCTATTCTTCTGACATTTTCTCAGACCGCATTCCTGTCATCTCTAGGTACTTGGCATGGAACAGCTACAGGGGCCTTCCAACCAAAAAAAGACTGACATTTCCCAGACCAGCTTTTGTCTGAAGTAGTGCACAACCCGTATGCGTCACCAAGGCATTCTCTGCTCAGAATGTTCCAGAAGGTCTTCTGTAATTCTATTTCTACAAACACCCCCAGTAATAGTTGCCCAATGTATTACTGTCGTTTTCAATTTGATTCGACATACACAAACACCGTGAGCAGTGTTGGGAAACATTGCTTTTAAAAGTAACTTGCTACAATGCTGTTAAGTTGTTGGGTTATGGCATTACCTACTGCGAAAAGTAACTTGTTAAGAGGACTTTTGCGTCACCAAATATGAAAACACCTTAGCGGGTTTCAGAGGGTGCTGGAGGCCTACCTCTACCTTTGAATGTATTTAATCTACCGTAATTGACAACAGCACGTTGTCTTCATAAATAATGCCTCCACGCCCTGTGGGCCTACTGGTTAACAAAACAGGCTGCGGAAATTGCCATCAGTGATGGCTCTGTAGGAGAGATAGTGGGATACACTTCTAAAGTGTGATTTTAATGTCCATTGGAAACATTCAAGCCATATCTGGATTAATTGCATTTTACTTAGGCTATTGTTTAGAACAAAACTAACTAAAACAATTACTTTGTCGCCGATTGCCCACTCCTGCCCATGGGCCATTGAGGAGGAGTCCACTGTACCATGCACTTTTAGATCAGGCCAAAATCCCAACCAGATTCAGAACTGTTCAATTTCCAAAGTATTTATTATACTCTAATTATACAAGGGTATTACGAGGCACAGAAGTATATTAGAAAGAACACAGCTGAATAAAGATGACTCACGTGCAAAGAATTGATTGGTCCTCTCGATCTGTGAGAATAGATGAAGGGAGACAGCGAGAGAGAGCGAGTCATTTTATGTATGTAAAAATCCAGATGAAAACAATTTTGACAATATCAATGCAGAACACAAAATAATAAAGGTTAAAATATTTTCTAACGTTGAATGTAGACTTGAATCTTCTTCAGCCTGTGGATTAAAATGCCAAAGTCAAGTGTAATGTACATGTGGGCCTGAGATAGTATGATCCTTATCCAACAGGCTAATCCCATTGCTTTTTTTCATCACATCCATTTTCTGGCATCTCAAGCCTCTGAGCATCGCTTCACATTTAGACTATTTCTTGAGCCACTGCAACATCAAATGTAGAAACACTTTGTAGCCCAATGAGCTGTTGAGATATGGCTATATGCAAGGTATGAGCTGAAATAGCAGGCTGCTGGTTTGCTCAAAGTGTCACAGCCATGTTAAATGTACAATAAATGAGAAACAAAAAAAGATTGTAGGCTCCATTTTCTCAAGCACTGATTTGACGACACAAGAAAAGATTATGAAGAACAGAATACATGCAAAGACCAACACACACGAAAAGACAATAAGGAAAAGAAAAGGCTGGGAGAAAAATAATTTGGCAAGGGTCTTGGAACAGAAGACCCCAAAAGTGTCCATGATGGTGAGAGATTTGCCAGGTGTGTTTGCAGGCGATGGACCAATAACGGTAAGGCCATCCTTCCTCGTCCCTTGGTTACCGGCTAGTGCCAGACTAAATGTCAGAGGAAATGAGGCATGAATGATGTTGAAAACAGACAGCACTTGTTCCAAAACGTAAGCTTAATTTCACCTCTCCATGTTTTCCACTGCCCAATGTCATGATGCTGACGCGGCCGCCAATGATGATGATGGGATATTAGTGAACAAAATAGAATGATAATATTCAACTATCCCTATATATATATATATATACGTATATACTATATGTTTGTACATCTTGGCACTAAATAATAGTACTTGCCGTTGTTTCGCATATTATGTTCTTAGATGTTGGTACTGCATTCAGAATGGCACGTCTGCTCTTATCCCAGTTATTATGCAGGCTACCGAGCAATTATGAAACTCGTTCTATTAACCCTGCAATTATGAATGCTTGAATCCTGTTCTATTCTTATCGTTACACTACATCGATATATTGCCGTCTCTTTCTACAAATGTACTCTTTGTAAGTCGCTTTGGATAAAAGAGTCTACCAAATGCCCTAAATATAAACATAACTGTAAATGCCTGTAAGTTATATAATGGGTTTTTTTGTGGTGGTGGTGGTGGATTAACTTAAGCTTCTGTGTGCAATTTGCTGCATTATGTTTTGCTTCCAATAAATATCCTTATTGTTTGTTTGATAACCCCTTTATGCCCTGTTGCGGCAGTGGTACTATTCAATAATTTTCTTTTCAAAGTAGAGCAGCACATACTAGGCTGTTAGTCTAGTAGGTTCAGCGGAAAACATGGGAAGCATTTAGAAACTATTTATGATAATGAAAATATATACATCAGGAACTACGACATGTCATGTAAAAAGTACCACAATGTCAACTACAAAGAAGCCATTGTATTAAACTGGCGAATGTTATGGAAACTAAATGTGGATTGCAAGACAGTTTTTTTTGTTATGTTTTTATATTGGCACAAAATGGGCTATAGGCAGTGATTTTTCTTCAGAAAAGGTGGACAGTGTGAACAGGAAGTAAGGCTCTCAAATGGACTGCTCTTTCTTATCTTGTGCCTGCATCAACATAAAACATGGTTAGGACTAAAATGCAAGTTCCTATTCAGTTTGGTTGCTCAATGTTAATCAGCGTACTTCTCAGTCCTCAAACTTACTTTTTAGGCATAATGCAAAAACAATATTCAGTGTGCCATCTTCCTGGATAAATAAAATATTAAATAAAAACAAATATTCAATTGCTTTTGGGTCAAAAACAATGTTTGACTACCCACAGCTTCCTGCGGATAGTCCAGTTAGGCCTAGTCATGACAGGTCATTATGTTTTAGTGTGCATCACTATAGTATGGCGGTAAGGAGTCAAGCAGGTCCTAGTGACCTGGGGCCTTGAAAGAGACATAATAATGACGGTGACATCAAAGGAAAGCGTCTGCTGAATGAGTTGTGAAGCTGCTACCCTGGCCACCCTGCTAAGCACCAGGGGCCACCTCCTCTCTAGTGTGCCCATGGCAGGCCCATGAGCTCTACGGGAGCACAGCTAGTCTTCAGGCTTGCTTTTGTTGGGATTTTCAACCATTTCAACCACTTCAATGCAGAACCATTAAAATGGTATGCATGTAGGAAATTGGGGGAAAATCCCCATGAGCAACTAGAATGAGGGAAGAATAAAGAATGATTTGTGGTCAAGCTGTCCGTCCATAAGACTGTACAGGAAAAGAGGAAAAATAATCAGCCGTCAAGGTCATTTCATTTCAAGTGTGGGCAGTGCCGGTGTGCGTGTCCGTCATCACCTCGTTTTATTGGCTTGCCTTAGTTATTGGATGACTAATAACATTTCCCATCACCTGTTCTTGACTCACTGGCTGTGACCATCTGGTATTTCTAGCAGTCTAGGAGGTGGATGACCTCACTGCACCTAAACCTAATGAGGTCTAGTCACCCACCGTGTCTCATGCAATTGCGTGAGACATAACTTTTTGTATCAAGGAGATGCTTTAGAATTGTTAGAATAGTGAATCTAAAATAGTGAGTGCCGCATCCATTTTAAACAGCTCGGGTTGCACAATAACATGATATAAATGAAAACCAACGAATGAAAGTGAGAAAACAAAAACAAATAGAAAACGAGAGCCCACTAAGCCACAGACATTCTGCTGAAGGGAAATGTCTGCTCGCAAAGTGCTGAGTGTGTTCCTGTGGGAGTAGGCTTGGAGCGGAGAAGAAGGGTGGGTGAAGCAGTGAGTTATGTGACCTAGGACAAGGCAGCGCTTCCTGGCTTAAGGGGAATCCTTTTCCTGATGTCGATTAACAGGTGGAGGATGAGAGAATGACAATGGTGGCATGATCACACACACACACACACACACACACACACACACACACACACACACACACACACACACACACACACACACACACACACACACACACACACACACACACACACACGTCAAAATGATCCATGCATCTTCAGGCATTAACAGGCCAGTTTGTGTCCTCCACAAACAAACACATTAGGGCTGAACACGATTAAAAAATATATCATATTGAGATTCACTTGGCAGATATTTCGATTGCGATACGATTCACTATTGGTGGGAATATTCATTCTTGCGTTGTCATTTTAATTTACACTGAAAAAAATAGCATGATGTGATGATTTGTTATGAGATATGGACCAAACAAACCTTACGTCTGGAGAAAAATGTGGAGACCAGGGTATCTCTGCAACAGTACAGTACTTTTTTTTTTTTTACCCTAATCAAAACATTGCAGCTCCTGCACTTGGCCATAATTGCGATTTCAATTTTGTTTCAACACGTTTGTTTCTCTCACCATCAGATAAATAAACAGCACAACAAAAAAGAACACCAGTGTCCGTTTATCTCTGCTGTTGCAGAAGCAAAATGGGGAGCAGGAGTGCGCGCGGGGGTGGGGGGGGGGGGGGGGTCGGAACAATGTAACCACCCCCACTTTCATTCATACAAAGCTGCCACACATTGTGAAAAATGGCGCTCTGGTTGTGAGAAGAGCTATCCAAACAGCAATGGCTATTTCTGTAACATCACTTTGCAGACTGTGATGAGCCCCTTCTTCTGGGTTTCATGTGATTGATGATGCTCTTTCCACATCTTCACATGACTCCATTACGTAGGAGAGTGTGTTAACCCTGCCCTGAGGACATTGGCTGTGATCTGATGGAAAGCGCTCTGGCGGGCCAAAAATAACACGTATTTTGCAACAGAACTCTTTCAACAGCAAATTGTCAGCGAGCGTCTTGGCTCAGGTTGACTGTCTGATGCTATATGGAGCTTACCTAAAGATGGGCTAATTTCAACATGCCAAGCGAAAGGCTGTTATCAATGGTCTTATAAAACCAGAACCAGATGTGAAATTGCCGGACATTTTGCAGCTTTCACGGCGGCAGTGTCTCTACATGTGACGTTTCTTCATGGAAGAGTGACAGAAGAAGGCATGGACACAGGCAGCTGATCTAAGGCCTTGACAGTGAACTCATTGTAAGAGCGCAGCCCACTGGGCCTGGGCCAACCTCCGTCATTGATGGCTAATACCCGCATTAAGGAGAGGCAGTGGAGTGCAAAGGCTCACCTCATAAAGCAGACAAGACCAAATGGCCTTGGTGCAGAAAGACCTACAACCAAACGACTGATGTCAATGGAGCGCTACAAACCAGATCAATGTGTTGGGTAATAGACATTCCAAGAGCATAATTATGCTGTAAGAGACAAATGAGCCATGTTGTAATTACACTGAACAAAAATATAAATGCAACACTTTTGTTTTAGCTCCAATTTTTCATGAGTTGAAAGCAAAGATCTACGTACACAAAAGGCCTATTTCTCTCAAATTTTCAAAACTTGTTTAAATCTGTGTTAGTGAGCACTTCTCCTTTGCCGAGATAATCCATCCACCTGACAGGTGTGGTGTATCAAGATGCTGATTAGACAGCATGATTATTGCACAGGTGTGCCTTAGGCTGGTCACAATAAAAGGCCAAACGCTTTTATCCAAAGCAACTTTTGTACATTTGTTGAAGGAGACAGCAATATATCACTGTGGTACATAAAGATAGGAATACAGCCGTTTTCATATTTACGAGACGAATAGAACGAGTTTCGTAATTGCTAAGTTGCCTGCATAAGTAGCTGGGTAAGCGTGCAATTCTGAGCATTTTACCAACATCTAAGAACATATAACATGCCAAGCAATGCTAAGTGCTATTAATAAATGCCCAGACGTACAAACATGCAGGTTAGTGCTAGAGATTCACAGAGGGCAAGGGGGGGGGGGGGGGGGGGGGTTATGCAGAGTACAGGTGAACTCTGAACAGGTGTGTCTTGAGTCTCTTGTGGAAGCTGGCGAGCGACTCAGCCATCCTGACATGAGCCGGGAGCTCATTCCACCACTGCGGAGCCAGAACCGTGAAGAGTTGGGACTTGGAAGAGCAATGTTTGGCTGTTTTTAGTGAAGTCGTTTACCGGAAGTTGTAGAGCGCAGAGCTCGGGCTGGGGTGTAGGGTCTGACTAACATTTGGAGGTAGGTAGGGGCGGTTCCGTTGACAGCCATGAAGGTCAGTACCAGTGTCTTGAATCTAATGCGAGCGATTACCGGGAGCCAGTGGAGGTCGCGGAAGAGGGGGGTTACATGGGAGAATTTTGGTAAATTGAACATGAGGTGCGCTGCTGCGTTCCAGATGCGTTGCAAGGGCTTGATTGCAGAGGCGGGGAGTCCAGCCAGGAGAGAGTTGTAATGTAACGTAGCCTATTAGTATAGTTAACCACTGAATTCCATAATGCCTGCACGGGCCGTGATGTTGACAAATTGTATGGTGTGAAATACCCAAGTCATTTGATGTTCCAACTAAGAGAGTACCCCATGCAGAAATTATGGGATTAGGCGGCTCGTACATTGAAGGACAAAGAAATGTGGTCAACGTAAAATAAGAATTTAGAATTTAGAATCCAAAGAGCACAATTTGGAGGCATTGCTGAAGAAGCAGGCACCTACAATGTGCTTGGTCTTGTGGGAGACCTGAATCATGACTTTGAGATTACTAAAGCCTAATTTCCATAATACCTTGTGGCAGTTATATTCCTCAAGGCTTCATACAAGAAGAATATTTTTGAAGTGGTATAAACTAATAAACATCTGCAATCTTTACTACATCCAACTAATGCTTTTTGCCATTCTCTGTGGTCTGTCATCTGGGTTTTAGAAGCCAGACAGTCTATCCATTTAAAATCCTCTTAAATAAAAGCTGAAAACAGACTGGCAAAATTTGCAGTTGGTACTTCAGCCAGGGACTAGCAAAGAGGGAAAATATAAGATGCATATCTTCACCATTTATTTCCTGGGCCATTTATAAAGAGTTCAAATATTTCTTCATATCCTTCGGAAAATGGATAAGGAGGATTAATCATATGGCAGACACTAGGAATTTGGATGGTCACTCATTGATCATCACGTTAATGCCAAATCTAACAATAAATCAATGAAGACAGCTGGGGTACAAGACACATGGACGAATTGATAATGTGAGGAAAGAGATCTTGTGTGTGGCATTGAGTGAGAGAAATCGGAAAACCGAAGCAGAGATAAAGTAAGAACATGCTTCAGAATTCTACCACCAACCACTATTGGCCTGTCCTGGACACAAGAACTGTTGGCTTACTTTCCCATCAGCAACGGCTCAGTGAAGCGAAACAGTCAACAGAGCAGGTTTATGACAGTATTATCATAGACTTAAGGAACCTCCAGGGGCTCATGCAAACAGCTCTGAGAGGCTAGACAGCTCTGCCTGGAAAACATTCCAAGCGAAGTGACAATAGTGAGAAGATATTCACACAGTGGACCACATCTGTCATGTCACGCAGTACTCAACCTCTACCAAAAAAAAGGCCTAACTTGGGCAACAGCACCTGCAATATCAGACAGACTTTAGCACTCATATTGTTTATCCATGTCAATATTAATACACCAGGCTTAAGATGTCCCACACATCGAAATTGCAGAAATCAGACAGGTGGAAAAAAAAGTCTGAAAAACTGTTTAACAGCTAACCCTTGGTGTACGCTCAAGACGTGTAATTTAGCACAGAGGAAGTGACACTCTTACTGATGCGAGTTAGCAAGCCAACACATAAATTGTGATGATGGAAGAGGCGGTCATGCCCAATCCAGAACACATTAAAACGGAAGCAGGTCTCTGGGCCTCGACACCGTGTGGATTCTCCCTCTTCTTGTTTATCTGCGGACAAGTTATTTACACACCCAGAGGACAAAGTAGTGAAGTACTAATAAAAAATATATATATTCCTCTCAATCCTCACTTATACATTTAGTGGCAGAACAGTCGATAGACAGACATACCTACACAGAACAATTATTCAGAGTAATTTTTTAAGCAACTTTGTTGTTAAATATTATTACTACCAAATATCAGCCTGTTTGTTTTGATGGTGAATCATTGCACATGGCACTTAGTCTTATTCACTTTTCTCACATCATGTTGGTAAAGTAACTGTAATTGGCAGACCATCTACTCTATTGTTTATTTATGTTTTGAGTAAGGGGAAAGCAAAATAAGATTCTTCTTCTCCTTGCTCCTTTTCAATAATGGAAGGTGTAACTAGAGTTGGGTTTTGATTGTGAATCAAGACCCAAGTCCCAACTCTGTGGAGTTGGGTGCTGCATGTGGGGTAGTACCAACATATGCTATTCATGAGCTACCATTGGCATTCCTTCCACTCAAGTCTCCAGCAAGGATACTGGTTATTGTTTTTGAAAGAAAGAAAAACACTCCAGTCTGTAGATTCAGGCCGGTACTCAACCACACCTCATCTATTATGCAATTCATCTCCACTTCTCACATCTTCTTGATGAACTCAATTTGTTTTTCTTTCTTATTATTCTTACCATTCTTATTATTTTCTTGAAAAGAAAGCATTTATTCACAGTTATCGTTGACCCTGAAATAACACCAGATAAAGAGTAATGCCGTTCTCTACTGATGGAGTGGAGTACTTTGTGTAAAAAGCTTATTGAGCCAAGATGGATCTAGCAGGACTTGACCTGATTAAACATCAGGGGCAGGAAAGGGGGGAGGTGGGGGGACGAGGGGTGTGGAGAGCTTCTACTTTGACAAAACAAAGAGGCAGATTATGTGACGACCTCACCGAGAAACAACTCTAGCGTTGTCAATTCACGTCTATACTTGCTGTCCGTCACCTGTGGACATGACCATACCGTTAATTAGAGACATGACTTCCTTCACAGCCATCGGTGGCGAGGTTGGATATTAGCGCCATGTCCAGTGACTCACTCCACTGGACAGAGGTTGATGGCGCAGTGAGGGAAATTACGAGTGAGTATGTTCGACAACTAATCAATGGCAGATGTGAGGTCAGGTCTGGCTGTATGCCAACAACCAGTCTTTGTACGCAGACCCCCCCACCCACCCACCCACCCACACACACACACCCACACACCCACACCCACACACAGATCAATATATCTGTCCAGCATGCAAACAAATATTACAAACTACAGAAATGTGGTTAAAGCCAACGATAGCATCCCAAGTGAAAGATAAACAGGCAGCATCTTTGGATTTGTCCTTCATTTTCCTCATTATAACCCCCAGGAATGTGATGCGACATTCTGCTCTGACAACAGCAGTAATTCAGACAAAACCAATTACAAGTCTATGGCGTTTGATACACACAACAAGCAATGGATGTGAAAACTAAGTAGCAAAGTACTGCAGTGTAAGGAGTTAATAAGCAATGGCCAATGGAAAGAATGTTGAGATCCTCACACTGTGATGGTATCTATTAGTGTTTAGCTAGCTACTCACAGGCTTTGTAGACACGCTGAAAGCAGGGGACGACCCGTGTTAATATGTACAGCTGGATGCCCACTAGTGTTGTCACGATACCAAAATTATGAGTTCGATACCGATACCTGCCTAAATATCTCGATACCGATACTGAAACAATACCACGGTAAAAACCTAAAACATCAGGAAAAGTAGTGGAATAATGGCTAACAGAACATGGAACATGGAATTATTTTATTGATAATTCACTCTTTTGCAGGAATTCAGGTTACTTAAATTGTAAAAAAACATATTTTGCTTTTGCAGCTACTTAACTAAGAGTTAAGAGGAATGTGACCTGTTTAAACTTACAAATAATAATAATAATAATCTAAATAAATCAATTAAAATATATTTTCACACAGCTGCTGAGCTATATAGCTATTTAAAATGTTTTTACAAAAATAAAGTTTATTCTGTTGCAGCTGCTGCGCTTTATGTTTAAAGATTATTGTAAATAATTAAATCCATGACAGTGTTATTAAAGCTTTTTTTTCTGATGTCCCCTATACTTGAGTTGATGTGATTTCTTTGATAGTTAACGTTATATTTGCAACCTGATATCACACCGTCATGACTCAATGTACCTCCTTGGGCAAAGAGTATTGAAGGAATCAAAACTCTGGTGCTTTTTTAACAACTGCGTTGCCTCCAGTTCTTTGCCTTGGGTCTGTGTACATCGTACTGAGCACACTGCCTTTAATTGCCTCGTCAAACTCCGATGGTGAAACAAGTTTGCTTGTCACAAAATAAATCGTTTGACTTATTTGAGGGCTTGTACTGTAATTATGTTGTCCATCACATTCGCTAACCTGTCGCTATTTGAACTCTTTTAATATGTCGGGATGTTTGTCGGCGAGATGCTTTGCCAAGTTGGATGTGTTGGCTCCCTTCGCCTGCGTAGATTTGACGCTTTGACGTGTCCGTGGGCTCGCCATGGCTGTCCACTGTGTCCAGGCTGAGCACTGAGGTGAGTGAGAGAGGGGGAGGGCTGTTGACACGCCCACTGCAGGGAGTTGAAGCAGAGCGCTCAGCCTTCAAGCCACACACAGTTGATTTAGTTGGATCATTTATAATTTTAAATAACTTGGTTAATTTAGATGACTTGGGCTCTTTCCTTCACCAGAACTGTACTTCATGCAGGTGGGTGACCTCCGATAGAGTTACACACACAGAAGACAGAATGACCTTTTATTTTCTTTCCATAATAAAAATGTGTTCACTATATCATATCTATGTACTGTATATGTATTGAATGTTTTACATGTAAGTTTATGGTGGACAAGAGGCCTCTTCTTCCCATTGAGAGGGTGGCTGTGGCCGTGTTGCTAGGCACAGATTTGGTCAAAGATGTTTATTGGAACATTTCCGGAAGACTGGGAACCCATTCAACTGTTCTCCTGCTTGACTACAGTTTTTCTACTGTGGTACACCACAGTTTGTTGTGCTGGGCAAAGGGCTGTGAGATACGTATATGGTTTGTGTGAATCCAATCGTGATGGAAAGACAGCATTTTTATTTTCTCACACACACACACACACACACACACACACACACACACACACACACACACACACACACACACACACACACACACACACACACACACACACACACACACACACACACACACACACACACACACACACACACACACACACACACACACACCTCATGTCATTTCTAAAGTACCGATACTAAATTAATGTGGTATAGTACCGTTTTTAACGGCAGAGTAGCGCGGTACTTCTCTAGTACGGGTATACCGTGCAACCCTAATGCCCACTGAAGTGAACCAGGTTAGGTTGAAGATACCCTCATGGCCACAGCTGAGCACCAGCTGCTGAACACTAATCTGCAACCTACAAATCTCCTTTAACCTCCTTCCCCACCACCGCCACCACACAGTCAGATTTCGTGCATCAAAAAGAGGAGGAAACAAATGATAATGCTCAGAAAAAGTGGCAGGTCAACCGTGCACCCTCCGAGGTGTATGCAGAACACTGTGCACAATGGCTTCAGTGATGAGGCAGAGGACTCTTTAAATACATTGAATGGAATTAGTCAGAAAGCCATATGGTTCAGACTCTTCAAGGCATTAATTTATATATCCATGCAGCCCCCCCACCCCCGCCACCCCCATTGATCTACAGTTCATCCAGGCAGAGTGTGAGGGCCAGAGAAAGTGAGGAAGGTGAGTTACACAATCACAGATGTGACACCCGGTGTTTCTCAGAATATTGCGGAGTGTTGACTGCTAAAGTAACATGTCACTATAACAAGAGGTAAAGGTGAAGTGGGTGTGGTTTACACAGGAAGTCCGATTATATTGTATATCTAAACTAATCGTTCCTTCAAAGCATCACATTTTAACAGCATTACATGAACTTTCTCACTCCGCTAGGCAACTGGGGCCCTGGGTCTGTACTGACGGCCCTGGTGGGAATGGTTAGAGAGACGCGCAGAGCAAGGATTGCAATATCGAGGTCTACATATTTAACGTGCTAGATATCCTGCGACGCATCGGTGAGCCTGCCGATCGCGCCATGAGCAGTTCACACTCCACGTTACAGTTCCGTTGTCTGTGTCTGTGTCTGTGGCAATATGTGACGGTAAATGTTGATATTGTGGCGGGTCGCCACAGATAAATTAATGTATGGGAAACACTGATGATGCATAAAACTCCACTATTTTAAGCTACCCAACACTCCTCATACATCCTCGCCTAAGATTGTAACTCTGCCTTCTGCCATGCTTGTTCTTCTTCTACATGCTCACGTTGGATCGCATATGTAAACACAAAATCAACTATCATCATTCCCGCGGTATGACAGCATTCTTATCATGGGGAGGACTTATCGCGATAAACAGTATGATATGGCACAGCCTTAGAGGACTGTCCAGTTGATCCCGCCCCCCACTAGCCTTCCCTTGGCGCCAACA
>PIJE02000849.1:0-12500 GCA_002895965.2 Coryphaenoides rupestris
GTGTGTGTGTCTGTGTGTGTGTGTGTGTGTGTGTGTGTGTGTGTGTGTGTGTGTGTGTGTGTGGGTGTGTGTGTGTGTGTCTGTGGGTGTGTGTGTGTGTGTGTGTGTGTGTGTGTTCTGGGAGAAGGCAACGAGTGAGCTGAGGCCACACAAGACGGAGGCACATGGAGATACAACATGCAAGTTGGCACACACACACATGTGCACGTACACACACACACACACACATGCATGTATACACACACACACGTAGACACACACATACACAAACACACATGCACGTACATGTACACAAACAAATGTGCACGTACACGCACGCACACACAAGTGCACACAAACACACGTACAAACACACACATACACACACACACACACCAACACACGTGCACGTACACACACACACACACACACACATGTGCACGTACACACACACACACGTGCACGTACACACACAAACACACAAAAAAACACACACACACACACACAGGGCCCCAGCACTGTGATAAGACACTAATTATGTTCAGCGGATTCTTTATTCCCAGGAAAACGACGGCAGTTTTCTCGTTTGCTTGCAAATGCCACCCTCGCCCTCTCTCCCTCTCTCTCTCTCTCCCTCTCTCTCTCTCTCTCTGAGGGGCGAGCGCATATATTTAGCAGACAGGAGGAGGAGGAGGAGGAGGAGGAGGAGGAGGAGGAGGGAAAAACAGAAAGAGGAGAAGCAAAAAATATCGCATCCTTCCACGGACCCCCTGAGTGATGGCGAATGAAAAGGGCAAACGGAAACACGCTCACGCTTTTGTCTCGTCAGACACACACACACACACACACGCACACACACACCCTGCCCACACACACACCTGTACACACACACACACACGTATGTACACGCACACACACATACACACACGCACACACAGACACACGCACACAGACACATGTACACACACATACACACAGATACACACACAGACACACACAAGACATGCACTAACCGCCAACTGTGGCTCCAGTTAGTATCCATCTAGCAGCAGGTCTGTATGCTGGGTGAGGCTCACTCCCAATCCTTATCAGAGCCGAGTCAGATCAATGACACACAACTTGTCTTTTAAATGGATTGTGAATGGATTGCATTTCTATAACAAATATAACAAAGTTCTTTACAGTATCGCCTCACATTCACCCATTCATACACCGACGGCGGTGCCAACCATGCAAGGTAACAACCAACACGTCAGGAGCAGGTAGGGTTAGGTGGTGTCTTGCTCAGGGACACCTCCACACTTAGCTAGGAGGAGCAGGTAGGGTTAGGTGGTGTCTTGCTCAGGGACACCTCCACACTTAGCTAGGAGGAGCAGGTAGGGTTAGGTGGTGTCTTGCTCAGGGACACCTCCACACTTAGCTAGGAGGAGCAGGTAGGGTTAGGTGGTGTCTTGCTCAGGGACACCTCCACACTTAGCTAGGAGGGGGAGGAGCCCGGGGATCGAACCAGCGACCTTCCTGTTGCCAGACAACCTCTTGTCTTACCTCCTGAGCTACTGCCTCCCCGTCTCGGGTACACACAGGTAAACCAAAAGAAAACCCCACCCTTCCTGCTCCTTGATAAATCAGAACTCAGAACACTTATGTTGTTGTAATAAAGACGCTCCAATCAAGATCGCCGCGTCTTCCGCGGATATTACACATCGCCGGGGACGCCGTGATTACACAGCGATTTGGAAACGTACCCCACGGCCCCCCGGTCCCCTTCCCTTTAATATCCCCCTCAGCTCCCGTACAATTACTTCAGAGCATCACCCGCTCCTCCCCTCATCTGATTTGATTTGATTTGATGAGGTGATCCAGGGAGGGAGTTAATCCTGCAGACATTGTTCACTACCAGATATTATCAATAAATAAAACTAAACCATCAAAATGAAAACCATCCACAAAAAAAAGTGTTTTGCTTTCCATTTGTTGGCGTCCTACACTATATTATCGAGAATAGCTGATAGTGCTATTCTCGATATATACGTGTATATACTGTTATATATATATATATATATATATATATATATATATATATATATATAACAGTTTCACTGTTTAGAATGGCCCTGTATTGTGATGTACATACGACAATAAAACACTTTTCATATCATATTCATATGATTTTCTTTTTTATTATCCTCATCAGTAGTATAAATAGCAGGAGTATTATTGTTGATATTATTATCATTATTGTTCGGATTATGATCATTATTATTATTCACTTACTGCCTCCTTACTGCTGTGAACAGGCCTGAGATTCATTGTATTCGGCACCGAACTGAGTCACAGAGAGAGTATGGTGAGCGAGAACAATCCGCCACGGTGCGTTGGTACACTAGTCTTCCAGTCTGCTGGTACGCTGGTGCGCTGGTGCGATGGTGCGATGGTACGCTGGTGCGATGGTACGCTGGTACGCTGGTGCGATGGTACGCTGGTACGCTGGTGTGCTGGTGCGCTGGTACGCTGGTG
This sequence comes from Coryphaenoides rupestris, assembly GCA_002895965.2. Lineage (NCBI taxonomy): Eukaryota > Metazoa > Chordata > Actinopteri > Gadiformes > Macrouridae > Coryphaenoides > Coryphaenoides rupestris. Next base: position 2,497 of record PIJE02000849.1, read on the forward strand.
CGATGGTATGCTGGTGTGCTGGTACGCTGGTGTGCTGGTGTGCTGGTACGCTGGTGTGCTGGTGTGCTGGTACGCTGGTGTGCTGGTGTGCTGGTGCGCTGGTACGCTGGTGCGATGGTACGCTGGTACGCTGGTGTGCTGGTGCGCTGGTACGCTGGTGTGCTGGTACGCTGGTACGCTGGTACGCTGGTGTGCTGGTGCGCTGGTACGCTGGTGTGCTGGTACGCTGGTACGCTGGTGTGCTGGTGCGCTGGTACGATGGTACGCTGGTGCGATGGTACGCTGGTGCGATGGTACGCTGGTACGCTGGTGTGCTGGTACGCTGGTGTGCTGGTGTGCTGGTACGCTGGTGCGATGGTACGCTGGTGCGCTGGTACGCTGGTGCGATGGTACGCTGGTGCGATGGTACGCTGGTGCGCTGGTACGCTGGTGCGCTGGTACGCTGGTACGCTGGTGTGCTGGTACGCTGGTACGCTGGTGTGCTGGTGCGATGGTACGCTGGTGCGCTGGTACGCTGGTGCGCTGGTACGCTGGTGCGATGGTACGCTGGTACGCTGGTGTGCTGGTGTGCTGGTACGCTGGTGCGCTGGTACGCTGGTGCGCTGGTACGCTGGTACGCTGGTACGCTGGTGCGATGGTACGCTGGTGCGATGGTACGCTGGTACGCTGGTGTGCTGGTGCGCTGGTACGCTGGTACGCTGCTCGTGTAGCAGCAACATTAGCCGACAAAGACATTAATTAAAAGGCAGGTTGAGGCATACGGACGGATCCCCTTAATGACCCGCCGCCGGGACGGAGGCTTCCCCTGCAGGAGGAGCTCCAACAGATGCTTCTAATATTCCAGAGGCTAATTTCACAACAATTAAAGAGCCAGCAAGACATTAGCATCTAATGAAACATTCAAACCACTAAGTGCATCTGCCATCAATTTCCGCGCACAGCGAGGCCTTGTTTCCTCGCAATCTGTTCCGTTGTTCGGGGGAATAAAGTTCTTAGTCCCGGCAGCCTGCGTTTACTGGAGTATTGAATCAACAACTGTTTTCAATCAGCCGCCGGCGCGGCGCGTCGTCGCCGTGGCAGCTGAGCCCCGGCGTGGCTCCGGGACTCGAACCGGCGGGCGCGGCGAACGCACAGCAGACGTACGGGGAGCGTCTTTATTCGGATCGGCCGTTCATTTCTGGATTTAGTTGATCCCATTTTGCTGTTGTTGTTGTTGTTGCTGTAAAAGTCCATTTGTTAGCCGACGAAGACACTTTTGAGAGTTCTTGCATCTCATTTGAAAAACCACCCAATTGTTTAAATTGCACCTTTTTATTGCTATTTTTGTCCATATTTGTTATATATATTATATATTTGTTATATATATTTGTAGAATTTCTATCTTATTAGATGTTTAACGTTATGTACCAATTTCACAAAAGCACATTGCTTGTTTGTAAAAACTAAGGCCAATGAAGCTGTAAGATCTATATGCTCATTGAAAGTTGTGAGTAAAGGAACTCGTTTGGTGTTGAGCATCGATTGAATACTCGTCTTGATTCTGCGTCTGCAACAAAACCCTCTTCACTGAAAACATGTCTGAAAATAAAAAAAGAAATCAAGAAATAAATGAACAAATAACGACACGATCAAACACATTCATTGTTTTCACCGAAGACGACGTTTCAATGCACCTTGCGGTAACGTTGTGCAGCGATAGCGGACGCAGAGAGAACAAGAATTGGATCGCAGACCCTGAACCTCAACAACAGCCGCGTTCGATCCTGGCAGCAGCAGTAGCAGAATCCTTATCGTTTATCGGCCGCATTAAAAATACCGAAAAGCACCGCTGGAGCGGTTCACCTACCTACCTACCGACCGTCTTCAACAGGACAACACGGGCGGCTTCATAAAAAAAGTCTTTAGAAAGGGGGAACCAACACAATGTGGATTCTTGTGGAACGTTGTTATTTCACCGTGGTGGCTGACGAGGGGGGGCCGGGCAGGTGAGGGTCACCGGGACACCGGACCACGCCGGGGACTACAGACACACGAGCCGAGCCGCTGCCAATGCCAGACATTCATTGTTGGGTTTCCGATTCATTCAATTCCAGCAGTAAATAGAAGAGCAGACTTTCTGCAGACTGTCTTGAGAACAAACACCCAACGAGAAGACTGGAAGCAAGTTACACAGTGGATAGAGAGAGAGACAGAGAGAGAGAGAGAGAGAGACAGAGAGAGAGAGAGAGACAGAGAGAGAGACAGAGAGAGAGAGAGAGACAGAGACAGAGAGAGAGACAGAGAGAGACAGACAGAGAGGAGACAGAGAGAGAGAGAGAGACAGAGACAGAGACAGAGAGAGGCAGAGAGAGAGAGACAGAGACAGAGAGAGAGAGACAGAGAGAGACAGAGAGAGGAGACAGAGAGAGAGAGTCAGAGAGAGAGAGCGAGACAGAAAGACAGAGAGAGACAGAGACAGAGAGCGAGAGAGAGACAGAGAGAGAGAGACAGAGAGAGACAGAGAGAGGCAGAGAGAGAGAGCAGAGACAGAGACAGAGAGAGAGAGACAAGAGAGAGAGACAGAGAGAGACAGGAGAGAGGAAGGAGGCAGAGAGAGAGAGACAGAGACAGAGAGAGGCCAGACGAGAGGAGACAGGACAGAGAGACAGAGAGAGAGCGAGAGAGAGACAGAGAGAGACAGAGAGAGAGCGAGAGAGAGACAGAGACCGTGAAAGAGAGGGAGAGATAGAGAGAGAGATGGAGAACGACAGAGAGATATAGAGAGAGGGAGAGTGAGAGGCAGAGAGTGAGAGCGAGAGAGAGACAGAGACAGTGATAGAGAAAGAGACAGAGAGAGAGAGAGAGAGAGAGAGAGAGAGAGAGAGAGAGAGAGACAGCGGGCCAGAGAGAGAGAGACAAAGAAAGAGAGAGAGAGCATGAAAGAGAGAGAGAACGAGACATAGAGAGAGAGAGAGAGAGAGAGAGAGAAAGCGAGGTCTCTGAGGGATTCCCGGGTACCAGCTCCCGGTTTCCCTGAGTTACGCAAAACAACAGCTGCGGAACTTGCCGGTAATAAAATCGGGAACAATTTAGCGTCCTCGTCCACCGCTAACCCCGTCCGATCCCAGGAGCCGCGCTGAGAGGCAACACCAGGGGGGCGGCGATGAAAGAGGATCTCATTTACCTAAAAGCGCTTCTACATTTTTAATTTGCTTTAACAAGTAAATTAACAAGTCCCTCATTTGGGGGAAGTTTTATGGCCGCCCGCCACCGAGGGAGAACCGTGAAAGTTTTATAGATAATCCACTCGCTCTGACTCGGTTGCTCGTGATAAACGGTCTATTTCCTGCAGCGCCGCCGCCGCCGCCGAATCCCTTTGGTTTACGGGGACGACATTCTGAATATCTGCCCGTCCCCCCGGCGAGGTCTCGGGGGTCTGGTCTCGGAGGTCTGTCTATATATACGAGGGCCGTAAAAGCGTACGGGAGCGCTGCGACTCGTCATAAAAGGCGGAAAAGTGAACAATTTCTGCTCGCTCGTCCCCCTCCAGCCCTCTAGCATCCAGCTCTCGTCCCCGCAGGCCGGTGGAGAGCAGCCCGCTGGGGAAAACTGTTTAGCCGGCTTAGCTTAGCTTAGCTTAGCGTGCGGTGTGTGTGTGTGTGTGTGTGTGTGTGTGTGTGCAGTCGCCGTTAGCCATGGTGCTACAGAGATAGAGAGGGAGAGAGAGAGAGAGAGAGAGAGAGAGAGAGAGAGAGAGAGAGAGAGAGAGAGAGAGAGAGAGAGGGAGAGAGAGAGAGAGAGAGAGAGAGAGAGAGAGAGGGAGAGGGGGTGAGGTGTGTGTCACCTGCGCACCACCTGCATCACCTGTGCACCACCTGCATCACCTGTGCACCACCTGCACCACCTGCACCACCTGTACCAGGGAGGGAGGGAGCGAGGGAGGGAGGGGGCGGGGTTAGAAGGCGGGAGAGGCGATGGGTGGGTGGGTGGGTGGGTGGCTGGAGGGAGGGAGGGTGAGGGTGGCTGGGAGTGCCGCCTTGATCTCATCAGTCATCGTAAGGACTCCATTCCTCTGCCGCAGGCGGGAAAGAGAGAGAGAGCGAGAGCGAGAGAGAGAGAGAGAGAGTGGAGAAGAGAGAGAGAGAGTGGGAGAGAGAGAGAGTGAGAGAGCGAGCTCGCGATCTACAGAGGCGCTTGCGGCTCCGCGTTTATGCGTCGTCATAAATCTCTGATCTATGACGACGCTGCAGACAAATCGATATGCTTTTAACATCCATCCCTTTTGCCCCGGCGTCACAATGACCCCCCCCCTCCCTCCTCTCTCTCTCTCTCTCTCTCTCTCTCTCTCTCTTCGCACAAATGGCGATATAATACTGTAGTCCGGGAGGCCTTGAGTTATGGGGACAATTCCCAGATTTAATAATGAACTGAGCAGGTGCAGAGGCTGCTTTCGGGGATGTTGTTGACCGCGGGTGAGGAGGGGGGGTGAGGAGAGTGGGAGAGTGGGAGGGTGGGGGGGGTTAAGAGCAGCAGGAGACCTCCTCTCTCGCTCTCCTCTCTCTCTCTCTCGCTTTCTCGCTCTCGCTCTCTCTCGGCTCTCGCTCTCTCTCTCTCGCCGATCATATCTGAACATCTTGTTATACAGGGTCCCGGCGTGGCGGTAAAATCACCTCCCGGCCCACTTGGCAGGACACCCCCACCTCCCCTCCACCCCGCCCCTCCGACCCCTACCCACAATGCAATGCGTGTCCCTGTATGCGTGTGTGTGTGTGTATGTACAGTATGTCCACAGACCTGCCATGTCCAGAGAAGACAGCGCTTTGTGCATCCTTAAACATGACGGAACACAGGTATGCCTGCGTGTGCATGTGTGTGTGAGTGTGTGTGTGCGTGTGTGTGTGAGTGTGGTGTGTGTGTGGTGTCGTGTGTGTGTGTGTGTGTGTGTGTGTGTGTGTGTGTGTGTGTGTGTGAGTGTGTGTGTGTGTGTATGATGTGTGGGGGGGTTGTGTGTGTGTGTGTGTGTGTGTGTGAGTGTGTGTGGTGTGTGTATGAGTGTGTGTGTGTGTGTGTGTATCCAAGTGACACGCCACTTTATAAAACCTCGCCGTCTATTATAACGATCTCATCTCAGCCGACACAACGCCTCGCAATTAAAGAATGCGTCTGGGAGTCCATGACATTACCCAGCAGCCCCGGCCCGGTCGGTCGGTCGGTCGGTCGGTCGGTCGGTCGGTCGGCTCGGTCGGTCGGTAGGTCGGTCGGTCGTCGGTTCGGCGGTCGGTCGGTCGTCGGTCGGTCGGTCGGTCGGTCGGTAGGTCGGTCGGTCGTGTGTGTGTCTACCAGTGAGTCGTTTATATGCTTCAGTATCACCTTTCACACACACTACAGCTGTAGCTGGCATGCCCCCCCACCCCCCGATGATAGAGTTGGTATGGATATTAAAGCAGAGAGAGAGTAGGAGACACACAGAGAGACAGAGAGAAAGACAGAGCGAGAGAGACAGAGAGAGAGAGAGAGACAGAGAGAGAGACAGACAGGCAGACAGAGACAGAGAGTGAGAGCGAGAGAGAGAGGGAGGGACAGCGAGAGACAGAGAGAGCGAGAGAGAGACACACACACACACACACACACACACACACACACACACACACACACACACAGAGGGAGACAGGGCGAGAGAGAGACACAGACACACAGAGCAACAGAGAGAGAGAGAGACAGAGAGAGAGAGCGAGGGGGGAGAGAGAGAGCTCAGTTGGGCCGATCATTTCTCTTCTTTATTGCCATTTATTTTCCTGCAGGACTTCTCTGCCCGTATATCGGCCTACAGGCCTTCCGGTAACGGAGACAATGAAATTTAGCGAGGACACTTAACACTGGGTCAGGCCTGGCATGTGTGTGTGTGTGTGTGTGTGTGTGTGTGTGTGTGTGTGTGTGTGTGTGTGTGTGTGTGTGTGTGTGTGTGCGTGTGTGTGTGTGGTGTGTGTGTGTGTGTGTGTGTGTGTGTGTGTGTGTGTGTGTGGCAGCAGTAATACGATTAACACAGCGTTTGGGCAGAGGGAGCTTTTCTTGCGATAACATTGCAGGGATAGAGAAGAGATCCTGAGCTGAGAGGAAGACAGACAATGTCAATGTTGCACGGGAAAAATATGCAATACGCCGAAGAGAGAGGAGAGGTTGTGGGGCAGAGAGGACGGCGTCGTAACAAAATGGTGGCGCGTTGCATTGTGGCTATTCACCGGGGAGAGAGAGAGAGAGAGAGAGAGAGAGAGAGAGAGAGAGAGAGAGAGAGAGAGAGATCTAAATAGGTCAAAGTGGTGCTATTATGACAGACCCTCCGGCACGGAAGAATGACTGAACGACGCTGCTGCCGGCGAACGCTGGAGTCAATAAGCTCGGGGAAATGTAAAGGCTAATGGAGATTAATTAAAAGACACTCAAAAGAAAATCCTTAAACGGAAAAGGCCACTCGATAAACATGTCATTTGAATCCATTTACATCCACTTTAAAACAACTCAAGCGCAAAAAACGTCTAATTCCCGTATAAGTACGCACGCGCTGGGGTACACATTTTCTACCTGTGGCAAATAATTGGCGATAGGCACTCCCATCCGCGCCTAATTTATGCGCATGTATTAACATTTAAAGGTTATATGAACGTTCCTTAAGACGCCAAACCCCATTTGTCGGCCGTGACCGAAGCGGAGGTGGAATTGGCGACGCCTGTGAGTTCTTAACTAATCTTTGCGACGTTTTAGCCGAACATTTGAACCACGTTTCCTTGCCTCATTATAACTGTCAATCACTCTCGCCGGCAGGTACATCTGCGACTGTATTATAGATTATTACGCCGTCATTTTAAAGTCCTTTAAAGTCTCACTTTAAATGGATGAAGAAGAAAAAAGGGATTTTAGTAAGTAGCTATTTATATTAACGCCGGAAAAGACGTGAAAAAGGCGCTCAACCTATTTAGATCTGCTTTTTAATCTGTGACCCCCCCCTTCATTAATTGTCGTAATTAATGTAATCTAATTGGATTATTTGAATGTTTTACGCAATTTTGCTTCTTTTATATTTTTATAGCATTCACTGTCTGTCGTTGTTTTTATCACGTAAAGTGACTTTGAGTTTCTTTTAAAGCGTTATTCATAAATAAATTATATAATAAATTAATTATACTATTATTACGCATTTCCTCGGCAGCTGTGTTGACGTGCATCTCAGCTTACATGTATTTAGACCGTCCTGTCGGTCTGTTATGTGGACCGCGGGAGAGGGCCCGGGGTTTGGGGGCCGGGGGTCGGGGTTTGGGGGCCGGGGGCCGGGGTTTGGGGGCCGGGGTTTGGGGGCCCGGGTTTGGGGGCCGGGGTTTGGGGGCCGGGGTTTGGGGGCCGGGGGTCGGGGTTTGGGGGCCGGGGGCCGGGGGTCGGGGTTTGGGGGCCGGGGGTCGGGGTTTGGGGGCCGGGGGCCGCGGGCCGGGGGCGGGTTATTTGAGGATGTTGCGGAGACAGCTGATAAGAATATACATTTCCCTTTTGGCCGGGCCGCCAAGGTCGTCGTCGACGTCGTCGGCTCCAAGGCCGCGAGGGTTGTTAGTTCTAATCCCCCCCCCGTTGTAAACTTCCTCATTTAAACGCGTTGCTGAAAGGCACACATGTCGTCTGTAAAGCCCCCAGAACCAGATTGCGAGAGGACCGGACTCGGCCGCGACTACGGTCTCCGAGCGACGTCGTCACCTGTGGGGGTCCCGTGACGAGGAGAGCGACGGCATTAAAAAAACCAATAAAAGTCAAAAGGAGAACATAAAACGATGCAGAAATAGACACGACAGCGACAGCCGTGATGCTAATAACTCAACAAATACTCCGCTGTGTTCACGGCGGACCGTAGCGCATTCATAGCCGCAATGATGATGATTGACTATCAGCCGCCCAGGGACACGCGGCAACGGTCTACTTGTTGTCCTTTTTGTCTGCCTGGTCGTAAGAAAAACTAAATGTGAGGCAATGTAGAGAACTTTACATGAACCGTTACACGAGTCTTACTCTGTGTCCGCACACAACTAGGGACGACCGACCTCAGAGCCCAGTGGTCTTATGAAGAACATATCAGCGAAAGAGACTTGGAACTCAAACCAGTGCATCAACAACATCCGGACATTAAGATGCTCGGACGGACATCTTTAGAATCATCGTGGAATATTTGGCGGGAGACCGAATATTCGTGACACATCTCTGTCGATCTACCAAGCTGTAAGTTATGAGGGTGTTCTAACCAGCTGACGAACACACAACCGGCTGACGAACACACAACCGGCTGACGAACACACAACCGGCTGACGAACACACAACCGGCTGACGAACACACAACCGGCTGACGAACACACAAGCGGAATTTAACAACAAATGTGCAACAAAGAGAAGTCGGCGACCAGCCCTTGGAGGGAAAAGGAAGGAATTCAGCAAAAATAAAACGGTCCATTAGCAATTCCCCGCGCTGAGTATGAGTATGAAAGTCGCCAAACACGCCCTCAAGAGTGAATATTATATCGTCTTATTTATTTAGTTATTTATGAGACAACCTCTAAATACGGGTTTCAAAAGATAAAAACCCAAACGCTGTTCATGACAGGGAGCAGGTCTATCAACGATGAAAGACGATAAACTGCTCAAACGCGCTAAATAAACCGAGATCTCTCCACCCAAAGTGTCTCCAGTTTCCTCGTTCCGAGCGGGAAGAAAGAAAGCGTTCCGACGTGAAGACATTAGGGCCCGGCGCCGCCGAGAATAGCTGATGACTCGGCAAGAAGGCGAGCGCACATAAATAGCTTCGTCGATGCGTTGCGGCGGAACACCGGAGCGCCGCCGCACGTCTCCGCTCCACGTCTCCGCTCCACGTCTCCGCTCCACGTCTCCGCTCCACGTCTCCGCTCCACGTCTCCGCTCCACGCCGCTTGGCACACAGACAGACCGTTAGCTGGCTTTTATCTGCGCTCCGATTTATAGCCGCATCAAAACTACTGTCTGGGAGTTCTCCGTCTCTCTTTGTCTCCGACTGACGTGTTTTTAGAAGTGGTGGTGGTGGTGGATGTGGGGTTGGGTTGTGGTGGTGGTGGTGGTGTTGGGGTGGTGGTGGTGGTGGATGTGGGGTTGGGTTGTGGTGGTGGTGGTGTTGGGGTGGTGGTGGTGGTGGATGTGGGGTTGGGTTGTGGTGGTGGTGGTGGTGTTGGTGGTGGATGTGGGGTTGGGTTGTGGTGGTGGTGGTGTTGGGGTGGTGGTGGTGGTGGATGTGGGGTTGGGTTGTGGTGGTGGTGGTGTTCGGGGGCTGTGAGAGGGGGTGGAGAACGACTCTGTGACCCTCGTCTGTTTGTGTTCGGGTCGTCCAGACTTCCTCTAGCGAGTAATGGACTTCCTGTCGGGGGCCATAAATCACCGCCGCGCGACGCCTTTTCATCTTCCTTTCCGTCACCGCGGCGACGGAGACGTTGTTGTGTCTGTAGCGCGCGCCACTTACATCCCCTTCTCGCAGACGTTTTCTCTCTTACAAAGAGTCGCCGTCGTGACAACCCGGGCCCTCGTCCGACCCGGGGGGGGGGGGGACCGGGGGGGCCGCGGGGGCGAGAGGGAAGAGAAACCCACCCCAAAATAAATAAATAAAGAGTCCGAGAGGGCCCACAAATGTCAACCGCGGGAAGGCAATCATGAGAGCAAAATTACTTCCGCGCCCGTTATCAATCCACTCCCTGCAGGACCCTACGGCACGAGCGCTTAAAAGCCGCCGTGAAATAGAGCACGGCCGGTCCGGGCACGGTTACCTCCCCGCGGGGGGCGCTCCCTCCCCACCCCTCCCCACCTCGGGCGGAAGGCCGCTGCTAACCTTGCTATTAAACCCCCCCCCCCCCCCCCCTCCCGACAATCTCTGTCAACGCAATCTGCCCGAGCGCCTTGAGTGACGGGCGCCGATCGGTACGGGGTCATCGATGTGGCGACAGGGGCCTAAGTAATAACATGGCCGCCGCCGCGCC
>PIJE02000849.1:25000-27566 GCA_002895965.2 Coryphaenoides rupestris
CGTGTGTGTGTATGGAGGGGAGGGAAGGGGGGTGTTGAATAATGAATGCGGCCAATCACAGCTCCTGAAGCACACGGACACGAACACGGCGTGTGTGTGTTGTGCTTACGTGCGTTTAGGTGTGTATGCGTGTGTGTGTGTGTGTGTGTGCGTTTAGGTGTGTGTGTGTGCGTGTGCGTTTAGGTGTGTGTGTAGTGCTGTGCTTACGTGCGTTTAGGTGTGTATGCGTGTGTGTGTGTGTGTGTGTGTGTGCGTTTAGGTGTGTGTGTGTGTGTGTGTGTGTGGGTGATGAGAGGTTAACTCGTCCCTGGGGAGATGTTTAAAAGATAGAACAGTCACGGCTCCATGTGGTTGAGGAGATGAATTAAAGAAACACAAGACATTCACCTCGGAGGGGAGAGGGAGACCACCATGGGAGGATTTAGTGGCTCTGGCTGCTCTCTCCTCTCTCTCTCTACCTCTTTAGCTTTCTCTACCTAGCTCTACCTCTCTCTCTCTACCTCTAGCTTTCTCTACCTAGCTCTACCTCTCTCTCTCTACCTCTAGCTTTCTCTACCTAGCTCTACCTCTCTCTCTACCTCTCTCTCTACCTCTTTAGCTTTCTCTACCTAGCTCTACCTCTCTCTCTACCTCTTTAGCTCTCTCTACCTCTCCGTCTCTCTCTATCTCTCTCTCTACATTCGTCTACCTCTCTCTCTACCATTCTCTCTACATCCCTCCACCTCTCTCTCTACATCTGTATACCTGTCTCTCTACCTGTTTACCTCTCTCTACCTCTCTTGGCGGGGGGGGGTTGGAGGGAACAATGATGGAGAGAGATGGACAGAAAGTGGAACTGAAACAGAAAGAGAGACTGTAAGAGAGAGAGAGAGAGAGACAGACAGACAGACAGAGAGTGAGAGGGGGAGAGGAGGAAGAGAGACAAGGGTGGGAGAGGAGAGATAGACAGAGAGAGAGAGGGAGGGACAGGGAGAATGACATGACAGACACAGAGAGAGAGAGAGAGAGACAGAGAGAGAGAGAGAGAGAGAGAGAGAGAGAGAGCGAGAGAGGGGCGAGCGTTGCCTTGTCAAAGCCTTTGTGAGGCAGGCGGACGTCCTGTCAATCAACCGGCCTGGGGACCGAGACTCTGGAGATGATGACAGCACATTCTCTCTCTCTCTCTCTCTCTCTCTCTCTCTCTCTCTCTGTCACAACTACATCACTCTCTCTCACACTCTGGAGGGCTGCTGTCATTGTCGTCACCACCGTCCCGTGCTGAGTGACCTTTCGGGGCGGGGGTCGGGGAGAGGGTACTTCCTGTGCCGGTCGCAGTGCAAAATACCACAGAGAGGGAAAATAGGCACTCCCCTGCCTCCCCTCTCTCCCCTCTCCGCCTCCCTCTCTCCCTCTCTCTCTCTCCCTCTTGGACTGATTTGCGGTGACAGTAATGCCTGTTTATGAGGCCGCCTTGCCCTTGTCACGTTCCCAGAGCAGCGGCTCCACATTCAGAGCGATTAGACAATTAGGGGCCATTATGGTATTACACCACCACCACCACCACCACCACCACCTCCTCCATCTCCACCACCACCACCACACACTACAGTGCGGGAGGGAGGGAGGGAGTAGTAGGAGTAGGGGTCTCTCTATCTCTCTCTCTCTCTCTCTCTCGCTGGCTTGCTCACTTAACTCCTCGTCGCTGGAAGCTGCCATAAACGGGCTGTACTGATCAACCACCACCACCACCACTAGCAGCAGCCGTGGTTCACCGCGTGAACCACGGCTGCCCTATTTAAAAAAAAAATCTCACGTTCCGTTTGAATTAGCCGAGCTGAGGGAGATGGGGATGGAGAGAGGCTGTAGGAGGAGAGGATGAAAGGTGGTGGGAGAAGGAGAGAGCGGCGGAGTGGAGCGTGGGCTAAGTAACGCCGAAGCACTGAGCGTGATTTAACTTGGCTCGTTGCTGAAACACTAATTAACATAAGTCCACTCCCAGTCCTGCCAATTAATCGTAAAAAGCAACACGCGTGAACACCAACGCACACGCGTGTGTACCGGGCGAGATCCGGAGGTCGACTGCCAAAGACGACGAGTCGTTTACGAGGTCAGTCGGATGAAAATAAACGGCGCATTATACATTTTCTTTTCTTTCGCCCACTTCGTCGTACAGTAATTGATAAGAGGAAGGAATGAACGAAACCACCCAAGAACAAGTCTCTCTCTCTCTCTCTCTCTCTCTCTCTCTCTCTCCGGGGGAACAACAGGGGAACAGAATTAGGATTGGGAAGACTTTGAAGCAGCATGTCTAACCCAAGATGTTTGTTCCAAGCTCTGTCTTCCCTTAACATCAAAAACATGTCCGGATGGGGCGAGGGAGAGCTGTTAGGGGAGAGGAGAGGGAAGGTGGGGAGAGGAGAGAGGAGAGAGGAGAGAGGAGAGGAGAGGAGAGGAGAGGAGAGGAGAGGAGAGGAGAGGAGAGGAGAGGAGAAGAGAGGAGAAGAAGAGGAGAGGAGAGGAGAGGAGAGGAGAGGAGAGGAGAGTGGTGTGAGCAGTTAATATCCAGTACTGTGTTTAAAGCGTCATA
>PIJE02000849.1:36042-41060 GCA_002895965.2 Coryphaenoides rupestris
AGGAACATGGAACTGAGTCAAAACATAGAAAATGCCAAAAGAAAGTTGAAAAAATATGTTTAGAAAAATATTAAATATTAATATTGTCGCAATTAAAAGAAAAGAAAAAAAATTATAATGTGACATGAAGGTTTCCATAGGGGGTGGGAGTCATCTCTCTCTCTCTCTCTGTCTCTGTCACTCTCTCTCTCTCCCCCCTCCCTCCCTCCCTCTGTCACTCTCTCTCCCTCCCCCTCTGTCACTCTCTCTCTCTGTCACTCTCTCTCCCCCTCTGTCCCTCTCTCTCTCTCTCTCTCTCCCTCTGTCATTCTCTCTCTCTCTCTCTGCCCCCCTCCCTCCCTCTCTGTCACTCTCTCTCCCCCTCTGTCACTCTCTCTCCGTCCCTCTCTCCCTCCCTCCCTCTGTCACTCTCTTCTCTCTCCCCCCTCCCTCCCTCTGTCACTCTCTCTCCCTCCCCCTCTGTCACTCTCTCTTCCCCTCTGTCACTCTCCCCCTCTCTCTCTCTCTCCCTCCCTCCCTCTTTCACTCTCTCTCTCTCTCTCTCCTTCCCTCCATCTGTCACTCACTCTCCCTCCCCCTCTGTCACTCTCTCTCTCTCTCTCTGCCACTCTCTCTCCCTCTGTCACTCTGTCTCTCTCTCTGTCACTCTCTCTCTCTCTCTCTCTCTCTCTCTCTCTCTCTCTCTCTCCCCTCTCCTCCCTCTGTCACTCTGTCTCTCTCTCTGTCACTCTCTCTCTCTCTCTCTCTCTTCTCTCTCTCTCTCTCTCTCTCTCTCTCTCTCTCTCTCTCTCTCTCTCCGTTCTGCCCAAGTCCAGCACTACTGTTAGATCTGCAGCTCCTGTGTTAACTTCATTCCACTCGTGTTCATGACTCAGGGCTGTCAAGGCAGCCAAGTCCCATCCTGACCGTTTTTAGGTTTTGACAAGAAGACACAAAAGTGGTGACGATGAGACTCAACTACATTACGTTATAAAACGAATATTATTAAATCAAGACCCTCGTGAGTCGCACAATAAGGAGACATGCAGTGTGAAGGAACTTGTCTTGGATACAGACGTGCAACGTCGTTACTGAAACACCTGGACTCCGCATGTGGACGAGCGTTGAATCACAGTCCTATGACAAGGACAAGGGGCCCGTAGTTATGTCAAATGAGCACACGACGCACCGCCAGCGTGTCTGCCAACGACACGCTGGCGTCTCAGCGATGTATCTCTCATCTTGAGGTCGCTGGCTTGTTACACACGTGAAAAGGAGAAAGGTTAAAGGTTAAAGACGAAGCCAAGGTCAGTGACAATCACGCGTCTTGCAGCTAAAAGCCGAGCATGTAAATGTAACGTCTGCAGGGACACATGTCTATAGGAGAGACACTCGATGTCTATCCCTTTGTGGGTGTTTCCTAGTGTGTTGTGTGTGTGGTGTTGTGTGTGTGTGTGTGTGTGTGTGTGTGTGTGTGGTGTGTTTCTTGTGTGTGTGTGTGTGTGTGTGTGTGTGTGTGTGTGTGTGTGTGTGTGCGTGAGACAGAGAGAGAGTGTGTGTGTGTGTGTGTGTGTGTGTGTGTGTGTGTGTGTGTGTGTGTGTGTGTGTGTGTGTGTGTGTGTGTGTGTGCGTGAGACAGAGAGAGAGTGTGTGTGTGTGTTCAACGAAGAAAGACGGAGAAAGCTTACAACCCGAGAGAACCAGAGAACCAGAGACTGTGAGGACGGAGGAGTCAGTGGGTCGAAAATGAATTTGCTCCCGGTGTGAGTTCCAGACACAGTTTGAACCCGTTGGTCCTCTCAGACCCCCAGAGTCGTGCCCGCCGGGGTGAGGAGGGGTGAGGAGGGTGAAGGGGGTGATGGGGGGTGAGGGCTGGCGGCGGATTAAAGAGCAAAGAGCGACAGCACAGCAGATGCCGAGAGCAGAACAGCACGGAGGCGGCGGCGGCGGGGGGCCTCACCGCATTCCCCTGCTCTCCCTCAGCGGAACGCCATCCGTCTGCCATCCCACCCACCCACCCACCTCCGCCCACTCCTCCACCCCTACCCTCCCTCTCCAGCCAGACGACCGACGAGTTAGAGATCATCCACCGGACGACTAGACCAGACCACAGCGTGGCTGGCTGGCTGGCTGGCTGGCCCCCGAGAGACCCAGACCCAGGCACAGACAGGCAGGCCCCTGTCAGACTCCCTGCCCGACCCCTCACCCCCCCCCCCCCCCATCACTTAGTTGCTAGACCATCACACCCAGAGACCCCAGACTGGTCCTGAGCAGCACCGACTGTTGGAGCTCACATCCAAAGAGATGAGACGGACGGGGATCAATTAGAACACAACATCGCCCACAGAGAGTGGCGTCCCGGTGGGAGTTTACATTTAGATTGACATTTAGGACGCTTTCATCCAAAGTGACTTACAAAGAGTACATGTGTAGAAGGAGAGACAGCAATAGATCACTGTGGTACATAAAGATAAGAATAGAACAGGTTTAGAGCATTCATAGTTACAAGGTTAATAGAACGAGTTTCATAATTGCTAGGTTGTCTGCATAATATCTGAGATAAGAGCAGACGTGTCATTCTGAGTACATGTAAGAACATAAATATGCTAAACAATGCTAAGTACTGTTAATAATGCCAAGACGGACAAACGCGCAAGTCAGTGGTGATGAGTGTTGAACAAAAAAAACCAAGAAATCCCGATTTGCTTTCCGATTTGAAACGTGTCTTTGGAGGCGTCTCCAGCGGTCCCACCGTGTCTGACGGTGTAAACGCCGATCTGCGGTCCTGCGGATCAGCGCCGCGACGCCGGCGACACCGCGGGCGACACGACGAGCCCCCGGAGACGACAACATCGGTTCGCGCAGACGCGTCTCCCATCATTATCCTCAGCGGCGGCTCTTCCCCTTCGTCGCCGCCGCCGCCAAGATGTCCGATATAAATCACCCCTCCGCCCTGTCACACTGCTTTCCGTTTCAATTCACTCAATTTCCTCCTCCTCTCGCTCTCTCTCTCTCTCTCTCCCCCCTCTCTCTCTCTCAGTAAGTGTAACGGGTGGAGGGAGGGAGGGAGGTGGAGAGGGAGGGTGGAGGAGGTGATGACAGCGTGACACCCGGTTCCTTCCCACTGTGGGGTTTTTGTTCCAAGGGCAGGCACGTTGTCTTCGGTATGTTCCCAAAACAAATGAACAGTCCAATTACAGTAATTAACGATGATTATGCCGTTTTCATGGGGTTTCTCGTCGTCGTTGTTATTGTGGTTGTAAAAGAGCTAATATCAAAGGAGGTTTCAATCAATTCTCCGACACATTAAAGGCACACAAAGACCCGGCCGTCGGTTCTGGAACAACCGCACGGCAGCAGAGCTTTGACGCGGAGGACCTCGGGCAGCCAGCGACCCGTTCATCGCCTATCGGACCTCAGCCAGCGCAACTTCTCACCATAACAGGTAAGATTACAGGGACGCCGCGGCGCAATGCTAACATCGCATCTCTTTGGACGTTGCCAAAGGCACGCCTGCCCCTCACTCGCTTGCCAGCGAGGCGGGCAAAGGCAGAGGGCTTGACACCCATTGCACCCCCTGGAACCGTCCCTGGAAGGAGGGATCCCCCACTTTGAGTTCCTTCTCCAGATCTCTTCCTTGTTCATTAAGGGAGTCGTTTCTTGACCTTAGTGGGGCGCTATAGAGCTAGGGGGCGTGTCATAATCACATCACCCCATAATAATCATATGGCCTGTAAAGCTCGTTGAGACTGGAACTGTGATTAAGGGTTAGACAAATACGATTGACTTGAGACGAAGTGCGACAACAGCAAGACATGACGCTATAATGTGATTGGACGAGGTGCCAGGCAGTGGTGCCTCACACCGATGCTGCGGTAAACGGCATTTTAGTTGCCACAGAAAATAACGACTATATTCTAGATTTCCAAGTAAGTCATTATGTCAGGCAATCAGTGACGCACAAGTTCAACCGCTGGAGTCACGACGTAGCCACAGGTGGCGTCAAAGCGGCGGTTAAGTGCCTCGACGACGCTACGCTGATTGCCGATTGTAAAATATGCGCTACGACCGGTGAACAAGCGGCTCCGGTCGTAGCCTGCGTGCGTTGCGTTAGTCACCGAAACATTAACATGCGTACGAGCGCCGCCTGAGCACTTAAGACGCATTCAATCATCCCCACATGTGGAATTAACATTTATCCAAAGGCGACGACATGCACCTACAGCAGCCGGGAACGGACAAACATTTAGCTTCCGTCGCACAGGTTGCGTCTGCAGCGGTATGACCACACAACACAACACAACACAACACAACACAACACAACACAACACAACACACCACAACACAACACAACACAACACAACACAACACAACACACCACAACACACCACAACACAACACAACACACCACAACACAACACAACACAACACAACACAACACAACACACCACAACACACCACAACACAACACAACACACACACCAACACCACACCACAACACAACACAACACAACACAACACACCACACCACACCACAACACAACACAACACAACACACCACACCACAACACACCACAACACAACACAACACACCACAACACAACACAACACACCACAACACAACACAACACAACACAACACAACACAACACAACACAACACAACACACCACAACACACCACACCACAACACAACACAACACAACACAACACAACACACCACAACACCACACCACACAACACAACACAACACAACACAACACAACACAACACACCACACCACAACACAACACACAACACCACAACACAACACACAACACACCACAACACAACACAACACAACACACCACAACACAACACAACACAACACACCACACCACACACCACAACACAACACAACACACCACAACACAACACAACACAACACAACACAACACACCACAACACAACACACCACACCACAACACAACACAACACACACAACACAACCAGCAGTGTCTACACGAAACACCTCTGCCGTGAACATTTCAGGACTAAACAA
>PIJE02000849.1:52791-55291 GCA_002895965.2 Coryphaenoides rupestris
ACAAAGAACGGCAACTCTCCACAGTTTCTCACACAAAGAAGGGAAGAGAGGAGGTGGAGGAGGTGGGTGTTGGTTGATGGAGGTTTGCAGGGTCGGTGGAGATTGATGGGAGGCTATCAGTGTGATCTCAGCCCTGGTGGCCTATTAGAGCGGCCATATTGATCCACAGCTCGCCCCCCCCCCCCCCCTTGTGCAAAAAAGGTAAAAACCGTATTTCATCAACGCAGGCTCTCGATTGGCCAGAGGCATGGTCATCACCGAATATATCTGTGGAATATATACCACTCTAGTAGAGATTACAAGAGACATCTCTCTTTTAAAGTTTGTGATGAGAAGGGTTTAAGCATCAGGCAGGTTGTCAGAAACATCTTTTTATGGAATTTGTTAATCGCGATAAAGTCCTCAATAAGGATTTAATTCAAACTAAATATGCCGACACGGGCAAACACTCGAAAGGCTTTTAATTTCACGATACTGTAAGTAGACAAGAGCAGATTTCTGAAGCTGTCAACATTACAAATGTAATTAAATGAAACTTTTCTCTCGGTGTTGATCTTCTCAGAACGCTAACCGCCGGCCGCCGTCAGGGTCGCCAAAACACCGGAAAGAAAAATTGCCGGAAATGTCGGCTGTCTCAGCGAACTCCGTACGACGTCTCCTCGTAAAAACAAAGTGCAGAGGAAGAGGCTTTGGAAGGAGATGCCAGCGGTGGTTGACACCACGCTTAGTGATTGGAGTTAAGTGGTCTGAATACATTTCCCAGCCGACTTAACGTGACGGATCCACCAGCAGGGGAAAAGCCTGGATGATTCACGACGATGATTCACAATCAAAGCAAACGATGAATATTGCGAGATTTGGACAATAACATGACAATGATTTACAAATACAAATGGATTTCATTCATACATCACTTTAATCCAAAGCTCTTTACAGTATCGCCTCACATTCACCATTCATACACCGACGGCGGTGTCAACCATGCAAGGTAACAACCAACACGTCAGGAGCAGTTAGGGTTAGGTGGTGTCTTGATCAGGGACACCTCCACACTTAGCTAGGAGGAGCAGGTAGGGTTAGGTGGTGTCTTGCTCAGGGACACCTCCACACTTAGCTAGGAGGAGCAGGTAGGGTTAGGTGGTGTCTTGCTCAGGGACACCTCCACACTTAGCTAGGAGGAGCAGGTAGGGTTAGGTGGTGTCTTGCTCAGGGACACCTCCACACTTAGCTAGGAGGAGCAGGTAGGGTTAGGTGGTGTCTTGCTCAGGGACACCACGACACTTAGCTAGGAGGGGGAGGAGCCCGGGGATCGAACCAGCAACCTTCCTGTTGCCAGACAACCGCTCTCTTACCTCCTGAGCTACTGCCGACAATGATTTACAACGATTATGAAGCGAATCTATGTTTTAAATCCCCCGCCTTCCCGCTGTCATCTACAATGTTTAAAAATAGCAGTGAACATTTGAAACAAATGAATAATACTGCACATATAATAATAATACTGATAATAATACTGCACATATAATAATAATACTGATAATAATACTGCACATATAATAATAATACTGATAATAATACTGCACATACTTAGCACTTAACTAACAACAAAGCGTGAGGCTTCATAGAGCGACGTGTACTAAAGACTGCCTGTGGTAAGGGATATACACATACACACACACACATGCACACACGCACACACACACACACACACACACGCACACACACACACACACAGACAATGACACACCACACACACACACACACACACACACACACACACACACACACACAGACAATGACACACCACACACACACACACACACACACACACACACACACACACACAATGACACACCACACACACACACACGTGGCAAGACAATGAAAAGTAAAGGTGACTGCACAGGGAGATAACAAGGAGAGACAGGTTGTTATTTAAAACGGAAAAAAGGTGAAAAGTGTGTGTTCACTTTCGTGAGTGTGTGTGTGTGTGTGTGTGTGTCTGTGTGTGTGGTTGTCTGTGTGCATGTGTGTGTGTGCGTGAGTGTGTGTGTGTGCTCCAGTAAAACCAGCCTGAGCTACTCTGCCTTCATTACCACCCAGACTCATCCCCAGCGGGGCCCAGGGTGCGGGGTGTCTCGTCAGATTGGCCCCAAGGTCGCCGCCCTGCCCTAACGAGCATCAGTCAGAGTGCAAGGGGCCTTTAATGTCAGTGTGTGTGTGGCGGGAGTGTGTTGTGTGTGTGTGTGTGTGTGTGTGTGTGGCGGGAGTGTGTTGTGTGTGTGTGTGTGTGGCGGGAGTGTGTTGTGTGTGTGTGTGTGTGTGTGTGTGTGTGTGTGTGTGTGTGTGTGTGTGTGTTGGTGTGTGTGCTGGGGTGTGTTGTGTGTGTGTGTGTGTGTGTGTGTGTGTGTGTGTGTGGCGGGAGTGTGTTGTGTGTGTGTGTGTGTGTGTGTGTTATGTTCCCGTCTCTGCTTGCGTTCTTAAGTGGTGGGTCGCTAGG
>PIJE02000849.1:70291-75291 GCA_002895965.2 Coryphaenoides rupestris
TCACCATTACGAACGCATTACGTCACACTGCACACCAGTACACTCACTGCAAACATTAACAATGAGACACAAAGGCTTGAGAGATCGGCGGAGAGAGATTCCTGCGTTGAGGAATCCACGTGTGCATCCCTGCTTCGAAGAACAAGTTGAACAACAGCAGACGGTCAGAGGGGCGGCCGGAGACGACTGAGTGAAAGACAGGCCGATGTTCCCGGGGAGGCCGGAGATCTAAAAAGAGGTCGAAACCCGTCTCTCAAGCTGCCGTCAAACACAAACACACACTGCTGCTGAGTTCATACCTCCTCTCCACACTCTCTTCAATGGAGGCGTACAGAAAACGGAGAATAGGAGAGAGTTATCAAGACCCTGTCAACACAAGTGCTAAAGCCGAACTTCAGGGCGGAGGCGGCACAAGCAAAGCGGAAACCAAAAAGGCGTGAGGTCACGGAGTTACGCAGTGTTTACTGTGTAGTTAGGATCCACCAGATGCCTCCACCATTGTCAGAGCGCTTCTCGAATGCTTGGTGTCTTCTTTTAGCAGCAGATCCCACCTATTTCTATTAGGAATTCATCGTTAACTTTGAAACAATGGAAAGAAATCGCGTCCTGGCTTCGGCAGCAGCTCTGGACAAGAAGCGTCTGTGTTTCCTGGCATAAACCGGCAAGAAAGCAGCTGGGAGACGAGTACCGCCAACCGGTGCAAGAGTTGCGTCGTTTCGAGGCCTGCGGCGATTACGGTAACTTTTCAGCGACAGATCGTAAATCACTGGGTTGTCCGTGACAGCCGGGATGAGGTTCTCCTCCGCCGTTGTTGACAGTGTTGACATCGAATGTCTCGCCCCCTCCTCGATTTTAATTGGCCGACAAGAGAGAAGTGACATTGACGAGCGCAGCGTTGTTCCAAAAGTTGAACTATTTGCAACTGAAAGCGCTCGGAGCGGACCGGGAAAAAAAGCTGAGCGCCGAGGGCGGTGATCGCTGTCAACGCTGGACTTCATAGTTTGTATTGAGAATAGGCAGTGCCGGCGCTAAAAACGAATCCTGTGGACACAGGCCCTTCTTGTATAGAGATATTATTCCAAAGGTAAACTTTTATCACAAATGTACTTCTACAGTGGCCAAAGGTTTTGATTTTAAACCTCGACAGACACTTTATCTGAGGACGTTGGTGTCCGGAGTTCAGCAATGTTGGCCGAATTTGCCTCCCGATCCCCGCAGCCTCAAGCGGCACGATTGGTCGAAATGCATTTTGAGGCGAAATAAATGGAAACGCCCCCAGTTCACCTGGACATGAGTTTGGCTGCCATCAAACTTCACAGGTTCATCTGAAAGTCTTGATTTCTGAGACGGCATTTAATCGCGTATTGAGTGGGAGGGGCCAGCGATCACCGCTCTCTGTGCCGTCATAAAGCGCGGCGAATCGGATTGGACGCGTGGCGCCGTGGAGTTGTTATGACAGACTGACAGAGACAGCCACGGTCACAGGCTTTAAGATGGCAGCACTTTGGTCTAAAGTACCGACCGCCACCCGATTCTGGCAAATTGACTGCGAGGCGTGTGAAGGAGTGTGAAGAGTTGTTAACGGAGCCCCGGAACCCTGAGTGAAGGGGCGGGAAAAGAGAGGAGCCATCTCGTCTGTCTCTGACTCCTGACATTAATGCCAGCCTTCCCTCCCTCCCTCCCTCCCTTCCTCTCTCTCTCCCCCACCTCTCTTCCTCCCTCCCTCCCTCCCTCCCTCTCACTATACCTCCCTCCCTCTCTCCCTCTCTCTCCCCCCCTCCCCTCCCCCTCCCTTCCATCTCCGTTGGTATCTCACCCCCTCTCTCGCTCTCTCTCTCCCTCTCTCTCTCCCTCTCTCTCTCTCCCGTCCATCCATCTCCAGATCGGGCCTCATCGTTGACTCCCAGCGTTTGTTGCGGCCGAGCGGAACTGCGGCGCTCGACAGAAATAAGTCCCCTCACTTTTTTCCCTCCCCCGAGATGAAATGTCACACTAAGAAGAAGAAGAAGAAGAAGAAGAAGAAGAAATATCCCATTCCCCTCAGGGCCCAGAAGTGAAATGTTAGCGCCAAGATGGAGGAGGACAGACGCTTAAGTCAGAAGCGCCATCGTCATCGTCGTCGTCGTCGTGGTGGACCCAGACCTGGCCCATCTCCCCTGCTCAGTTCTGCTCAGTGTCTTATCTCTCCATCGCCACATCGCTGCTTTGCTCTCTCTCTCTCTCTCTCTCTCTCTCTCTCTCTCTCTCTCTCGCCGCTGTCTCCTTATTGGCTTAGCAGATAAGCTTGTTAGCGGAGCGACCCGCCGCTAAGGAAGCAGCAGTAGCATCCTGCAGCGTCCTGAGCTAACCCACGTAGCGTAGCGTAGCATCGCATCTGCGCCGAGGATTAGACGAGAAGGAGAGCGGGGAACTCGGAGCCCCCGATGACACCCCGGCGCCCGCCACAGGATTTGCCGTGTGAACAACAGCAACACATGTCACAGGTAAACATGTCAACACACACACACACACACAGACACACACACGCACACACATGTACTGACACACAAGTGACACGCAAACAAACACAAGTAAACAACACTCAGCATCATTTTAGGAGGAGGAGACCGGATGCAGGATTCCGTGTAAAAAAATTCTAATCATAATCATAAGGGCCTGCAGATTGAAAAGAATAGCCTGTATGGCTAAATGTGGCACATTGACATGATGATCACGTGATGTTAATTAATCCCTCAGTCCGTTCTTAAATAAATACAAAACAAACAAACTAACAATGATGTATTTTATTTGTATGCCGCTTTTCCCAGGTACTCAAATACACTCTCTACTCTACAATAAGGAGACACAGGAACAAAACTGTCAATATAAAATATTAACGAGCAGACAGGAGGACAGAGTGGAGGCGAGGAAGACTGGATGTTAAAATCAAGTTCTATTATTTTTCCTGCGGTATTTCCTGTAATAGACGTGCAGCAGACAGATTCGAGAGCGGGGGGGGGAGACAATCAATCAGACACAAAGGCAGACAGACAGGCAGACAGACAGACAGACAGCAGGGCGAGCAGATTGACAGGCGGGCTGGGTGGTGGAGGGGGTGGGGGGTGCTGGTGGTGGGGGTGGGGGGGTTGGGGGTGGAGGGGGTGGGGGGTGGTGGGTGGGGGGGGGTGGGGAGGGTGGTGGGGGGTGTGGGGTGGAGGGGTGGGGGGTGGGGTGGTGGAGGGGGTGGGGGTGTGGGGGGAGGGGGTGGGGTGGGTGGTGGAGGGGTGGGGGGTGGGGGTGGTGGAGGGGGGGGGGGTGGGGTGGTGGGGGGTGGGGGGTGTGGGTGGTGGAGGGGGTGGGGGTGGGGTGGTGGAGGGGGTGGGGGTGTGGTGGAGGGGTGGGGTGTGGGTGGTAGGGGGGTTGGGGGGTTGGGTGGGGGTGGCGGGGGTCCTCATGTCCAGGTTAGACCCTCCTCTCGGAGCAGACCTTCAGAACAGATGGGCCTCACAGCACGGAGGCGACAGGACAGCGTGCCAAAACAACACACACACACACACACACACACACACACGTACACACACACACACACACACACACACACATATGCTCATACTCACACACACATGCTTGCTCACACACACACATGCGCTCACTATGTACAGACACACCAGCACTCTCACGACACACACCACAACAGGCCGCTCACATTGTACGTGACACACACACTCTTACACCACACACTACACAAACATGGCATCTGTACGGATGTACGGACACACACACTGCTTACACACACACACGACACAGGCGCCGGGACACGCACATTCTCTTACAACACACACACACACAGGCGCCGGACACACACTCTCTTACACACACACACACAGGCGCTCACATGTACGGACACACACTCTCTTACACACACACACACAGGCGCTCACATGTACGGACACACACACTCTTACACACACACACACAGGCGCTCACATGTACGGACACACACTCTCTTACACACACACACACAGGCGCTCACATGTACGGACACTAGGGTTGGGTATCGTTTAGATTTACCGAATACCGGTGCCAAACCGATACTTTTAAAACGATACCGGTGCCAAAACGGTGCCAGAACCGATACCTTCTTTAAAAAGAGCAAACAACAACCAGTGTTAATTTCGTTAACGAAATGTTTGACGAAAAATATGCGTTAACGACCTTTTTCCCATGACTAAGACGTGACGTTGACGTGACGAAAACGGATCTTTGAAAATAAAAACTGTGACTAAATCTATTTTTACTTTCGTTGACGGGACGAAAATGTTAGTGGTGGACGAACGGACATTCAAAATTGAATTAATTATTAAAGAGTTTGATTCCAAAACGCGATAAGCGCCATTAACAAAAAAAAAAGAATCGTTTCTGCAAAACGCGACAACCGGCTAGTTTCTCTGCATTATATTATTATATTATTATATTATGATATTATTATATTATTATATTATTATATTATTATATTGCTGGTGATCTTGATCAAAACGTCCAGTCTTTCTACGCTCATTCAAGTAAAGTTGAACAGGACCAGGCGCTTCTGCGTCTTATAACAGTTAATAAGGTCCAGCGAGGAGGGGGGGGGCAGGCGCGCATTGTCGGGTTTTTATCAATCAGATGAATGCATCAAATCTTCGCGCAGTATGACGATCTATGCAATCACTAGAAGGATACCCGGTCTGAAATGCGGTGGATATTTAAAATGGCATTTAACTACTGGCAACCGCAAATGAGGCACCGAAATATGCGTTTTGATCGGTACGGTTAGTACCGGTTTGTACGGGAACCGGTTTCCATAGTGGTACCGGTTCTCGGTACCCATCCCTAACGGACACACACTCTCTTACACACACACACACAGGCGCTCACATGTACGGACACACACTCTCTTACACACACACACACACACACACACAGACACATGCGCTCACGCACACACACACACACACACATACACACACACACACACACAC
>PIJE02000849.1:77791-100291 GCA_002895965.2 Coryphaenoides rupestris
CTCACTTTGGAACCGGTGTCCCGCTTGGCGCGTTGAAGTCCAAGTGGCTCGTTCATTTAAAAATAATATTTTGGCGTCTTGACGAAGGTCAGGCTTCTCGGACCCTTACAGTACAACCAACCACAGTGTGTGTGTGTGTGTGTGTGTCACAAAGTTGCCGTGGGTCGTAACCATGGAGATAATCCTCTTTCCTAGAACTGTTATCCCAAAACTGTTTTTTTAAATCTCATCGTGTTCGACCTCAAGCTGAAACATTTTACGCGGTTGATTTCTGGGCTTTCCGCTGGGAAATGTTCTGAACTCGATGCAGAATTGATGCATAATCCAACCAGCGACATGATTACAGGTGTAGTCTAGTTCATGCCTCCAACCTTAGACGTTTGCCAGGAGGGGCAGGCAGCCAATCACAGCTCAGGCTGCTGTAGCGTGGCAGGTGCAGGAGGGGCAGGCAGCCAATCACAGCTCAGGTTGTTGCAATTGGGCATGAGCAGGCAGCCAATCACTCAAGTAAGGTGTACGACGTAGAACCACGATATTTTGTATGAAAAAAAACGGCAACACACTCACACACACACAAAAAATAAACGCTTTTCTGAGCATTCAACACAAAATAAAAATCTGAATTGAGAATAAAAAAGAATGTAATTATTATATCCGCTTGACACGCAGATGCAGGACACTGAGAGTGTAACGACACACACACACACACACAGAGCCGCACCACAAATCTTCTGCCATATTGTTCACTAATTGCAGGTGGTGGTGCAGACTGCCTAGAAGTGGCAACTAAAACACTAATGGGGATCTTAATTAAATTCCCAAACTCCGTGTGAACGGGATCGTGTTTAGCCACACGGCAGCAACACCAGCAGTTATAGATCGACCGCAATTATTGCATCCACTCAATTATGTTTTAATTGGGGAGGGTGGGGAAAAAAAAACCAGTTCAGAGTTCGAGATTTCCACGGCCACCATGGAACGCTAATAGCCGTCATCTGTTCTGTGGTGCACCGTCACAATGTGTTGGACGACAAACTATCATTTAAACACATTTCCATCTTATCTACGCAAACGACAATATATGTGATATGAGAGCTGAGACTCAACAGTCGAAACCATCGAGAACCAACTTGGTTTTTTTCAACTTACAAGCACGATTGTTTTCATCAAGGTTGTGTTTCATCACATAAAACCACCGATAAATTGATAATTCACTGTCTGCACCCATTTGAAACCTGCTATTGTATTGTAATTTTTGCATTGCTTTGCATTCGATTTATTGGTTTTATTCGGAGACTGTGATTGGATCACAGCGAGAGGAATGTTGAAAGAAGCTCAAAAATACATAGGAGAGTGAATCCTAATACTCATAGTAATCTAATACATCAATTCTGCAAAGCGGGGGACACTTTATATAGCTGGTGTTTTGAAGTCAAGTGCGTCTTACTATTTTAAAGAATCAAGAATGACTTTTGCCCAGACTATTTCAGATTATATCAAGCCACAGTCACACAGTCATATCGGTGTGTGGTCTTCCACTCGACGTTCAACAAATGGGGGAAATAATAGAAATAAAAGTATGATACAGTCTATGTGCTCTCATGTTTGTAACCACAGCTAAAAACCATCGAGTATTCGTCTAATATCTGGTGAGCGTGGCCCTGAACCCGACCGAGACATTACACAACAGAATGCAACGCTCGCAATGTTTTCCCTCAACACCCTCAACATTTTGCTTTCCCGCGGACTCTCTAAAGTTCAACTCACACTGAACCACATAAACAAGTGAAGTAAAAGGTCAGCTGCATAACTAAATATTCATATTATGTACCGAAACGCGATCGTTTCTCTCCCCGTAGAGCGTCGCTCTGAAGCGCGTTTACTGCAAGTTGAGAGTTTTGCATAGCAGCAAAAAAAACAAACCACCACCCACCGCCTCCAGAACCCTATAGCCTATTCAAACTGGAAGTTGCCAGGAAAAAAAAATACAAGAAATACTCACAATCAGCCACGACCTACGAGTTTCTCGTTAGCATAGCTGGAGAAAATAGCTCTGCGGTTTTGGGTGGTTTTCAAAGGTCCTGTATGCTAGAATCATCAGTTCCTTCAGGGACTATGTGTAGGATTTTACAGGCTGGCAACAGGGTGGGATTAAACTGAAAACATGAGCGCTTCTTCCCCGACTCGCTCTGTTGCATTCTACTTTATCTTAATCGGGTCGGACACGCTTATATAGCTTATCGCATATATTATAAGGATAATGGCAAAACATTTCAGTTCTTTCATAGCTTTTTCATTCGTACTAGGTATGCTAACATTATTTTATGATTCTTATTATCTTAACCCACGGAGCTCACACTCCAGTGCTCTAAATGCACGAGCTCCAGCAGGCTGCAGTTCATTTATCGGCCACAGGGGTCAGTAATGAGAAGGAATCCATGATTCTTACGTGTAATACCTCTTAAGTATGTCCTTTTAGTGACAATGAAAGGTCGGTTTTTAATAACTCACAATCAAATCACCCAGCATGGATTAACACAATCCCAACCAGACACACAGTGCATCGTAACAACGCAACACACCCAGCGTTCCATCGTGCAACATTGCAACCACATCTACAACCAGTGTAGCGTAGCTCCACAACGCAACTACAAGCACAACCACAGCTAGCTCGGAGACTCACCGCGGCGTGCTTCTTGTGGAGGTCTTTCTTCTTCCTCTTGCCCGCCGCCGCGGACGTCAGGCGAGGGTTGTTGTTCTCCTGGTCCGAGGGCAGGTGGTGGCCGTGGTGGTTGTTGTTGTGGTTGTGATGGTTGTTGTTGTTGTTGTTGTGGTGGTTGTTGTGGTGGTCGAGGTGGTGGTGGTGATGGTTGCGGTGTTGGGGGTGGTGGTGGTGGTTGTTCTTGATCGAGGGGTCGAGGGTCAGGCCGTTGGGGACCCGCGACGCCTTCTTCTTGTGCAGGGGTCCGGCGAGGCCGTGGTCGACCTCCGTGCCGTTCTCAGGCCTGCTGGTCGAGTCCATCTGTGGGGATAATCAAAAAGATACGAGATGAGGAACCGGTCTTTGGCGTTAGCTCATACTAAAAATGTGGAGTTTATGTGGTTGATGGCTGTTAAGCAGCCTCACCTGGCCAGATTCAGGCTGATGAGACTCTGGAGCCCCATTCAAAAGCAATATAGCCGACCAGCATAACAAAACCAAACAAAATGCTTGTCATGTTGAGAAAGGTTGCTCACACTCATCCAACTCATCAAACTGGTTTATTCAACATGCGCCATAGATGTCCTGGTGGTGGGAGAAGCCGCTACTGCCAACAACGATATTGTAGAGATTGAGTTAGATAAAATAAAGAGATTTTTGGACGCAATAAACCCGGAACAGACAGACAGTCGTAACGAAACCCAACACAAACACACCGACAACACAGCGGTGTGTGAATCCCCCACAATATGACGTGTTGTGTGTCATCGCTAGCTCGTATAAAAGACGTGTCTCTGAAAGAATAAAATGCTTGTGAGACAACAACAACAACAACGACGACGACAACAGCAATGGTTGAACAACGGCTGAGCTGAACACAACATCAACAGCATGTGGGAGCAAAGCGACACGCAAACAACAAGCGTGAGCGCAGCGGTCGAGGCGCCAAAGAAATCCGCATAAAAGAAACGTGTTACGTTAGCTTCCTCCTCCACCCTCCATCTCCGGGCAGCACTTCTATTGAGCACTTAAAGCTGAGACTGAGGGGGAAAAAAATGGTCTCGTCGCCGTGGCGGCAGCAGAATGCGTTCTCTCCCGCCGCACGCCGGCAACAACAACAACAACAACAACAGCAACACAGACGGAAACGTCCTCTTCACGAAGCAAATTGGCCGGTGAAAAGAAGTCCCGATGCAGCGGAACGGTTTCTGAACTGACAGCGGGGCTGATAGTGTTTGACGGTTCGCCGATCAATAACGCAACCCGGCTGCCACGTCGGAGGCCCGGCCGTCAGAGGTGAGAGTTACGCGAGGCCGATCGATTTCACGCGATTTACAACACTCAGGCGTGCGTGTGTGTGTGTGTGTGTGTGTGTGTGTGTGTGTGTGTGTGTGTGTGTGGTTGTTTGTGTTTTGTCGTCGCTGTTGTGTTCAGTGTTTGTGCGACAGACAAAAGAGCAGCACTCGGGGGTTAGGAGGACGATTGCCGTTCGGACGGAGACAGATCAGATGTCAAATGATTTATCAGCGATGACGGTGATGCGATCAAGAGGAACGATTTGCGATGTTGTCGTTGTTGTTTACTCCGTGACAGATTTAGCAAAGCAAACGGATGAGTGACCACTGGTTGTCTATATTGTACATACCCCTCCAGCTATTAAGCAATTATGAAACTCGTTCTATTAACCTTGTGACTATGAATGCTCTAAACCTGCCTCTATTCCTTATCTTTATGTACCACAGTGATATATTGCTGTCTCTCCTTCTAACACATGGACTCTTTGTAAGTCACTTTGGATGAAAGTGTCTGCCAAATGCCCTCAATGTAAATGTTAAATGTATTGTGTGTTGTAACGACCAAATGTGATTTGTCTTGGTTTGGTGTTGTCACTTCAGTTTAAAAGACCAGAATTTAAGACTTAATTTACTGTTCTTATTTATGAAATGAAAACAATAGAATTGAACAGATGTATCTTATGAATAATGAATGTGCGTGGTGGTACTGAACCACCAGCAGGTCGACTTGATAAAGAGCTAATGCATTATGAAATTTGCACAATATTCCAAATGTACATTTCAATGTGTTGAATTCAGGAGATTAGTGATATACATAATCCTCTCTCTCTCTCTCTCTGTGTCTCTCTGTGTCTCTCTCTCAATACGAACCCTTTTAACAGAGCAGGTGTTCCACGACGACAAGATTCGTCATGTCGGCATAACGCACATTGAACATCACATTTGAGATAATTCCGCGCATAATAACAACGCGCACAAACGTCTGGAACACATCTGTGGCGTCGGTAACAAGATAACAACGGGGCCCCGGAGGGGGGGGGGGTGGGGGGGGGGGGGCGCCACGGGGGGCCTACGGGTGACCGTTGGACCGACAGGTGACTCCGTGAGACGCGTCGAAAGCTGTTTGTTCCCCTCGTCAGGTGAACAAGACAACAAACAAACCAACAACAACAACGCACATGTACTCACACAACAAGAGACGAGACAGCTGACGGTCGGGAAGTGTGTGTGTGTGTGTGTGTGTGTGTGTGGTGTGTGTGTGTGTGTGTGTGTGTGTGTGTGTGTGTGTGTGTGTGTGTGTGTGGTCTGCGAGCTTCTAAGACAGAATGTATTATTTATTATTTCTCTGATTGCAGAACATTATTCATGCGTTGTGTTCTTCTCGCTGTACCCAGACCAGTTCTCAGGTTTATTTCAAGCATCTTATAATCGTCTAGGAGGATTCCTCCTGCGTTTTGTGCATTTCGTGCGTGTTATCAGTGAGGAGGGAAAACACACACAACGCCGTAGTCTCTCGCTCTCTCTCTCCATGTCTCTCTCTCTCTTCCCCTCCCTCTCGCTCTCGTTCTCTCCCTCTCTCCATGTCTCTCTCTCTCTCTCTTTCTCCATATCGCTCTCTTTCTCCATCTCTCTCTCCATCTCTTTCTCCCTCTCTTTCTCCATCTCTCTCTCTTTCTCCATCTCTCTCTCCCTCTCTTTCTCCATCTCCCTCTCTCTCTCTTTCTCCATCTCTCTCTCCCTCTTTCTCCATCTCTCTCTCCATCTCTTTCTCCCTCTCTTTCTCCATCTCTCTCTCTCTCCCTCTCTCCATCCCCATCTCTCCATCTCCATCTCCCTCTCTCCATCTCCATCTCCCTCTCTCCATCCCTCTCTCCATCTCTCCCTCTCTCTCTCTCTCTCTGTCCCTCTGAACGTCTACAGACGATGAGTACATTCGTTATCCGCCACCGTTTTCTCCACTCCGATAATCGCTTGTAAATTACAGATGTGCTCCAACGCGCTGCTTCACCCGCTGCACGCGTATCTCACCGGAACACAGTGCACACGATGGATGTATGGATGTATGGACGATGGATGTATGGATGTATGGACGATGGATGTATGGATGTATGGATGTATGGACGATGGATGTATGGATGTATGGACGATGGATGTATTATTTGCGTATCAAACGATTTTTTTTCTCTAATCACAGTTTTCTTCTTCTTCTTCGGCATCACGGACCTCCGAGAGGCTCCCAGGAATATCGAAGCGCTCGAGCTAAACTCTGGAAAACGTACAAATGTGTTGCAGCCTCATCTTTCTAGTTTGCTCATTAGTAATTCACAGAAACAAAAAGCACAAAAGGTTCCCTCGCGCTAATATTGAATACAGGCAGTGCTGTGTTTAGGCCGGATTAAAATCAACACTGGAAACTGCCTCGGAACGGAGCTTGCATAGCAATGAGACACTGTGCGCTAAAATAGTTATATACAGTATATACACGGTATACATACATACATATATAAATATATGCAAAACGGTGGTGCTGGCCACCGTTTTTTACCAAAGTACCTGCTCCGTGTACTACTAGTAGGAGTACTATTTCTGTGTATGTGTGTGTGTGTGTGTGTGTGTGTGTGTGTGTGTGTGTGTAGAGAGAGAGAGAGAGAGAGAGAGAGAGAGAGAGAGAGAGAGAGAGAGAGAGAGAGAGAGAGAGAGAGAGCGAGAGAGAGAGATATCAAGCCATCACACAACTTCCCCTGGGACCGCTCTCTCTCTCTCTCTCTCTCTCTCTCTCTCTCTCTCTCTCTCTCTCTCAGAGTAGTCGTAGTAAATTAATACAGACGAAACAAGAATAGACTTGGAACGATGAAGAATAAAAAATGTTCAGCTGGGATCACACACACACACACACACACATATTCTTACTGTGTGTGTGTGTGTGTGTGTGTGTGTGTTTGTGCGTAATTCGTGGTATAAAACATCCTCTCCGGTGTTGTTGACACGCTTACACTTTGTTCACACTTTGAGAGTGAAGTTCACTGATTAATTAATATGAATCCATTTTAAGTCATTCTTCTTAATTCTCCGGCGCTGCAGAGACCGTTCAAAGCAGCAGTCACCGTGTATTAACCAACGTTCCCAGTAATAGACCCACTTAATTTCACATTAAGAGAGAAAATCTGTCCCTGCCAAATCACTGTTTATTATTCAAGATCCGTGCGAAGTTCACCGCAGCATACAAAGCGATTTGCAAATGAAGACGTCGGAAAGTGTGCCAAGAAATCGTCAGTGTTTGGGGGCCAATCCCAATCATTATGATTCACTGCGGTACCCCCAGTATATATAAATATATACAATATACACAAGCGCACAGTGCATTAGTGTATGTTCTGTCATCATTAACAGCCCACTGGTATTTTGGTAGCAGTACAAGGTATTAATTAAAATCAAACATTGCTATCAAAGTCTTGGCAGAAACAAGTGATTCCTGAGGACTAGACGTCCCAGTGTGTAAACCTAAGTGGTCACATTTCAGCTGTACGCCAACCACAAGACATACTATGGCTCTGCGACCTCCTCCCTTTGTTCGGGGGGGGAATTCCATTCCATCGGTCGTTCCCTCACAAAACGAACATTTCGTACACATTTCAGGATTCTTTTTTGTCCGTCGGCCTTGATTACACAACAAGCGATTCGAATCTCCTTTGAAAACGGGTTTTGTTGTGAGATCACGGTGCGAGTAGAGAGCGGTTTCCCTCCGTCTCCCCGAAAACCAGACCGTCGAGGAGTTGCTGTTGGCTGTTTGTTGGTGTGTGAAGTTCTGTCAACTGGTACACACTGGTACACATCAGTGGGGACGGCTCACAGAGATTGTGAACGTGAACGTGTGTGTGTGTGTGTGCACACCAAGCTGGGACCTCGTGTTCAAAGGTTGCTTTATTCTATACTTTTGTATTCTATACTTATTTTTTCATATTTTTTAGTTTGTTCTTGTTGTTTCCTTGCTGTTTATATACCTGTTACCACCACGACACCGAGAAGTATATCCTGTACAGATGAACTGTTTAAGAAGGCTTCGTAACATATTTCAAGTGTTTCCCCAAAAACATATAAACTTCCCTGCATCAATAACCCCAATAATCGCTGCAGTGAAGCAAAGTTTCACGTCAAAGCGTTTGCCATTATTTTCTATTTCTATATTCATGTATTAATTGAATCAGATCGTCGGAAGTCATTTTAATTTTTTAGTATCAAAGTGTAAATAAATAAATAAATCAATAACTGCTCCAAGCAATAAAATCCCCGAAGCTTGGTGCTTAATAGATCATCCTACTCTCGTCCACCGCGGTGACTTACAGTACATAACCGCTCTCAGCCACCTAAGTCCAGTATTAGACCGGAATAATCCCCCGCTGAGTCTTACTCCACGTTGTTCTCCCACGAAATGTCTCTGCTGCGCTAAAATCCCGGCGATCGTATATCGTTGTCCTCGACGTTATCACAGGAAATAAGAGCGGAGGGGTGGAGAGGGTGAACATGGTGGGATCTTCACAGTCTTCCCTCACCACCATATTTCATGAGGGGAAATGAGACGACATCTTTACGAGGAGGACAGCGTGACACAGTTCTCTGTATAATTTGTTGGTCGCCTTTCCGAGACGTTGTGGGGAAACAGAAATAAAGACGTCAGGTTAATGTGTACACACAGCTTGGCGGTATACATGATGTC
Organism: Coryphaenoides rupestris; assembly: GCA_002895965.2. Taxonomy (NCBI): domain Eukaryota; kingdom Metazoa; phylum Chordata; class Actinopteri; order Gadiformes; family Macrouridae; genus Coryphaenoides; species Coryphaenoides rupestris. The sequence continues at coordinate 86,502 of PIJE02000849.1, forward strand.
AAAGGGATTTTTAGACGCAGCGATCAGAAATCTAAAATCAAAGTTTTCTATCACACATGCTTCGCAATGTTTTATTTAATTATTTAGACATTCTTCTATATGGTCCAACGCCTATTATCATGGCTGCTGCGATCTACTTATCATTACGACACACACACACACACACACACACACACACACACACACACACACACACACACACACACACACACACACACACACACACCCCTGTCGTGCGCTGGGGTGTAATATTCTTTGTCGTTCATGAGTGTACGCTGTGTATATCTGCAGAGCCAGCAGTGCAGTGTGTTGTGCAGACAAGCGAGCAAATGGTTCCCTCCTCCTCCACCTCCTCCTCCTCCTCCTCCCCCCTCCTCCTCCATCTCCCCCTCCACCTCCTCCTCACCCCCCTCCTCCTCCATCTCCCCCTCCACCTCCTCTTCACTCTGTCCTCCTCCTCCTCCTCCTCCTCTTCCTCACCCCCCTCCTCCTCCATCTCCTTCTCCACCTCCTCGTCGTCCCTCCCCCTCCACCTCCTCTTTACACTGCCGTCCTCCTCCACCTCCTCCGCCCTCCTCGTCGTCCCTCCCCCTCCACCTCCTCTTCACACTGCCGTCCTCCTCCACCTCCTCCGCCCCCTCCTTCCCTATACCTCCTCTTCCTCCTAACCCCCTCCTCCTCCTCCTCTTCCTCCTCCACAATACCTACAAGGTTCCTGTAAACAAACAAACAAACAACACACCACACACACACACACACACACACACACACACACACATATCGTGGATTTCACGTGTGTATCATTGGGCTTCCTTAGTATTATCATTGGTGTATTATTGGCAGCGTACTGTTGCTTTAGCATAGCGAGTTATTGGAAGAAGCTGTGCTAAAGGGCATGATGGCTAACACCTTATAACACCTCCAGACGAAACACTGAGCGACTTAACCGAGTGGCTGGAATGAATCTTTCCGTAGCTCAGACATATGGGATGGACTCACTGCTCTTATGAACATCCACTCTCTGCTTGTTACTGACAATGCATTGAGCATTCTGCAGCCTGCGTGAGCGCATATACAATACAGGCACTGTGTGTGTGTGTGTGTGTGTGTGTGTGTGTGTGTGTGTGTGTGTGTGTGTGTGTGTGTGTGTGTGTGTGTGTGTGTGTGTGTGTGTGTGTGTGTGTGTGTGTGTGTGTGTGTGTGTGTGTGTCAGACAAAGAGAGTGTGTTTTATACCTGCAGTGTTTTTATTTGAATCCTCACACACCAACAGGGCCCAGCCAGCCAAGCGCAGCCAGGCCCTGACTGTCTGTCGGTCTGTCTGTCTGTGGGCCTGCCAGCTAAGTGCAAGACTTAATGAAAAGCAAACACGTCCCACATTAAGTCACGAGAACATTTCCACATTGTGCACCGACTCGATAAACAAAGATATAAAAGGCCGGGGAAGTACGACATGAATAAATACCGAAACAGAACAAACTATGCTAATGAATTCCAGACTCGTACACGTCAGCACAAGGCAGCTGTGTCACATGGAGTCGCTTATTACACAGCTTATGGTGAGGATTCTCATCGTCGTGATTCTCATCGATGATCCTCATTCAAAGCACGACGGCGTCGTCCAAAAAGAACAAACGGCCGGGAAGGAAGTAGGAGCCGAGGAGCCGAGACAGCCGACCGGACCGACGCAACGGGGCGCCGAGGTGGCCGGCCAGAACTCACCAGGAGGTCACCGGCGAGACCTGACGTTCCGACAGACGTGAAGGCAACCTCGGGGCCGGCGAGCACGCGGTCAGACAGACAGCGCTTGCTTACGTTCGACTGGAGTTCACCGCCGGTCTCCGATTGAATTCATGCTGTGCAGAATGATGTGCTGATGACCGGTCAACCGGTTGTGTCAACAAGTCTACAAGAGGTGTTAAAAGAGGGGAGCGGGGGGAGGCGGAGAACAGGAGTCTCGCGTCCACGCTTAATCAGCAGGTGACCAGAGGTGGGGCAGTATCGGTCAGATGTACTTACTTTACTTTACTGTTTACTTGTTGAATAAATTGTACGTGTAAGCGTAGTTTCGACAACGCGGAGTCCAGGTGAACTCTGAACAGGTGGGTCTCGAGTCTCCACATGACTCGCGTCAACGCGGAGTCCAGGTGAACTCTGAACAGGTGGGTCTCGAGCCTCCACATGACTCGCGTCAACGCGGAGTCCAGGTGAACTCTGAACAGGTGGGTCTCGAGTCTCCACATGACTCGCGTCAACGCGGAGTCCAGGTGAACTCTGAACAGGTGGGTCTCGAGTCTCCACATGGCTCGCGTCAACGCGGAGTCCAGGTGAACTCTGAACAGGTGGGTCTCGAGCCTCCACATGACTCGCGTCAACGCGGAGTCCAGGTGAACTCTGAACAGGTGGGTCTCGAGCCTCCACATGACTCGCGTCAACGCGGAGTCCAGGTGAACTCTGACAGGTGGGTCTCGAGTCTCCACATGACTCGCGTCAACGCGGAGTCCAGGTGAACTCTGAACAGGTGGGTCTCGAGTCTCCACATGACTCGCGTCAACGCGGAGTCCAGGTGAACTCTGAACAGGTGGGTCTCGAGTCTCCACATGACTCGCGTCAACGCGGAGTCAAGGCTGAGGCGACCGCAGGCGTATGTGGATTTCAAACGAGCAGCTCGCTAGCAGCTAATATTTACAGGAGGAGGAGTGAGCAGCGAGTGGCGGTTGTCAGCGTTTGTCTGACAGACCGTACATCACAACACCGTGTTGACTCGGAGCTGTCAGGAGAGCTACGGTGAGTCTGTTGTGCTCACGTTAATGCGTTTAGTAATATATACACGTTTAGTAATATATACACGCAATATATACACGTTTAGTAATATATACACGCAATATATACACGTTTAGTAATATATACACGCAATATATACACGTTTAGTAATATATACACGTTTAGTAATATATACACGTTTAGTAATATATACAAGCGGTAAATCACGCCTCTTTTCACCGTAACGCCGTCTAAATATTCACGTCAACGGTGTTCCGCGCGACTGAGAGCACGTTTCACTCGACGTGCTCCTTTACGCAGGCTGATGAAGACAGACAGAAACGTACACCTACCTAGTACATACAGCATGTACATGAGAGAAGACTAAAACTACTTGTATTGCATGAGAACTACAGATGGTGTCGTTCGGGTACAAGTGAAGAAGTGAACACACACACACACACACCTGTATTTAATAGGCAGTTAACGATGAAACGTCACATCGTTATTACCTCCTAATTAGCACTAAGTGAGTCATCCGATACGAGACGATTTCAGACAGATAGGAGACTGATTCCTGCTCTACTCTGATTGTCTCCGTGAGATTGGAGAGAGCTGGACGTCTCGTGGAGTAGAACGTGTTGAACTCAAAGGACTCCTATCATACCCACCAGGTGTGAGCGTGATTGACATCACAAGTGGGAGTGTCCACCTAGAAGTATGATGGATGGATCAGCCTACCAGTTGCTACGGTACACTGGGTAGAGCTCTCTCTCTCTCTCTCTCTCTCTCTGTCTCTCTCTCCTTCCCTATCTCCCTCTCTCCCCCTCTCTCATTCCCTCTTTCTCCAGCTCCCTGGCTGGCCGCCACGGCGACGAGACGGCGACAGACACCTCGACCGGGAAGCGCGAGCGACGGCGGTGTCGCCGGAGTGTCGCCGGAGTGTTGCCGGAGTTGCCTAGCAACTGGACACAGTCGGGGGAATAGTTTTGACTGGGAGACATCGCTGTATCCCCAAAGCCAACGTTGTTCTGGCTGCATACCACATGGTGGTGCCAGGGCTGGTGGTGGTGGTGGTGGTGAGGATGGAGGTGGTGGTGGTGGTGGAGGTGGTGGTGGTGGAGAGGATGGAGGTAGTGGTGGTGGTGGAGGAGGTGCTGGTGGTGGTGAGGATGGAGGTAGTGGTGGTGGTGGAGGTGGTGGTTGTGGAGGTGCTGGTGAGGATGGAGGTAGTGGTGGTGGTGGAGATGATGGTGGTGGAGGTGATGGTGGAGGTGATGATGGTGGAGGCGGTGGTGGTGGAGGTGCTGGTGGTGGTGGTGGTGGAGGTGCTGGTGAGGATGGAGGTTGTGGTGGTGGTGGAGGAGGTGATGGTGGTGGTGGTGAGGATGGAGGTAGTGGTGGTGGAGGTGGTAGTGGTGGAGGTGCTGGTGGTGGTGAGGATGGAGGTAGTGGTGGTGGTGGTGGTGGAGGTGCTGGTGAGGATGGAGGTAGTGGTGGTGGTGGAGATGATGGTGGTGGTGGTGGAGGTGGTGCTGCTGGTAATGGGACGGTTGGGGATGAATGAATGCTCGAAAACAGCTCTATTCTTATCTTCATGTACCACCAGTGATATATCGCCGTCTCTTTCTACAAAATGTTCTTATTGTAAGTCGCTTTGGATAAAAGTCCTACATGTGAATGTCATGTAGTGATGGAATAAACATAAAATACTTTTAGATCTTCCGTCGTGCCTTAAGGATATCGCCTCGCGAGGCATTGTGATGGATTTTCTCCGTCTACGAGAGCGACACTCACTACTAGAAGGTTCGTGGTGCGTACGACTGACTCCGGGATGTCACAACACAACAACAGGATATCAGGCTTCAATGTTCTGACTATTTAATTGAATTGAACACGTAGACCGTAACGTTAGACCAAGATGGCTTAAGAACCGAGGAACAGCGAAGCAAAAGCAAACAAGCAAGAGCAAAAGCAAACAACGCAATGTCTAAAATGTCATCCTGTCTCATAGATAATAGATAGATAATTGGATTCCCCTGATTATTATTTATACTGTAACAAACGGATTTAACTGCCGGAGACGAAGAGATTACTCCACCCACCTTTCTCACACAAAACAAAACCAGAAAACAGATTTCTTCATTTTAATTACAAACAAAAACAAAAGCTTGAGAGAGGAAGCTTGTCGTCTACCTCCTGCCTATAGCACGGCCCCCTGTATCTGTAGACCACGGAGCGAGGAGGAGTCCTGTTTGAGACCAGAGACGGAACCAGACCAGACGACAGACAGACACAGCGGTCTATTCATAGACAGCCTGCAGTCGCTGCAGCAGCAACAGACCAGGCTATTAGCAGCAGCAGACCAGGCTAGCAGCAGCAGCAGCAGACCAGGCTAGCAGCAGCAGCAGCAGACCAGGCTAGCAGCAGCAAGCGCAGACCAGGCTAGCAGCAGCAGCAGCAGACAGGCTAGCAGCAGCAGACAGAGAGAGAACTCACAATCAACATGTTCTACTAGCGCGCGGCGCACACACACACAACACACAACACACACACACACACGCAACGCACGCACGCACGCACGCGCGCGCACGCACGCACGCACGCACGCACACACCACACACACACACACACACACACCCACACGCACACGCACGCCGCAACCAACACACCACACACCACACGCGCACGCCACACGCACACGCACTGGGAGGTTATGCAGGGGGGAGGAGGGAGGGGGGGAGGTAGGGGGCGGGGTCACATCTCAGTATCAATTAAACTCAGCTTTACAGACCTAAGACAGTAAATAAACTGTACAGCTTTCTTTGAAACAGATTTGTGTGTCATCGTGTTACATATTTCTGGTATTGTTGTTGTTTTCATGTTGAATAACGGCCCACACACACACACACACACACGCCACGCACACGCACACGCACACACACACACTTTGCAAAGTGCACGTCATACAACCTTTGTGTGATCTATTGGTCAGTTATACTGTAGATATGAAGCAAACAAACAGAGATTCAACCAGCCAGGTCACACACACGCACACACACACACACACGACACACACACACACACACACACACGCACACACGCACACACACAGACACGCACACACACACACACACACAGAAAATGACCTCATGCCAGCACATCGCTTCAATCACCCGACGTTGTCGAGGTCACGCTCAACAGTAAACATTATCAATGGGCTGTTGTGAGGTCATAAATCCTGCTGCTCCGCCCACTTTCCCTCCCTGCCCACACACACACACACACACACACACACACTCACCACTCTCTCCCTCTCTCTCTACCTCTCTATCTGTCTCACTACCTCTCTCTCCCTCTCTCTACCTCTCTATCTGTCTCACTACCTCTCTTGCTACCTCTCTCTCCCTCTCTCTACCTCTCTCGCTATCTCCCTCTCTCCCCTCTCTCTCCATCTCTCTCTCTACCTCTCTCTGTACCTCTCTCTGTACCTCTCTCGCTACCTTCCTCCCTCCCCTCTCTCTCATCTCTCTCTGTACCTCTCTCGCTACCTTCCTCCCTCCCCTCTTTCTCATCTCTCTCTCTACCTCTCTCTGTACCTCTCTCGCTACCTTCCTCCCTCCCCTCTCTCTCTCCATCTCTCTCTCTACCTCTCTGTACCTCTCTCTCTACCTCTCTCGCTATCTCTCTCCCTCTCCTCTCTCCCCATCTCTCTCTCTACCTCTCTCTCTCCCTCTCTCTGTACCTCTCTCTGTACCTCTCTACTTCTCTCTCTCCCTCTCTCTCTACCTCTCTCGCTACCTCTCTCTCTACCTCTCTCTCTTGCTAGCTTTCTACCACTCTCTCTCCATATACCTCTCTCTCTCTCTCTCTCTGTTGTCATCAACAGGACACATCCGATCACTTCATCAGGGCTAATTCTGTGACGCGCCGATCAATATGAAATGTCTGGGTTCCCGCCAGGCAGCTGAGTAACCATCATCATAATCATCATCAAACCTCCTCGCTCACGGAGGTAATGTTCTAACGTATCTCTGCTGGTTTGACGCCTGCCTGCTGTAGCAACGCCATTTTGGATTCGATTGCATTTTTATAAAACACTTTAATCCAAAGCTCTTTACAGTATCGCCTCACATTCATCCATTCATACACCGACGGCGGTGCCAACCATGCAAGGTAACAACCAACACGTCAGGAGCAGGTAGGGTTAGGTGGTGTCTTGCTCAGGGACACCTCCACACTTAACTAGGAGGGGGAGGAGCCCGGTGATCGAACCAGCAACCTTCCTGTTGTCACAACAACCACTCTTACCTCCTGAGCTACTGCCGCATCACCGAAGTACTTATCAGTTAGTCTATCTACGAATACACACCACACTGATGTGATGCAATGTGTGTGAAGTTGCTTCAGCAGCGACTAATTCCTGTCCTATCAACTCCTAATCTCACAAATCAGACAAGCTCAGCTCTGAGAGTTTCACTTTTTTCTGGCTTCCTGTTCGCGTTGCTGGAGGTGAGGATTTATAAACAGTGAAAAAAAGAAAGTCTCAAAAAAAGTCAACCCGGTGTACTGTAGAAATAGACGTATTAAAATCCCCTCCTGGAAGCTTCTGGAACCTCCACTCGGTTGGAAGGACTTTCTCTGAGGGCTGGGAGAGGGAAGGCGGAGGGGGTGATGCAGAGTCCAGGTGAACTCTGAACAGGTGGGTCTTGAGTCTCTTGTTAAGGAGGGGGGTTATGTAGAGTCCAGGTGAACTCTGAACAGGTGGGTCTTGAGTCTCTTGTTAAGGAGGGGGGTTATGTAGAGTCCAGGTGAACTCTGAACAGGTGGGTCTTGAGTCTCTTGTTAAGGAGGGGGGTTATGTAGAGTCCAGGTGAACTCTGAACAGGTGGGTCTTGAGTCTCTTGTTAAGGAGGGGGGTTATGTAGAGTCCAGGTGAACTCTGAACAGGTGGGTCTTGAGTCTTCTTGTTAAGGAGGGGGGTTATGTAGAGTCCCAGGTGAACTCTGAACAGGTGGGTCTTGAGTCTCTTGTTAAGAGGGGGGTTATGTAGAGTCCAGGTGAACTCTGAACAGGTGGGTCTTGAGTCTCTTGTTAAGGGAGGGGGGTTATGCAGAGTCCAGGTGAACTCTGAACAGGTGGGTCTTGAGTCTCTTGTTAAGGAGGGGGGTTAAATGTGAGTCCAGGTGAACTCTGAACAGGTGGGTCTTGAGTCTCTTGTTAAGGAGGGGGGTTATGTAGAGTCCAGGTGAACTCTGAACAGTGGGTCTTGAGTCTCTTGTTAAGGAGGGGGGTTATGGCAGAGTCCAGGTGAACTCTGAACAGGTGGGTCTTGAGTCTCTTGTTAAGGAGGGGGGGTTATGTAGAGTCCAGTGAACTCTGAACAGGTGGTCTTGAGTCTCTTGTTAAGGAGGGGGTTATGTAGAGTCCAGGGTGACTCTGAACAGGTGGGTCTGAGTCTCTTGTTAAGGAGGGGGGTTATGTAGAGTCCAGGTGAACTCTGAACAGGTGGGTCTTGAGTCCTCTTTAAGGAGGGGGGTATGCAGAGTCAGGTGACTCTGACAGGTGGGTCTTGAGTCCTTGTTAAGGAGGGGGGTTATGTAGAGTCCAGGTGAACTCTGACAGGTGGGTCTTGAGTCTCTTGTTAAGGAGGGGGTTATGTTAGAGTCCAGGTGAACTCTGAACAGGGTGGGTCTTGAGTCTCTTGTTAATGGGAGGGGGTTATGTAGGTCCAGGTGAACTCTGAAAAGGTGGGTCTTGAGATCTCTTGTTAAGGAGGGGGGTTATGTAGAGTCCAGGTGAACTCTGAACAGGTGGGTCTTGAGTCTCTTGTTAAGGAGGGGGGTTATGTAGAGTCCAGGTGAACTCTGAACAGGTGGGTCTTGAGTCTCTTGTTAAGGAGGGGGGTTATGTAGAGTCCAGGTGAACTCTGAACAGGTGGGTCTTGAGTCTCTTGTGGAGCGGTGAGCGACTCTGCCTCATTCCACCACCGCGGTGCCAGAACTGAGACGAATTACAGCTCCTACTGGTGCTTCGATGCGAGCGACGGGTACATACTGTACATAAATGCCCTCTCTCTCTCTCTCTCCGTGCCTTCATACGCATCGATGTCCTTAAAGCAGTTCTCTAAATGTGGAGGAGAGTGGTGGAGGTGGTGGAGGTGGTGGTGGAGGAGGTGGTGGGCCCAGACCTCAGCACAGGAGTGGAGCGGTCACAGTTACTCCACCGAAGGCCTTTAAAATACACGGTCCACTTAAAGAGAGAGAGAGAGAGATCCACCTCAAGCAGTCTGTGTGTGAGTCGAGGTGCTCCACTATCTCGCCCTAAACTGTGGAGAGAGAGAAGGGGTGGTGGTGGTGGTGGGTGGTGGTGGTGGTGTGCTATTTAATCTACGCCTCCGCTGCAGTGCTGCTGAGCTGACGCATGCAAAGGGCTGCGACTGAACCATCCAGGGCTCCAATAATTGCAATGTTAAAAGCAGGATCTCTCCCCCCTCCTTTCCCTCTCTCTTCCCCCTCTCTCTCTTCCTCTTCCCCCTTCTCTAACCAGGAGGAGTTCAATATGTCTTGCAGATACCCAGCAGGGGGAAATAGAACTCACTTCACAGAACGAGAGAGTGGAGAGAGAGGCCCAGATAAGACATTGGAGTGACATTTGAATGATGATGAGAGTAAAAGCGACCTGTGCACACGCGCGCACACACACACAACTCTTCCACACACACATATTCACGCACGCACACAGACTCACACACAGACACACACATTCACAGACACACACACAGAGACACACATCCCTGTACGCACACACACAGACACACACAGTCCCTCTTGCTTAAATGTAGAACTCCTGCACAAATCACATTTTTCCATTTAGTATTTTATTATTATTCATGAAATGGGTTCAATTCCAGCTGCGAGATGATGGAAGAAAGGTGATTCTTCATCTTTTAATGGTGATTTTGGAATATAAAAAAAGGACTTTCCATTAAAAACTTTAATTAGCAATGATAATTGAGTTTTGAGAGGATCTGTGGTAATTAATTAGGTAGCCTGGCCTTACCTCTAATAAACACTTTGCTAAATTTCGACACCAAAGGGTGGTTGAGTTAAACTCACTAATTAGAATGGGGCACAATGTAAACACAATTGAGTAGTTAAACCTGGAAAAGGAATTAATATTTGTTAAAAAAAACCTCAAAACATTAATGATGTGATTTTACAGATTAAATCTTTCATTAATTTTTGCCTTTACAACTAAAACTACGATTCTACTGTCCAATAGAGATGGCGGACCAAACAGAGACCAACGTCACCAGGACAGTGCACGTGGTGGAGCAGGACAGTGCACGTGGTGGAGCCAGGACAGTGCACGTGGTGGAGCCAGGACAGTGCACGTGGTGGAGCCAGGACAGTGCACGTGGTGGAGCCAGGACAGTGCACGTGGTGGAGCCAGGACAGTGCACGTGGTGGAGCAGGACAGTGCACGTGGTGGAGCCAGGACAGTGCACGTGGTGGAGCAGGACAGTGCACGTGGTGGAGCCAGGACAGTGCACGTGGTGGAGCCAGGACAGTGCACGTGGTGGAGCAGGACAGTGCACGTGGTGGAGCCAGGACAGTGCACGTGGTGGAGCAGGACAGTGCACGTGGTGGAGCCAGGACAGTGCACGTGGTGGAGCCAGGACAGTGCACGTGGACAGTGCACACTCTTGCTTACATAATTGCATGTAATTAGCAGCATTTCAATGACCATTCATTCATTAAGATTAAAAAAAAAAGTGATTAGAATTACATAAACAATGGAATTAATGTATGCAGAAATATATTGCAGAAATATATTGCAGAAATAAGAAAGTCCTGGTCTTGGTAATTAGTGATCCTCCAAGTCTGCCAAATGCCCTAAATGTAAATGAACTGCTTTAATATGAGTTCATAGAGTTTACAACACAGCATCATGTGAGTGACAGACCATCCACGTCTCATTCTAACACAATGATTACTTTAGATTTCCTTCCTTCTCGACGATGATGAATTATGTTTTTCCTGTAGTTTGCAAACTTATATTTGTTTTTTCAACCCTGCTGATCTCAAGGGAACGTTAGGGTTAAGGGAGGGTGTTGTGGTCTGCGTTGTGGTCTGCGAAGCACTCAGAGACGCGTACGTGTGATTAATATAGAAATCGATTAATAAAGATGCATTATGTTATCAGCTCCAGAACTAATAACTAAACACATTTAATTAGAGAGGGAAAGTTAAAGGGATATTGGCCCGCTCCTGCAAGAGCTGCATTGACCCCACAGTTCATCTGAAATGATTCATTTCCATAAGCGAAGCACATTAATGGACTCGCTGCTCCGCCCGCTGCGAACAGTAAATGCTAACGGCCAATTAGTTCAGTCATCGTTTTCGCCCGGCTGGCTTTTATATTGACGACTCGCAAAGAAAATAATTACTTGACATTAGCACCCGGTATTGATATGCTCTTGTAAAAGGGCTAGAAGTTGATATCGAGCGCTCAACATGCAGTGTCTCCATTATTATTATTATTATTATTATTATGGTTATTAAAGAAGAAAAAGACAATGTTCTAATATCACTGTTGTTCCGGGAGGGTGCCGACTGTTTCAGAATAACCGCCAGACAGCGAGCCAGCACACGGAAAGCTTTAGAAACAAATCAAGGCACTGGCACCGAACTACAGCCGCTTACAACTCAATATATCAGCTCAATCAGCCCCCACTTTGTGTCCATATTGGCTTCGTTTTCACACAGTTTGCCACGAAACCGAAAAGTTGTAATCTTTGGTAACGACGAAGAGGAGAGTGTGAGATCGGGCGACCCGCAATGTGTCTGAATCTGTTTCATTTGTGTGCTTAATTTGATCCGATTTCTTATTATCTTACCGACAATTGGCTGAAAAACCACAAAACGGACAAATTTAGAGGATTAGGTTCTAAACGGTACCTGATGGGGAGAAAGTGGCCATGAATTTAAAATGTCAGACATGCACTCATGCACACGTACACACACACACACACACACATACACACATACACTCTACACACACACACACACACACACACACATACACTCCACACACACACACACACATACACACAACCACACACACTCTAGCACACACACACACACACACACACACATACACTCCACACACACACACACACACACACACTCTAGCACACACACACACACACACACACACATACACACACACATACACACAACCACACACAATCTAGCACACACACACACACACACACACACACAACACTCCACACACACACACACACACACACACCACACACACACTCTAGCACACACACACACACACACACACACACACATACACACAACCACACACACTCTAGCACACACACACACACACACAGACTCACATACACTCCCACACACACACACACACACACACACACACACACACACACACTCTAGCACACACACCAACACACACACTCTAACACACACACATTCTAACACTCAAGCACAAACACAAACACACACACACACACACACACACACACGGAGCACAACAGGGTATGTCAACACAAATGAATCACGCGAACGCTGCTGAGCTAAGCACATGCTAATGTCGGTTAACAATCTGTCTAATGATGATGTGGATGTCAGCCTGGCGGCGGCGGCGGTGGTCTGGCCCCTCCCCCCCGGAGACGAGAGTCCAGCGTCCACCGCCGCTGCTGACGCCGCGCTAATGCTACGCCTAGCGGACCGCGGCTAACAGACTGGCCCTCTTTCACACACACACACACACACACACAGACAGACAGACACAGACAGACAGACAGACAGACAGACAGACAGACAGACAGACAGAGAGAGAGACAGAGAAAGAGACAGACAGACAGGTAGGCAGGCAGACAGACACACAGACAGACAGACAGACAGAGAGAAAGACAGGCAGACAGACAGAGAGACAGACAGGCAGACAGACAGACAGACAGACAGACAGACAGGCAGGCAGACAGACAGACAGAGACAGACACACACAGACAGACACACACAGACACACACACAGACACACACACACACACCCACAGACACACACACACCGCCGCTGTCCTGAAGTGCTCGCTCAGATTTGCGTGCATCACCGCATCACGGAGTGCCGACGGCAATGGGAGGCAGCAGCAGCAGTTGTTAAATGTTTTCAGTGATGTGCGACAGGCCGCCCGTCTCTCTCCTCCGCCTGTCTGCCAACACCTCCCTTTGAGGAATCACTTTTTCTCGACCGAGTCTCCGAGGATCGGGTCTCAAGTCGCTGAGACTTGCGATTGCTCCACATCTTCTCTCAGGAGAGCCACGCTTGACGAGTTAGTCGTCGAGCAGAGACGATTTTATCCGAGGAGACGGAGAGTGAATTGCAACTGGTTGGGCATCTCGCCTACGGGGAGACTGTAGGCGGCTTTGGACACGAGACACGTCCCCCTCCCTCACTGTGGCCACAGGGATCAAACCCAGTACCTTTTAGCGGCAGCAGCTCAGGAGGTAAGAGAGCGGTTGTCTGGAAATAGGAAGGTTGCTGGTTCAATCCTCCTTTTGCACTTTATTTCCCTCAAGTCACAGTCAATCTTTTCAAATCAGTCTTAGAACAGGGGCTGCTAATTTAATTTAAACGATGGGCAGTCATCAGCCTGCATGGAATGCGAGTACATCATGGGACACAAAGGTCAAAGGTTAGGGAACTCCTCCTCTACCGCTGGCCACGACCAGAGACACGCACGCAACAGCGACCACGTCAAGCCTCCTGAGGAAGATGTCCGTGAACAAAAAGAACACGTCCCTGCAGGAAGGAGTCTGGCAGTGAGTCAGACACCACAGCAATGATGACTCAGACTCACTGTGCGAGAGAGAGAGACAGAGGGAGAGAGAGAGAGAGAGAGAGAGAGAGAGAGAGAGAGAGAGAGAGAGGGGTGTGACAGAGAGAGATAGCAGAGAGAGAGAGAGACAGCGACAGACAGATAGAGGAAGAGAC
>PIJE02000849.1:112791-113983 GCA_002895965.2 Coryphaenoides rupestris
TGGACACTATACTACACGTTATATTAACCTTTAACCCCACTGACTCCCACCCCCTATAGACACTATACTACACGTTATATTAACCTTTAACCCCACTGACTCCCACCCCCTATAGACACTATACTACACGTTATATTAACCTTTAACCCCACTGACAGACACTATTTCTATGTTCAATGAGCACCAATTGCATAAAAGCACATTCCTTGTTTGCAGAAACTAAGGCAATAAAGCTGTTTCTGCTTGTGACACACAAAGTCTCGTCAAAGTGCCCGAGTCGTACTCGTGAGCAATGTAAGAGTCTTGTCTTGAAGAGGTTCATGGAGACTGAGTCGATGAGTAGATTATTCGCTGAACTGTCAGGACTGCTATCGCATCATAAACACAATACATTCTTCGTAATTACATTTTGCTCCAATCTGTGTTGTAGAAGACCGAGCATTTCAATAGTCGCAGGCCTTTAAAAAGAACACACTCTGAATTCACTCTTTGCCTTTTAAAGAGCATTTTAGCATTTGTTATTTAATGAAAACATGGCTTCATTAGCATAACAGCAACATGGTCCTGTGGGAGAAAGCACTACGACAATTACGGACAATTACAGTGTAGTCCCCGGCTCTCATGAATTAGACGTTTGGCTTCCTACCATTGTACTAGCAAGAAGCCCCACGTCCTGATCCTGGCAACATGGCCCTCATGGGCGAGAGAGAGAGAGAGAGAGAGAGAGAGAGAGAGAGATGTTTATTTGTCACAGACACACACAGGATATTATGGAGGGAAATTAAAAGTGCCGATGCTCAGCGGAATGTGCAAAAGAATAATACAAATCACACGAGTTGGAGGGGTCAGAATATTCACAATATTTACAGTATTCACAGTAAAAAGAGAAGGAGAGTGTGTGTGTGAGAGAGAGAGAACAAGAGAGAGAAAGCGAGAGAGAGAGAAAGACAGAAAGATAGAGAGAATGAGAGAGAGAGAGAGAGAACGTAAGAGAGAGAGAACATGAGAGAGAGGAAGTCAGAGAGAGAGAAAGAGTGAGAGCGACAGCGATAGAGAGAACGAGAGAGAGAGAACATGAGAGACAGAAAGAGAGAGAGAGAGAGAGAGAGAGAGAGAGAGAGAGGAGATGAGAGAGAGAGAGAGAGAGAGGAGAGAGAGGAGAGAGTCGGTGTGAACGCTGTCAGCTGTGGCG
>PIJE02000849.1:123080-193080 GCA_002895965.2 Coryphaenoides rupestris
GGTACCTGAGGACGGGAGGGAAGAGAGGAGAGAGAGGGAAGAGGAGGAGAGGGGGGAGAAGGGGAGAGAGGGGGAGAGGAGGAGAGGAGAGAGGGGGAGAGAGGGGAGAGGGGAAGGGGGAGAGAGGGAGAGGAGAGAGAGGGAGAGGGGGGAGAGGGGAGAGGGGGAGAGGAGGAGAGGGGAGAGAGGGAAGAGAGGAGAGAGGGGAGAGGGGAGAGGGGGAGAGGGAGAGAGGGGAGAGAGGAGAGAGGGGGAGAGAGAGGGAGAGGGAGGGGGGGAGAGAGGGAGAGAGGAGAGAGAGGGAGAGGGAGAGAGGGGAGGGAGAGAGGAGAGAGAGGGGTGAGAGGGAGAGAGGGGAGAGAGAGGTGAGGGAGAGAGGGGAGGGAGAGAGGGAGAGGAGAGGGAGAGGGAGAGGGGGGTGAGGGAGAGAGGGAGGAGAGGGGTGAGGGAGAGAGGGGTAGGGAGAGAGGGAGAGGAGGGGAGGGGAGAGAGGAGAGGGGGAGAGGGGAGAGGGGGTGAGGAGAGAGGGAGTAGGGAGGAGAGAGGGGAGGGAGAGGGGAGTGAGGGGAGAGGAGGAGAGAGGGGAGAGGGGAGGGAGGAGAGAGAGGGAGAGGGGAGAGGGGAGGAGGAGGAGGGGAGGAGGGAGAGGGGGAGGAGGGGAGGAGAGGGAGAGAGGGGGAGAGGAGAGAGGGGGGAGGAGAGGGGAGAGGGGGAGAGGGGGGAGAGAGGGGGAGGGGAGAGAGGGGTGAGGGGGAGAGAGGGAGAGAGGAGGGGGAAGAGGGAGGGGGAGGGGGAGAGGGAGGGAGAGGGGAGAGAGGGGGGAGGGAAGAGGGGGGAGGGGAGAGGAGGAGAGAGGGGAGAGGGGAGTGAGGGGAGAGAGAGGGGAGAGAGGGGAGAGAGGGGAGAGAGGGGGGGGAGAGGGAGGGGAGAGAGGGAGAGAGGGGGGAGGAGGGAGAGGGGGGGGAGGAGGGGAGAGGGGGAGGGGGAGAGAGGTGGGGGGAGAGAGAGGTGGGGGGAGAGAGAGAGAGAGAGAGAGAGAGAGAAAAGAGAGAGAGAGAGAGAGAGAGAGAGAGAGAGAGAGAGAGAGAGAAAGAGAGAGGAGAGAGAGAGAGAGAGAGAGAGAGACAGAGAGAGAGACAGAGAGAGGTAGGGGGAGTGAGAGAGAGAGAGAGAGAGAGAGAGAGAGAGAGAGAGAGAGAGAGAGAGAGAGACAGAGAGAGGTAGGGGGAGTGAGAGAGAGAGATACTAGGAAACACTGCCTTGGTTTTTTGCTGCAAGTTGAATTTTAAAAAGCGACCGAGCAGAGCGAGGATTGTGCACCTGTGACCCGCGGACAAATAAAAGGCTGGAGCCGTTTCTTGAACGCTACGATTCGTGGAAGCGAATAAAAAGAATAATAATCCCTCGATGTACTGTGAAACCATCGCTCTTTGACCATCGCTTCCACCTCATTTCTTCACTTCCCTGGCTTTCCGTCGTCGTGATGATAGCAACGATCCATTCCATGACAACCAGAGGGTTTGTGCAGTCCTAGCGTTCCCGCAGTCTTGTGAACCCCCTCCTATAGCGTGAAGCTTTGTTGGACCGTTATATAACACCCCCCTCTCACCCGCACTAAATCATTATTATCATTCATCCGCACCTCGGAATAAGCGCTGAATCATTTAAAATATTTTATCGCAATAATAATTTCCCCTTTTTTTTTCAAATGCAATTTATTCTCCGGATCGTATTTCAATTCTAAACTTTAAAAAAAAAAAAAAACGCTGACACGTACCGATAAAACATCTCTGGCACTCGGGAAGATTAGCTCAACTCTGACATCTTAAGTAACACGCACATGAAGCACATAGCGCTTGGCAGGCAGTATAAATATATATATGTAGCATAGCCAGCAGCATGTAAGTGGTTATTATGCGGATTTACTACAGTGAGACCTTCTTGGAGCTCTTCCAGACAGACAGACAGACAGGCAGGCAGACAGGCAGGCAGACAGACACGCTCATGTCTGGTAATCCTTACACTAGGCCCCCGTCTCCTCTGCCCTCACAGCGGCTCCATTGTGTGAAGAGGATAGTGTGTGTGTGTGTGTGTGTGTGTGTGTGTGTGTGTGTGTGTGTGTGTGTGTGTGTGTGTGTGTGTGTGTGTGTGTGTGTGTGTGTGTGTGAGTGAGTGAGTGAGGGGTAAATCTCCCATTCCATTTGCTCTTACACAAAGTGTCCCACAATACCCCGGGGCCAGCGTGGTAGGTGGTGGTGGTGGTGGTGGTGGTGATGGTGGTGGTGATGGTGGTGGTGATGGTGGTGGTGATGGTGGTGGTGGTGATGGTAGTGGGTGGTGGTGGTGGGTGCCAGAGCTCAGAGATCAGACAGCCTCGCTAACCCTGGCCGCCGCCGCCGCTGCTGCCGCCAACGCTCACGCTAGGCTATTATGCGCTAGCAATCGAGCGACGGACCGCTGAGCCGATTAGGAACCCACAAGGCAAGTCAATTCCAATTCAACTCCATTCAAGGAGCTTTATTGGCACGGGAAACATACTGTAGGTTTACGTTGCCAAAGCGAGCGGTCAATAAAAACCAAATCAAAACAAATGTCTGCACAATTACAGCTTTTCTACAATAAAGAAATGTGTATAAATAAGAGTATGTATCACGTGCTTCCAAATGATCGACAGCAGAATTGTGCTTTTGTTGTGCAAAAACTAAGGTAAGTAAAAAAGGGTCAAAACTAAACTCAGTATGATACTAAACTAAACTAAGTATATACAGGTAAGTAAGGGTCACTTACAAAGCGAAGTTACAAAAAAGAAAATACTAAATATTAAATGTGTGATGGAAACAAATCGGGTCACACATCTGAATTTCTAATCAGGTGGCACAGCAGAACGGGCCAGAGACAGACACACACACACACACACACACACTATAGGGTGGTCCTCCTCACCCAACCAGAAGGTACTGGGTTCGATCCCCAATGTCTGTCTGCCTGCCTGCCCTGTAGGCCTTCATGCTCAAGATGCTTCCTCCCACGCCCCCCCCATCTGATTTCAGGTTTCTGTGGAGAAATAATCGCCTATTTTGAATTGTTGTCAATGGATACCTTTGGATTTATCGCGGGAGCGGTTGTGTCGTGACCGTAAATAAATATAAAACTGTCTATCTGGAGACAGTTTGTGACACAGAGAGACCCGCGTCGACGCTGAGATAAACTTACAAGTGATCCTCCAACTCCACCGATTGTCTGGGAAGAGGAAGCCACGTCTGCCAGGCTTCAGGGCCTTTCTGTCTCTTCGGTGTGTGTGGGTGTGTGTTTCTGTGTGTGTGTGTGTGTTTCTGTGTGTGTGTGTGTGTTTCTGTGTGTGTGTGTGTTTGTGTGTGTGTGTGTGTGTGTGTTTCTGTGTGTGTGTGTCTGTGTGTGTGTGTGTGTGTTTGTTTGTTTGTTTGTTTTGCCAGCCAGCCAGCCAGCCTCCATCCTCTTAGCTTATCTTGTCCTTGTCCTCCGTGATCCATCTCCACCCACCACCACCTCCTCCTCCTCCTCCTCCTCCTCATCTTTCAACCATGACACACACACACACACACACACACACACACACGCGCACACACAGCAGACAGCCGTCTCTTGGGAAAACCGAAACCGTTTTCCCTGTCTGTGCGTCCTCTCCTCGCCTCTCCTCCCGTCTCCTTTCCTTTCCTGAGCGTCGCCGAGGAACCTCCTGCCTCCATGCCAACACTGTCATGTGCCACCGCGACAAACAGCCGGCCAACACCTTCCCCCTCCCTCCCTCCCTCCCTCCCTCTCTCTCTCCCCCCCTCCCTTCCTCCCTCCCTCCCACACTCTCCCCCTTTTAGCTCTTGACTCCTGAGTCACGTTACCCACTTTGCCTACAGCGAACCATAACAATTACCCGCCTGCCACACACACACACACCCCCGACACACACACACACCGACACAGACACCGACACCGACACCGACACACACACACACCGACACACACACACACACACACACACACACACACCGACACACACACTCACTCTACTCGCCGTGACGATCTAGGGACGATCACGTCAGACCAATTAGGGACTCAAAAGGCAGACTCAAGAGTGTCTCCCCTCATTCAACAAGACAAGTGGGAAGCTCGCCGTGCCGGAAGAACCATATATTTTCGTTTATGGACGGTCGGCCGGGGCTTCTAAACGACCTCTACCTCGACGGCCCCCCCAAGGCTCAAGACGGGAGGAAAAAAAGGGTTAAATTACTTTGCTTAATCCAATCACTATTAGGGGGGGTGGAGGGTGGTTGTGTAACTCATGGGCCCGTTCTCCCTCTGATTTACGCCGTCCTTTCAATTAAGGACAGATTAGCACCTGCGGGCGCTCGGAGAGGTGATTTAATTAACCTCGACACATTAGCGCGCGAGCACATTGCCTTTTTTTGTTTCCGAGCGACTCGACAATCGTTCCGCGACGCTCGCCGGTATTTGTACGTCTGCCGATTGTGCCGACGACAATTTGGGATCTCGGCGGTCGCGGACGGAAATCGTGCACACACACACACACACACACACACACACACACACACACACACACACACACACACACACACACACACACACACACGCGCGCGCGCGCATGGTCCAATTAGGTGGCAGTAAACAATTGCCTGTTAAATGAGTCGTAACTCGTGGGGCGGGATGTGAGGGTGATGATGATGATGATGATGATGAGGTGACAGACAGTCCTCTCCAGGAAGACCTTTGGATCATTCCGGGCCGATCGGAGTCTTTTTCTCCCGGTGGTGTGGTGGTGAACCCTGAGGCGTTGGGCTCTGCTATCGATGCCCGTGATGCTGTATTGTATTCCAGTTGAATGATTTATATTTATATACTTTATATAACTAACCCTATGGATTGCATTTATTTAGCGCGCGTGAATATTACATTCACCCATTCATACACCGACGGCGGTGTCAACCATGCAAGGTAACAACCAACACGTCAGGAGCAGGTAGGGTTAGGTGGTGTCTTGCTCAGGGACACCTCCACACTTAACTAGGAGGAGCAGGTAGGGTTAGGTGGTGTCTTGCTCAGGGACACCTCCACACTTAGCTAGGAGGGGGAGGAGCCCGGGGATCGAACCAGCAACCTTCCTGTTGCCTGACAACCACTCTTATACCTCCTGAGCTACTGCTGTAATACATCATGCTAGCTTTCAGCATCACAAACTCTCAAGCCTTTCTGGTGTCTGGGAACAATTAATGCCGGATCCTGCAGTGGAACAGAATCTGAGATCTCTCGGTTTTAAACTCTCGTGGTATAAACCTGTGGCTGTGGTTCTAAAGTGTTCCCTGAATACGTTCCGTGACTTTCTCTATTTCTCTCTCTCTCTCCCCCCTCCCCGACCAGACGGATCAGCGACCTGTCTGTCTGTGTTCCGGCACCTTCCAGATTAACAAATTAAGCACCGACTGTGTTGAATAATAAATATGTATTTCAGTCTTTTTACTTTTTTCTCCTCATAAAAGAACTCCCTGACATCATGACAGGTGATCGGAATTTCTAATGAAACATTGATTTCACTCGTATCAAAGCAGCAGCTCCAAGCCTCCTCCTCCTCCTCCACCTCCTCCTCCTCTCCCTCATCCACCTCCTCCTCTTCCCCTTCCTCCTCCTCCTCTTCCACCTCCTCCTCCTCCCCATTCCCCTCCTCCTCCTCTTTCTCCCCTCTCCCTCCTCCACCTCCTCCTCTTCCCCTTCCTCCACCTCCTCTCCCTCCTCCTTCTCTTCCTCCACCTCCTCCTTCTCTTCCTCCCCTCTCCCTCCTCCACCTCCTCCCCTTCCTCCTCCTCCTCTTCCTCCTCCCCTCTCCCTCCTCCACCTCCTCCTCTTCCCCTTCCTCCTCCCCTCTCCCTCCACCTCCTCTCCCTCCTCCTTCTCTTCCTCCCCTCTCGCTCCTCCACCTCCTCCCCTTCCTCCTCCTCCTCTTCCTCCTCCTCCTCCCCCCCTCTCCCTCCCCCACCTCCTCCTCTTCCCATTCCTCCTCCCCTCTCCCTCCACCTCCTCTCCCTCCTCCTTCTCTTCCTCCCCTCTCCCTCCTCCTCGTCCTCCTCCAGGGAGGTGCCCAGAGTCCGCACCCAGAGCAGCACTGCATCGATCAGGCCGGCGGTGACAGCCTCCCGGGGAGAGAGAGAGAGAGAGAGAGAGAGGGGGGGAGGGAGAGAGAGAGAGAGAGAGGGGGATGGAGAGAGGCCGCACGAAAACTACACATCATTAAAACAAAGAAGAGGAAGGAAGGAAGGAAGGAAGCCAAGAGAGGAGGCTGGTGTTTGTCTGCACGTGCTCACAGGTAACAACAAATCTAGTCAGTGTACATCTAGGTGGACATTCCCACTTGTGATGTCACTAGACGGTAGCTCGCAATGGCTAATCACACATAAAACACTTGGTGGCATAATGATGTCCCCTTTAATCACTGCGCTAAAAAGAGACGTATGGATCGTGTGCTCGAGTCCTGCTCTCAGGAAAAGGTCTTTAAATCCGTCCGCCGTTATCGTCTTGTGTCGTCGAGCGACGCTGCTGACCCTCCGGGCGACTGAATAACTGCGGCCTGTCAGACACGGAGACGTTTTCACGGCTTGCATGTAAAAATATAAAAATATAGTTAAGATATTCAGCCAGCAAAACAAATTGCCAACGGTATTATGCGACACCGTGATGTAAATAGGGAGCGAAAAACAATAAACCCGTAAAGGTTGTTAACGATGTTAAGGTTCTGCGTGTGTGTGTGTGTGTGTGTGTGTGTGTTATCTCACGCATGATTGGATTAGGGTAGTCGGTGTGAATTATATTACCGGAGTGTTTAGTGCGAGCGTTGCGGCGGGCGGGTGGGGTGGTGATGAGTGTTTGCCACGTTGTGCTGAGTCAATAAAGTTCGGGAGTGTGAATCTAAGGCGGAGGTGGTGGTGGTGGTGGTGGGGGGAGCTAGCTATAGGCTCCTCCCACTGGGGGCCACACACACACACACACACACATGCTGCCAATGGATTCCCTCACGGGTGTTGGAAAAGCTGATACCATCGAAGTGGTATACATCTATGTATCACATCTGTACCATGTCATTACATTTACATTTACATTGAGGGCATTTGGCAGACGCTTCTGTCCAAAGAGACTTACAAAGAGTCCATGTGTAGAAAGAGAGACAGCAATATATCACTGTGGTACATAAAGATAAGAATAGAGCAGGTTTCAGAGCATTCATAGTTACAAGGTTAATAGAACGAGTTTCATAATTGCTAGGTTGCCTGCATAATAATATCTGAGATAAGAGCAAAGTGCCATTCTGAGTGCATTACCAACATCTAAGAACATACAAGATGGGTCATGAGTCTCTTGTGAGCATCTCAAGGTAATCTTTACTACACCCGAGGGGCAATTAATTAGGTGCACAGCGAGCAGAACACAACACAAGATCACACCAACAACACACACACAGTTCACACAAAACAAACCACAACATTACATAAGACAATTTAAAGGCCAATACCAGCAGGGACCAGTGAGCAACTGTACCCCAAAACCATCGTTTTCCAAATCGCTTTGTAGGTCCTGCTCCGTGTGCCACGTCTCAGTCCAGGCAATCAGACAGGTATTCTATATTATTCTATATATATCTGTATTGTATATCTAATAACAAAAATGATCGACTTAAACGCAATCGGTTCTTCAGGAGGCAACCCCTTCTCTCCGACTGAAGAGGCCATGATGGCTGTTGAACGAGGACTTTCATCATCCACCGCACATCGACTGGGTTAATCCCCACTTCATCAACACGCGATTATTAGCAACGACAAGCAATGATTTGTGCGTGAATGCGTAACAAAATAAAATAAAAGATAAAACCCCCATTCCTCGCGCCTGTCAGCGGCAAAACGGCAGTAAAAGTGCTTTATTTCCACTGTACTCTCGCCGGTGTTGCGTGACGACGGCGTACGAGATATTTACGACGGTGACAGGAGGATGTGAACGTTTGGAGGACTGTAGGCGAGCTAACATGCTCCAGCAGCGGTTATATTTTATAGATCTTTTATAGGAGGTATAAGAGCGGTTGTCTGGCAACAGGAAGGTTGCTGGTTCGATCCCCGGGCTCCTCCCCCTCCTCCTAGTTAAGTGTGGAGGTGTCCCTGAGCAAGACACCACCTAACCCTACCTGCTCCTCCTAGCTAAGTGTGGAGGTGTCCCTGAGCAAGACACCACCTAACCCTACCTGCTCCTCCTAGCTAAGTGTGGAGGTGTCCCTGAGCAAGACACCACCTAACCCTGCCTGCTCCTCCTAGTTAAGTGTGGAGGTGTCCCTGAGCAAGACACCACCTAACCCTACCTGCTCCTCCTAGCTAAGTGTGGAGGTGTCCCTGAGCAAGACACCACCTAACCCTACCTGCTCCTCCTAGCTAAGTGTGGAGGTGTCCCTGAGCAAGACACCACCTAACCCTACCTGCTCCTGACGTGTTGGTTGTTACCTTGCATGGTCGGACACCGCCGTCGGTGTATGAATGGGTGAATGTGAGGCGATACTGTAAAGAGCTTTGGATTAAAACGCTGCATAAATGCAATTGCACTAAAGCACACTAAAGCCTTGTATGCAACAACTAAGGCAATAAAGCTGATTCTGATTCTGTTTCTGATTCAGATTCAGATTACTCGTAGTGGTAGTGGTCGTATTAACATGTCTATTGGACATAAATTAGTTAGTTATACACTTAAAACAGCACAATAATTCATGACCAACTCTTGAATAAAAGATCTGTTTTCTCCTCCGAACTATGAAAGAGCTTTTTTTGGTCTTTTCTCCTCTCGTCTGCGCTCACGCGTTCCGCCGAATCTCTGCAACGCATAAATCAGTGGAGCGCTCTCCCTCGACTCCGCGCTCAAATGTGAAATACTTGTTCCGTGTCACTTGGCAGAGACTTGCCTCTCCTCCTCTCCGGAGCGACACACCTCCTCCTCCTGCAGCAGGAGCAGCGGGAGGAGGAGGAAGAGGAGGAACAGGAAGAGACCGGATTGGATTCCAGGGCCAGGCGGAGACCCGGGGAGACACGCCGAGAGACTGACTGACGACATGGACGACTGGGGCTCAGCAAAGGGGAGCGCGGAGGAACCCAACAGAGCTTTAGAAGACACGAGACGCCAGGAGGAGGAGGAGGAGGAGGAGGAGGTGGTGGGGTGGTGGTGGGGGGAGGTGAGGAGGAGGTGGTGGTGAGGTGGAGGAGGAGGTGGTGGTGGTGGGGGAGGTGGGTGAGGAGGAGGAGGTGGTGTGGTGGGGAGGTGGAGAGGAGGAGGTGGTGGTGTGGGGAGGTGGAAGAGGAGGAGGGTGGTTGGTGGTGGGGAGGTGGAAGAGGAGGAGGTGGTGGTGGTGGTGGGGAGGTGGAAGAGGAGAGGTGTGGTGGTGGTGGGGAGGTGGAAGAGGAGGAGGTGGGGTGGTGGTGGGGAGGTGGAAGAGGAGGAGGGTGGTGGTGGGTGGTGGGAGGTAGAAAGGAGGAGGCTGGGTGGTGGGTGGGGAGGTAGAAGAGGAGGAGGTGGTGGCTGGTCGGTGGGGCATGTGGAAGGAGGAGGTGGTGGTGGTGGGGAGGTGGAAGAGGAGGAGGTGGTGGTGGTGGTGGGGAGGTGGAAGAGGAGGAGGTGGTGGTAGAGAGGAGGTGGTGGTGGTGGGGAGGTGGAAGAGGAGGAGGTGGTGGTGGTGGGGAGGTGGAAGAGGAGGATGGTGGTGGTGGTGGGGAGGTGGAAGAGGAGGAGGTGGTGGTGGTGGGGAGGTGGAAGAGGAGGAGGTGGTGGTGGTGGGGAGGTGGGAGGTGGAGGAGGAGGTGGTGGTGGTGGGGAGGTGGAAGAGGAGGAGGTGGTGGTGGTGGTGGGGAGGTGGAAGAGGAGTGGTGGTGGTGGGAGGTGAAGAGGAGGTGGTGGTGGTGGGGGGAGGTAGAAGAGGAGGAGGTGGTGGTGGTGGTGGGGAGGTGGAAGAGGAGGAGGTGGTGGTGGTGGGGAGGTGGAAGAGGAGGAGGTGGTGGTGGTGGGGAGGTAGAAGAGGAGGAGGTGGTGGTGGTGGTGGGGAGGTGGAAGAGGAGGTGGTGGTGGTGGTGGGGAGGTGGAAGAGGAGGTGGTGGTGGTGGGGAGGTGGAAGAGGAGGTGGTGGTGGTGGTGGGGAGGTGGAAGAGGAGGAGGTGGTGGTGGTGGGGAGGTGGAAGAGGAGGAGGTGGTGGTGGTGGTGGGGAGGTGGAAGAGGAGGAGGTGGTGGTGGTGGTGGGGAGGTGGAAGAGGAGGAGGTGGTGGTGGTGGGGAGGTGGAGAGGAGTGGTGGTGGTTGGAGATGTGGCTGGAGATGATGGTGGAGGGTGGAGATGGTGGTGGAGGTGGAGATGGAGATGGTGGTGGTGGGGAGGTGGAGGGAGAGGTGGTGGTGGTGGAGGTGGAGATGGAGATGTGGTGGTGGTGGAGGTGGAGGGTAGGTGGTGGTGGTGGGGGTGGGAGGAGGTGGTGGTGGGAGGTGGAGGAGTGGTGGTGGTGGTGGGGAGGTGGAAGAGGAGGTAGTGGTGGTGGTGGGGAGGTGGAAGAGGAGGAGGTGGTGGTGGTGGGGAGGTGGAAGAGGAGGAGGTGGTGGTGGTGGGGAGGTGGAAGAGGAGGAGGTGGTGGTGGTGGGGAGGTGGAAGAGGAGGAGGTGGTGGTGGTGGTGGGGAGGTGGAAGAGGAGGTGGTGGTGGTGGTGGGGAGGTGGAAGAGGAGGAGGTGGTGGTGGTGGGGAGGTGGAAGAGGAGGAGGTGGTGGTGGTGGTGGGGAGGTGGAAGAGGAGGAGGTGGTGGTGGTGGTGGGGGGGGGAGGTGGAGGAGGAGGAGGTGGTGGTGGTGGTGGGGAGGTGGAAGAGGAGGAGGTGGTGGTGGTGGTGGGGAGGTGGAAGAGGAGGTGGTGGTGGTGGTGGGGAGGTGGAAGAGGAGGTGGTGGTGGTGGTGGGGAGGTGGAGGAGGGTGGGTGGTGGTGGGGTGGAGGAGGAGGTGGTGGTGGTGGTGGAGGAGGGGTGGTGGTGGTGGGGTGGAAGGGGGGTGTGGTGGTGGGAGTGGAGAGAGGGTGGTGGTGGTGGGGTGGAAGAGGAGGAGTGGTGGTGGTGGAGGAGGAGGGGGAGGGAGGTGGAGGAGGTGGTGGTGGGGGAGGTGGAGGGGGTGGTGGAGGTGGGTGGAGGTGAGGTGGTGGTGGTGGTGGGGAGGTGGAAGAGGAGGAGGTGGTGGTGGTGGGGAGGTGGAAGAGGAGGAGGTGGTGGTGGTGGGGAGGTGGAAGAGGAGGAGGTGGTGGTGGTGGGAGGTGGAAGAGGAGGTGGTGGTGGTGGTGGGGAGGTGGAAGAGGAGGAGGTGGTGGTGGGAGGTGGAGGTGGAGGAGGAGGAGGTGGTGGTGGTGGAGAGGTGGAAGAGGAGAAGGTGGTGGTGGTGGTGGTGGAGGTGGTGGTGGAGGAGGAGAGGTGGAAGAGGAGGTGGAGGTGAGGTGGTGGAGGAGGAGAAGGTGGAAGAGGAGGAGTGGTGGGTGGTGGGGAGGTGGAAGAGGAGGAGGTGGTGGTGGTGGTGGGGAGGTGGAAGAGGAGGAGGTGGTGGTGGTGGTGGGGAGGTGGAAGAGGAGGAGGTGGTGGTGGTGGGGAGGTGGAAGAGGAGGAGGTGGTGGTGGTGGGGAGGTGGAAGAGGAGGTGGTGGTGGTGGTGGGGAGGTGGAAGAGGAGGAGTGGTGGTGGTGGGAGGTGGAAGAGGAGGAGGTGGTGGTGGTGGGGAGGTGGAAGAGGAGGAGGTGGTGGTGGTGGGGGGGAGGTGGAAGAGGAGGAGGTGGTGGTGGTGGGGAGGTGGAAGAGGAGGAGGTGGTGGTGGTGGGGAGGTGGTGGAGGAGGAGGTGGGGTGGGAGGAGGAGGGTGGTGGTGGGGAGGTGGAAGGAGGAGGTGGTGGTGGGGTGGGAGGAGGTGGTGGTGGTGGTGGGGAGGTGGAAGAGGAGGAGGTGGTGGTGGTGGGGAGGTGGAGGAGGAGGTGGAGGTGGGGGGGAGGAGGGGAGGAGGGTGGGGGCCGTAGGAGGAGGAGGTGGTGGAGGAGGAGGAGGGTGGGGGCCGTAGGAGGAGGAGGAGGAGGAGGAGAAGCCGCCTCGAGACGACTCCACAACCTCCAGTCCCTTTTTAGTCGAGGGGCTTTTTGAGGCTTTGGGGGGAGAGGGAGGATTTTTCTTCTCGCCGTCATGTGACTCACATGGCCGCCTGCTTGCTTCCGCCGCCATCTTGAGTGGCGGGAACGCGCGTTGCGGAGGGTGAAACTATCGGCATTTGGCCGGCATCTCCTCTCTGTTTTGGGTTTTCCGAAACATTTGAAACAGCCCTGAGAAGAAAAACTGTAAAAGTTGTAGGAGGCGGTTGAGATATTTATGGAGCGCCGTTCTCGCTGTCCTGCTTTAACCTTTCGGAAGACAAAAAAATAACATAATAGAAAACACTGTACGCTTAAGAGTTTACCGACCTTTTCGGCTCCGCGGTGGAGTACTCACATTAAGAATATATATTTATTTTCCCGCTCGACGGTGAAATATGCCGACTGAGATGCAGATAGATGCGGTTTTATAGCGCCGCGCCGCTCTCAGTGCTGTCGAAAAAGTTACAAAATTCAGAATACATGAATATCAATGTGTATTATGTCGGCGAGGCAGCGTTCCCGCGCCGCAGAATGCACAACACACCGAACAGAGGTGCTTACGCCGAACACAAACACACCGGGGTCAGCTTTCCGGGTCGTTTGTCAGGTTAATGAGGAGCCTTTGTTGTTGGGGAGATTTCAACCGTTGAATTCACCCGTGAGGCGCGATATCTTCTGAGCTTTGTGTTTGTATTCAGCGAGGGTGAATTATAATTATAATTAACGGCCGGGCAGTTTGTGGGCGGCACCGGAGGGCTGACCACGCCCTCCCCCCCCCCCAGCGGGTAAATTCTCACTCAAGACCAGACTGTAAAGTAGGCAACTAATTAGCCAACTAATTAGCTCGAAATGTATACTTATATTATGTATCACGTGTAACACAGTGACACAAAGACAACGGGGTTTCTAACATATAACTACAGTATATTCTAGCAAGAAATATATTTTACGAAGTCTTTCAAGTCTTAACTACGGAGAATTCCACCCGAGGAGGCGCTAAATTCCCCCAGCAGCCCGAACTCTGGTGGACGGGGTATTGACGAGCGAGTCCATGCCTTATTAAACACTAAGTCTTTACAACACAGTGTGGTCGGTACTGGGAGGGAGGGAGGGGGAGAGGGAGAGGGGGAGAGAGAGGGAGAGGGAGGGAGATGGAGAGAGAAAGAGAGAGAGGGAGCGAGGGAGAGGGAGAGACAGAGAGAGAGGGAGACAGAGAGGGAGAGAGAGATGGAGACAGAGAGAGAGGGTTAGAGACAGAGAGACAGAGAGGGAGACAGAGAGGGAGACAGAGAGGGAGAGAGGGAGAGAGACAGAGAGAGCGAGAGAGAGAGGGAGAGAGATAGAGAGGGAGAGAGACAGAGAGGGAGACAGAGAGGGAGAGACAGAGAGGGAGAGAGGGAGAGAGAGAGGGAGAGGGGACTGTAGATGGGTGGATAAAGAGGATAAATCACAGCAGAACCTTCTGGGACAATGTGCTGTTGTGTTGGGGGGTGAGGAGGGAGGACGACATACGACGGACCCCCCCGGCTGCCAACAAACCGTTTCCCCTCCGTCAGCGATCTGCCGCCTTGGGAGAGGAGGGGAGGGTGGAGAGGAGGGGAGGGTGGAGAGGAGGGGAGGTTGGAGATGGGGGTGGAGACGGGGGTGGTGGTCGGTTGTCTATAGAGAGACCGCTGGCCGGCGAGAACGATAACAACACGGATTACAGCGACGCGCCACTCTGCTAATGAAATCCTGCATGTGATGGTGGTGGCGGTGGTGGTGGAGGAGGCGGTGGTGGTGGTGGTTTTGGTGGTGGTGGTGCACACACGTCATGCACACACACACACACACACACACATGTCGTGGACATACATATATACAGATAAACGCATATACTGTATATCCATGCGAGTACACAAAGAAAGAGAGCGAGAGAGCGAGAGAGAGAGAGAGAGAGAGAGAGAGAGAGAGAGAGAGAGAGAGAGAGACACATACTTGTGTTATGCCCATCCCCACATTTAACTAGATTGACCAAACAGACGGACGACTAGTCAGCATTTAAATGAACACGCTTGCACTGGAACTGCCCAGGCTGACAGCAGGGTGATGGGAGGCTTGAGTTTCACCCAGCGGTGGGGGGGGGGTTGGGTGAGTGGGTGAGTATGGAGGGAAGGGGGGGAGGAGGAAGAGGGGGAGACGAGAGAGACAGAGAGAGAGTGACTCATGGCTATTCCGTTTATAGCAACGTGCAATCGCCAGTGATTGCTCAGTGATGCAGATTGTACAGTCTATACGACAACACGTTATATTAACGTTTAACCCGACTGACATAATTGCTTGAATAGTTTCAAAGTTGTATTACTTATTTTTCTCTATTTTTACATTCTCTTTTTAATGTTTGATGTTCGGCACCAATGTCACTATAGCACATTCCTTGTTTGTAAAAACTAAGCACAATAAAGATCATCCATCCATCCATCCATCCATCCATCCATCCATCCATCCAGCACGTCAGCCAGCCAGCCAGCCAGCCAGCCAGTCAGTCAGTCAGTCATTACAAAAAGCTCACATTTTTCCCCCCCCGCCCAACACATCACACTTGACATGCTAGCTGGCGTCTGGACACGTGGACGACGTGGAATCCAGACGTACGTACGGACGAGCTCGACGCCGACTCATTGAGGTTCGAGCGTTCCCACGGCTTTTCAGTCTAATAGGAATTTATTTGCGCTTGACTCTCCCGTCACTTGTTGTCGACGCATTTCCCCGACGCGCCATCGAGAGAGAGAGACAGAGAGAGAGAGAGAGAGAGAGAGAGAGAGAGAGAGAGAGAGAGAGAGAGAGAGAGAGGCAGCTGAGCAACCGACTTCCCAGCTGCTTCCAATTAGCCCTCCTCTTCTTCAAACAGGATCGTTAAGACATCAGACCATCGGGAAGGCGGGAACAGACACACACACACACACACACGCACACACACACACACACACACACACACACGCACACACACACGCACACACACACACACACAGAGGCGGGCGCGGAGGCAGCAGTCGGGGAGCAATCACCCAGTAATTACGGCTGTACATCCAGATGAAGGCTTTGTTGCCAGATTGGGATCTTAGTTCTGACAAGTACCCTCTTCATCTCCCCCCCCCCCCCCCCCCGCCTCCCATACATACTGTACATACATACACTCCTCTCACACTAGAGCACGGGAGGGAATCTGTCAATCTCATGATTCGATTCTTTGATTCAACACTCAAGATTCAAGATTCAAGATTCGAGAACGACAGTATATTTGTCACATATGCACACACAGGGTATGCAGTGGAAGTTGGCGATGCTCAGCGGAATGCGCAAAACAATACTGAAGATAACTTGAATCGGAGGGATCAGAATCTGAATATTTCCAATATTTACAGTAAAACACCAGCAGGAATGAGAAATATAAAACATATCCGTATAAAAGGCAGTGTAAGGCACGGGTGTACGGGTCACGATTCGATTCAAAATTGATTCTCGACGGCATGAAAGTGAAAAATGATCTTTGGAAGTTGTGAATCGAGGTAAGTGAATTGATTTTTTTCATACACCGCCGGGGGTGGGGGTGGGGTGGGGGCGGGGGTGGTGGGAGAGAGGTGCACTGACTCCAGTCAAGGCCAGACTCCTTCCTGGAGGCACGGAGGCCTCTGAGTTATGATTGGCCCCCGACTTCAGATCATCACGAGGCTGCTGCCACAGAGCCTGAGGCCGGGTGGAGGAGGCCGCTCTCTTAAAGGGTGGAGGAGGCTGCGCTCTTAAAGGGTGGAGGAGGCCGCTCTCTTAAAGGGTGGAGGAGGCCGCTCTCTTAAAGGGTGGAGGAGGCTGCGCTCTTAAAGCTGAAGTTGAACTTTGCCGCATTAAGGATAAACGTAATGTTTTTTAGATATAACCTTGTATGCGTTTTTTGGGTGGACGTTATTGCACCGGTGGGTAGGAGGGTGGGAGGAGGAGGAGGAGGATGTAGAGGAGGACGAGGACGAGGAGGAGGACGAGGAGAACAAGGACTAGGAGGAGGATGAGGACGAGGAGGAGGAGGAGGAGGAGGAGGAGGAGGAGGAGCAGGATGTGGTGAAAGCAAGCAGCAGGAGCTACTCGATACGAATGTACTCCGTCAAACACCGACAGCTGTCTGGCAGACACTAAAGAAGCATTCATCCATACGTCCCCCAATTAGGATCGCGGCAGATATGTGTGCGGCTTTCAGAACACGTTGTACATCCTGCCTCGGTCAAAATGATTACGTGCACGGTTTCAAAGTACACGCGTCCTTCCTCCTCCGCGAGGAAATTAATAACCGAATTAATACATCCTTACATTCTTTCCAAAACGGTCTCCAGTCCACACACACACAGCGGCAGCCACGTCAGCACGCGGCTGTCGTGATCATTTTACATACGAACACGACGCCAACTAGGATGTATTTATGTCCTCTCGACATCCTGCCTCGCTGGCGGGACGTGTAACTTAGAAGAGCGACCTCCTCGCCAAACGTTGCTGCATCACCATCATCATCATCATCATCATCAACGTCAACGTCAACGTACACGTCACGACGAAGGTGATGAACTATGAACTACTTGACATCACACAACACCAGGGGGTCGCGGGGACGGTCAAGTGTGTGTTTCAGTGCTAGCTAGCTTGAAGCCTGAGGTCGACATTACACAACATGCACTGCACACGCGCACGCAGACACACGCGCACGCACACGCGCACAGACACACACACACACACACACGCATGCACAGACACACACGCACACACACACACGCATGCACAGACACACACACACACGCATGCACAGACACACACACACAGAGTCAAAGCTTTTCAATAATTGAAAAGCAGAGCTGTAGTAGCTCTCTCTAATCATTGCTGGAACTAACAGAGCAGAGCTTAAAAGGGTTTGTGCCTCGGTCCAGGATATGCAAGCGCTCTCTCTCTCACACACACACACACACACACACACACACACACACACACACACACACACACACACACACACACACACACACACACACACACACACACACACACACACACACACACACACACACACACACACAACACACACACCTCGCCTCACCTTGTGTGTATCCCTGCCTGCTCCACTATAACAATTCCCAATTCCCCCCCTGGGTGGGTCGGTGGGTGGGTGAAGGGGTGAGGGATGGGATGGGGGGGTGAGGGTATAATGGGATGGGGGGGTGTGAGGGGGTGAGGGTATATTGGGGGGGGGGGGGGGAGTGTGGTCGGCGAGGACCACGGTGCCGCAATAATATTATGCATTACGGTCCGACTGCACTGATGCAATCAATGCCCCATTTTCACAGCAGTCAGGGATGGGGTGGGGGAGAGAGGGGGAGAGACGGGGAGAGAGGGGGAGAGACGGCCGAGTGGCAATACAATGCAATACAGTAGCAGGCGGGGGGGGAGCAAGGCAAACAGAGATGGACATGGAGAAACAGGCAGGCCAGCAGACAGGCAGACGGTAAGCAAGTCAGTCAGTAAAGTTTATTTATATCGCACCATTCAAGTCACAAAGTGCGCCACAGGAGTAAAATTGTTAAAATAAGACCTTCAATACTTCCTCCATTATTACAGTTGTATTACACTTCAATTATTGCCAAATTGAATATCTTATCTTGCCTCTATATTTTTATTTTCATACTTCTACTAGGACTTAGACCTATTGTACATTTGTAAATCTTGATATTTTATTTGTATTATTCTACTGTTTATTTCTCTATTGTTTTATTCTATTGCTATGCAACCTGGCACAAGAATTTCCTTCGGGATTAACAAAGTTCTATCTTATCTTATCTTATCACATAGTAAAAAACAATAAAACATAAAAACAGAGGACATAAAAACACAGAGAGATACAGACACAAGAGGCTCGACGAAGGCCAGTCTGAACAGATGAGTCTTTAGCTCCTTTTTAAAAGTGACCGCAGATCTTAAGTCCAGTGGAAGGGCATCCCACAGACAGGCAGACAGGCAGACAGGCAGACAGACAGACAGACAGACAGACAGACAGACAGACAGGCAGACAGTGTAAGGGGGGCCTGCTCTGGCACGGGTCCCTGGAGAGGGTTGAGATCCGATCCCGGGTTCGGTGGGACAGCGTGATGACAGACGATACAACTGTGATGGTCTGTTGACAGGCTGTCCCTCCATACACACACACACACACACACACACACACACACACACACACACACACACACACACACACACACACACACACACACACACACACACACACACACACACACACACCAATAGTACACAGAGTTAGAGGGAGAGAGAGAGAGAGGGGGGGGAGAGGGGGAGAGAGAGAGAGAGAGCGAGAGGAAGACACACACATATTGCAAGAGAGCGAAATGGAAACTGATGGAGGGGATGGGGGAGAGAGAACGAGACAGATGAAGCAAGAGCGAGGAAACATGAGAGTGAGACAGAGAGTGCACACAAAAAGAGAGCGAGAGAGAGAGAGAAGGAGAGAGAGAGAGAGAGAGAGACAGAGAGAGGAGAAATGTGAGAGAAGCCGAGAGAAAGAGAGACAGAGAGAGAGAGAGTACAAGGAGAGAGAGAGAGAGACCAGCTCCCCATCAGTGCTCTGTCACTCTGCATTCCCGCGGCGTTGCGAGCGCGGGGCAACCGAGGCCCGGCGTGTTGCCGCCGCCGCCGCCGGTGTGGACGTGTTCCGCTGTGAACCCACCGGCCGCCATTAATCACTCTGCAGGCTCACCGCCCAGCGATGCCAGCTGCCTTATCTAATGTCAAGTAGCTTTAGGCTCGCTCTCTCGCTCTCTCTCTCTCTCTCTCAAAAATACAAAAATACAAAAAAATATAAAAATACAAAAAGAAAAAATGGAAAAGAAAGAGAAAAAAAAGATATATATATACAAAAATAAAAATAATGATACAAATAAAGGGGGATTGACAGGTGATTGACACACACTCTCTCTCACACACACACACACACACACACACACACACACACACACACACACACACACACACACACACACACACACACACACACACACACTCACTCTCTCTCTCTCTCTCCAGAGGGGTGAGAGAGGTGAGAGAGGTTGCGTCTGGACACACACTCAGAGGGGCGGGGGGGCGCGTGGCGCGTTGCTACGTCGATTCGCGTCAAGTCGTGCTAAAACAGCAAGACACACACACACACACGCACACACACACACACACACACACACGTCCTCGCACACGGGTGTGGAGATCAGGTGGTCAGGATGAGGTGTGTGTGTGTGTGTGTGCGTGTGTGTGTGTGTGTGTGCAAAACAAGCAGAAGAAGAGAAATAAATAAACAAGCAGACCGTTTGTGAGGCCAGCGTGTGTGTGTGTGTGTGTGTGTGTGTGTGTGTGTGTGTGTGTGTGCGTGTGCGTGCGTGCGTGCGTGCGTGCGTGCGTGTGTGTATGTGTGTGCGCGCGCAGGGGGGTGATTTATAGACCTAATCTAAATGTTAAATGGTAAACAAGTGCAAAGCAGGCACTTCCGTGTTCCACTTGACGGGCCTGGTGTGTGTGTGTGTGTGTGTGTGTGATGTTGCCAACACTGCACAAGCGTGTACGTGTAATGTCTTTACACAATAAAAGCCAACACCACCTCAACACCACCTCAACACCACCTCCACCACCACCCTGAAGGGAAATAACAAGCCATGCCTTGGATTCTTTTCTTTCATAAAATTATTTTCTCGTTTTAATGACCGGCCGAAATACAATTTACCAGGTAGGCAGGCACAGAACAGGCGCAAGCATTTGAGGAATAATAATAATAATAATAATAATAATAATGATGCGTTCTTTGTGTTTTCGGAGCGTTTCTAAGCACGTTGATCCACAACGCTAATCCGACGCGCATATCAGTGCTTATTGGTGCGTTTAGAAATCTCAATCTGTAAATCAACCGATCGAATCACAGTGGGCAGCTGCAGCTTTAGTTCGTGATTCTTCTTCGTCGATTGTTATTCGTGTTATTTGTGATGATGGGTGATGGCGCTTGCTAGCTCGCTATTGAACGACACACACACACACACACACACACACACACACACACACACACACACACACACAACCCCCCCCCTCAACTCAACGGGGCCTCTCATCTGAAAACATTAGGGGCCCCGGGGCCTCCTCGTAGATCGTAATCCAGACGAGAGACGGTGGATGCTACATGTGTTTGGCTTGTGAGGGATATTACTACAATATGTGCTGAGAGGGGAGGGAGAAGCAGGGAAGGGGGGTGTCAGAGGGTGAGGGAGGCTATAATTGATGGCTCTGAGTCTCTATCATAGCGTGTGATTGCTTATGTGAGCAACGGTTAAAAGCCTGCAGTTCAACCTAAAGGGGATTAAGGACATGGTAGGCATTTGGCAGCTCACCATGGTGTTGAAACGTCCGGACGTACGAAAGGTTAAAACATGGTCAGTGTCTTTTGTGCAAGAGTGAATTTGAGTACATTTTGGCTGACATTTGGAAACCGGCCCGGCCGATGTTAAGAAAACAGTCAAAGTGAGAAGCCATTGCTCAACGTATGTAGGCCTGATTTGAGTTCACAGACGCGCTTGTAATAGAATATATGCAGTCAATACTATTTCCTTGCACGATAGTGGGAGTGAAGAGGCATTGGTGAAGACTTATGCATCGTTTTATAGCTTTTAAATTAGACGGGATAGTGTCCTGGAGATTCCCAGACGAAAGGTTGCTCAAAGTCCAAAATCACTTTGGATAAAAGTGTCTCGTCATAAAAGTGAGTAGAAAAGTCTAAGTCTACTCAGGTCACTCGTGGACACATATTTTTTCATTATAAAAATTTGTTTCATCAATTGTCCGAAAGGTTTTCACTTCGGCATTAACATCGGCCAGAGGTGGTAAAATATTTGACATTATAACTGACATTTTACTCATTAAATATCACAACTGTGTGTCTGAAGCTCCGAAATGTTTTAAGCGACTGCTAACAGCCCGCGAGCGTTATGACATCATTAGTGTGATTATGTGATTAGACTTAGTGAATCTTGCTAAATTATTGTACTCCAGCTAATGCGGAAAATTACCGCCCATTAGAGGCCATTATAAGCAGGCCGCGTTTTTCGCCATAACTACTCTGACATTTTGATCCCACTTGAAGTGATTTTGTTCGTAATGCAGTGAGATATAAGAGTTAAAATAACACAGCAGGTCTATTGTGAAGCCTAGCAGTGTGTGTGTGTGTGTGCGTGCGTGTGTGTGTCCGTCTTGCTAAAGCGTGTGTGTGTGTGTGTGTGTGTGTATATGTGTGGGTATATGTGTATATGTGTGTATGTGTGTGTGTGTGTGTGTGTGTCTGACTAATGCATCAATGCACGCGTGTGTGTGTGTGCATGCGTGCATGAAAGTGTGTGTCAGGATCTGTGTGTGTGCGTACATGCAAAAAAACACACACTTTCCAGCCAGCCAGCCGTGTGTGTGTGTGTGTGTGTGTGTGTGTGTGTGTGTGTGTGTGTGTGTGTGTGTGTGTGTGGTGTGTGTGTGTGTGTGTGTGTGTGTGTGTGTGTGTGTGTGTGTGTGTGTGTGTGTGTGTTACTGTGTGTGTGTGTGTGTGTTTGCAGTAGCATCCTGAGGCCAGGCTTAGATGCTGACAACAACAACAACAACAACAACACCGCAGGCGGAGTGGCCGCGTGTCAGCTAGCAGTGAGTGATACCGCAGAGTCCCTGGGGGGGCGGGGCCAAACAGCATATTATGATGATGATGTCACTCTCCATGTGACACGATGGGGCGGGGGGGGGGGAATCTCAATACATATAGGACTCTTATTATACCACCAGGTACACACCTGTCCATCTCTCTACCTCCCTGTCTCCCTGTCTCCCTGTCTCTCTGTCTGTCTCTCTGTCTCTGCCTCCTCGGTGTGTTCCTCTCTGTCCATCTCTCTACCTCCCTGTCTCCCTGTCTCTCTGTCTCTCTGTCTGTCTCTCTGTCTCTGCCTCCTCGGTGTGTTCCTCTCTGTCCATCTCTCTACCTCCCTGTCTCCCTGTCTCTCTGTCTCTCTGTCTGTCTCTCTGTCTCTGCCTCCTCGGTGTGTTCCTCTCTGTCCATCTCTCTACCTCCCTGTCTCCCTGTCTCTCTGTCTCTCTGTCTGTCTCTCTGTCTCTGCCCCCTCGGTGTGTTCCTCTCTGTCCATCTCCCTCCATCTCCATTCTCCCTCCCTCCGACCCTCCCTCCCTCCCTATCTCTCTCTCTATCTCCCTGTCTCTCTCTCTGCCTCCCTCCCTATCTCTCTCTCTATCTCCCTATCTCTCTGCCTCCCTCCCTATCTCTCCCTCCCTCCCTCCCTATATCTCTCTCTCTCTATCTCCCTGTCTCTCTATCTCCCTGTCTCTCTCTCTCCCTCCCTCCCTCCCCATCTCCCAGTCTCTCACTCTCTCTCCCTCCCTCCCAATCACCCAGATGTATGGCGGATAGATCAGCCTACCAGTTGCTGCAGTCCACTGGGGAGGCTGGTAGGCTGATCTATCCTGCATACTTCTAGGTGGACACTGACTCCCACTTGTGATGTCATAAGTGGGGCCATTCCAACCGTGACATTTTTTTAAAACCGAATGGAATAGCTAATCACGCTCACACCTGGTGGTATAATAGGAGTCCTTTAACCAGTACTAACTCTGTAGTACTGTGTACCGCAGGACTCTTTTCAAGGTAATCGCTTTTTTAGTTTTTTGTACTCCTGAGACATCGGACACAAGGCGACCTTGAAGATATAAAAAAGAAGACAAAATTAGCGAGAGCATTAGCCGTTGTCCTTTTTTGAATTCCTTTTTTCCGTTTTTCTTTCAAAATTATTATTACGTTTATTATCCAAGTTCCATCTCGGCCATCGCTACGCCGGTAGGCAACGTTCTTATATAAAAAAGGGGG
Source organism: Coryphaenoides rupestris (assembly GCA_002895965.2). Lineage (NCBI taxonomy): Eukaryota > Metazoa > Chordata > Actinopteri > Gadiformes > Macrouridae > Coryphaenoides > Coryphaenoides rupestris. The sequence goes on from PIJE02000849.1 coordinate 146,235, forward strand.
CCGACTTAATTCCGAGGCAGCGCAGCGATAAAATTAGACGCTTAATTATCGCCGTCCCATCGGCCCCCAGCTCCCAACACGCAGGGGCCACTTCAGTCCGCTGCCTCGCCGGAGAACGGAGCTCCCTCCGCAGGAGAGAGAGCTGCCCTCGCATTGCTAATTCCTGTTTGGCCTTCAACACCATCAGCCGCTAATGTTGCTTAAAGAGGTAGCTCAGGGGGTAAGAGTTGTCTGGCAACAGGAAGGTTGCTGGTTCGATCCCCGGGGCACCACCTAACCCTAACTGCTCCTGACGTGTTGGTTGTTACCTCGCATGGTTGGCACCGCCGTCGGTGTATGAATGGGTGAATGTGAGGCAATACTGTAAAGAGCTTTGGATAAAAGCGCTGTATGAATGCAATCCATTTACCATTACCTTGAACTCTCCCGTCGTGGACAGTGGTTTCCTCTCCGATAACCGCTACGGATACATACAGGGATGTCTCGTTAACCAATGCGTTCTCGACATTTTGTACAATGGCTCTGTTCCAATAGTCTGTTTTGCTTAGGAAGTTTCCTTCACTGAGTGAATGACCCGGAAGTGGCAGCCATGATCAGGTCTGTTTGAATTCTCTACACGCTAAGGAAAGGTGCCTCAATGCTTCCTTTCATACCTCCTTTAGCACAGAGGATACACTGGACTGTCCTTTAGGAAAGGAAAGGAGATGGTGGCATCCCACAATTCCTTGCGGCAGGAATGTTTAAGTGACGCACCATTCGGTTGTAACTACCGATCACCATGTAATCAATAACACTAATTGTGGTTCATGTATGAGCAGACAGGAGGATGATTGCTTTTTTATGTAAATGTATGTCAATGTTGGTAATTAACTCATATATTTGTCATCTAAGATGTGCTTTTTGTCGTCTATCTTCAGATTATTGTAGTTTTTACAACAGCAGACCCATGTCCATAACATAATGACGTATCTTAGTATATATGTGTTATATATTCTCTATTATATATTCTCTTAGGACCCATTTTTCTGCCAATTGGAATGGGGCCCTTCCTCCCCCACCCCCTCTGCCCCCGCCCCCTTCCCTCTCTTCCGCAGGGGGAGGGGCTACTATACGGGGAGTGGCCTAGATTGGAGCGAGCGACAACGCTGGTATTCTCTCACTCTCTGGCACCGGGGAGGAGCACCACCACCACCACCACCACCACCACCACCACCACCACCGGCACCACGTCCATCTGGCTGCCTGGAGGAGAGCCGGTCCCACTGTACACACACACACACACACACACACACACACACACACACACACACACACACACACACACACACACACACACACACACACACACACACACACACACACACACACACACAGATGCACACACACACACACTCTTTATTCTCCCTATTCCTCACTCTGTCTCTCTCTACCTGTCTCCGAGTCCGTCTCTCTCTCTCTCTCTCTCTCTCTCTCTCTCTCTCTCTCTCTCTCTCTCTCTCTCTCACTGTCTCTCTCCCTGTCTCTTTCTGTCCTGTCTGTCAATCTCTGTGTCTTTCTCTGTCTATCTCTCTCTCTCCCTATCTCCCCGTCTCTCTCTATCTCCCTCCCCCCCTCCCTCCCTATCTCCCCCTCCCTCCTTCCCACCCTATCTCTCTATTTCCCTGTCCCTCTCTCTCTGTCTATCCCTCTCCCTCCCTCTCTCCCTCCCTCCCTATCTCTCTCCCTCCCTCCCCATCTCCCTATCTCTCCCTCCCTCCCTCCCTATCTCCCTGTCTCGCTCTCTCTGTCTATCTCACTCCATCTCCCCCTCCCTCCCTATCTCCCTGTCTCTCTCTCCCCCTCCCTCCCTATCGCTCTCCCTCCCTCCCTATCTCCCTGTCTCACTCTCTCTGTCTATCCCTCTCCCTCCCTCCCTCCCTCCCTATCTCCCTGTCTCGCTCTCTCTGTCTATCTCACTCCATCTCCCCCTCCCTCCCTATCTCCCTGTCTCTCTCTCCCCCTCCCTCCCTCCCTATCGCTCTCCCTCCCTCCCTATCTCCCTGTCTCGCTCTCTCTGTCTATCTCACTCCATCTCCCCCATCCCTCCCTATCTCCCTGTCTCTCTCTCCCTCTCCCTCCCTCCCTGTCTCTGCCCCTCACTCACTGTCTCTCTCTGTCTCCATTTCCCTCTCTCACATCACCCGACTCTCACATCTCCATTAATATCTATCCACCTTATCCATCCATCACCCTAATCTCCATCTATCCGCATTAAGGACGTATTGTCAAAAGCGCCTGCACTTAATTAGCAGTTAATTAAATACATCATCCGGTCGACATACAGTAAGTAGCTGGGAGATCTGGGTGGTACAGGCAACGTAGAGGCAAGGTAAACATTGTTCATTTGCATAAACGACCCACATTGAAATGATGAAAAGCCGCTTGAAAATCAGCAACGTTTTCATTTACGCTTTTATCCAAAGCGAGTACATTTGTTGAAGGAGACAGCAATATATCGCTGTGGTACATAAAGATAAGAATAGAACAGGTTTAGAGCATTCATAGTTACAAGGAGAATAGAACGAGTTTCATAATTGCCAAGTTGCCTGCATAAATAGCTGGGATAAGAGCAGACGTGTGATTCTGAGTAAGTTACCAACATCTATGAACGTACAATTATGCTTCCCTTCAGTTCCCGTTTTACTTTTCTCCCTCGTCGCAAATCAAAGGAACTCCCATCAACTCAAACGATATATCTTTCATGAGACCAACTCTCATATTTCACCAAGACAAATGGATGAACGGTTATGGGGGGCTGTCGCACGCCAGTGGAGAGAAGATTGGCCGAACGCTCCCCAATCCAGTCAGATACAGACTGGCAGCCGTGCAAATGTTCTTTGTTTCGGGGCGGCAGTAGCTCAGGAAGTATAAGAGCGGTTGTCTGGCAACAGGAAGGTTGCTGGTTCGATCCCCAGGCTCCTCCCCCTCCTAGGTAAGTGTGGAGGTGTCCCTGAGCAAGACACCACCTAACCCTACCTGCTCCTGACGTGTTGGTTGTTACCTTGCATGGTTGGCACCGCCGTCGGTGTATGAATGGGTGAATGTGAGGCGATACTGTAAAGAGCTTTGGATTAAAGTGATATATAAATGCAATCCATTTACCATTACTTGACTCAAAGAGAAGGGTGCAGGTGTACCAGCCTTCCAAAGAGGTTTCGTCTACGTCAGAGACATCGCGTAATCTCGTCTCTCGGTTACTTGATGACTTCCTCTGGATTTTCCCGCTACTGAACTAAACGGCAAACAGCTCGACTTCAATGCGGCTTGGATCCCGTTTCCCGCCCAAACGGAACACGTAAAAAGCCTCTTTGATTCCTCCTTCAAGCGTCGAGCGCAGCGCTAGTTGAAGGGAAGGCAGAGCGTTGCTCATGCATTATTTATTATGTACCGGCGGCGGCGGCGGCGGCGGCGCGTCATGCAGACAACGTTTATGGATTAATCCTCAGCTATGAAATAAATAGCAACAATCCAATATCCACAATAACACGGTGATGAATGACAGGCCCCCAGCATTAGAGCCACACACACACTCTCTCACATACACACACACACACACACACACACACACACACACACAGCATGCATATATTATGCACACACACACACACATAAATTATGCACACACACACACACACACACACACATACATTTGCAAACACACACACACAGACACATACATTTGCAAACACACACACACACACACACACACGCGTGTATATGCACACACACGTACATTTGCACACACACGCACACATATACAGTATGCACACACGCGACAGGCACACAGACAGACAGACACACACATATGCATACAAGAGACATGCATGTTCCACGTTTGCGTCGGTGCACCATCTCATGTCAGGAGGGCTTTCAACTCGTACTCCTGCTGTCGAGGACGCACGCCCCTTTTTTCTGTAGAGAGACGCAGGTTCGATTCCCCCGGCGTGTAGACATGACAGGCGTCAACGGGCGCTCCCTATGCTGCCACGGGAAACCGCGTGATAATATCTAATGACACACGATGGGTGGGATGTACGACATATATATATAATATACACACAGGTGCATGTAGAGGACACACAGCCCTGAGCGATACAGTGAGTTCAGACGTCTCGGGTGGCTCTGCAACATCCTGTCTACAAGACGTTCCTCTGCCCCCCCACACACACACACACACACACACACACGCGAACAAACACACACACACACACACGCGCCACACACACACACACACAGTCTGCCAGCCAGTGGGTCGTTAACAAACATATGGTAACCCTAGCCGCAACCCACCCCCCCCCCAACACACACACACACACACACACACACACACACACACACACACACACACACACACACACACACACACACACACACACACACACACACACACACACACACACACACACACACACACACACACCGTTAGAGTCTACATAAGAGAGTCCTATTTAAAAGGTGCTGATTGTTGTACGTGTCCATGGCCGGGCCGCTGGTGTAAAGCCTCGGAGAGACAGTTCTGAAAGCTACACGGATCAAGAAGTGACACGGATATCGGTGGCCGAGGTCGGTCTGACTCGGACTACAAGCTTCCGCAGGATATCGATAGCAGAGGAGACCATCGATCTGATACCGAGAGCCAGCGGATGTTATTAAACGGGAGTTTAAGACTTTCCGACGTTCTGCATGACGACCAGTACCTACCAGTTTTGCCTGTTGGAAGCGTTCCGATGTGGGAATTGTTGTAGGTAATAACGTCACTGATATCAACAGTCATTTCAACTCACACTAGAACGCTGATTCGAGGTGGTGAGAACCATGATAATTTCATAAAGTCATTTTGCAAAGATTTACGATTTTTATATGATTACGATATTATATATATAAATATATATTGTGGCAGACGGCCACTGGGGGGCCGACTAGGGAGTATGGACAATGGTCGGGGGAACCGCAGTTCCCCAGTCGGCCCCCAGAGGGAGCCAAGCAGACCAGGAAGTGTAGAAAGACAATCAACCTCATGGGAAGTAGCTGCGCCTCGTTGAGGGAACTCGGCGGCAGCCAATCAAAGGCCTGGCTGCGGCCAATAAATAGGAGAGGACCTGGGTGGTGTAGGAAGTGGAGTAGGAAGTCGAAGGAGGAGTTAAGAAGGAAGTGGAGGAGAGAGAGGTGGAAGAGGAGAGACCAATACGCTGTGTGTGAGAGTTAAAGAAGGAGAACCAGTGGCTGTGTGCCTGGATCGTCTGCCTGTCTGAGAACCCGTATTGTGTATGACCCTTGCCTGCCTGACTACCCTCCCGCCTGCCTTGCCCTGGACCGTATGCGACTACTTCCCGGCGTGATACCCCCTGCTTATGGACTACGACTACTCACTTGGATTACGGACTCACTATTGATAGTGATTACATTTCCCTTCCCCTGTGTGGTAAATAAAGACTCTTATTTCATTTAAATCCTGGTGTGGAACCTGAGTTTATTAATTCCAGTCGTGGTCACACTCCACCCCAATAGGGAGTGTGCCACATATGGTGGAGAATGCGGGCAAAGAACTAAAGAGACTGAAATTAATAAATCAACCCCCCACCATGGATATCGAGACGCTGCTGAACAAATGGCAGTATGGGGACCTGGACGACGATCCCCCTGTGAAAACCAGCCGGCAGAAGAAGAAAGCTGCCAAAAAGCAGAGGGCTGGGGCTGCTGCCGGGATGGGCCCACAAGTCCAGGAGAAGGCCATCTCCCTCCAGGAGGAGGACGACCTGACCAGGGAGCTGGTACGGCAGCTACGCCAGGAGCTCCAGGTCGAGAGGGAGAAGATGGGCCAGATGGAAGCCATGGTGAAGGAGTGGTGGGCCATGCAGGCTGAAACCCAGCGGGGATACCAGGACCTGGAGGCCCAGCTGAAGGCTGCAACCCAGCAGCAGGAGCAGGCCTGGAAGGCGGCCAAAGAGCTCCAACACCAGCTGAAGGCCCAGCTGAAGGCTGCAACCCAGCAGGAGGAGCAGGCCCGGAAGGAGGCCAAAGGGCTCCAAAACCAGCTGAAGGCCCAGCTGAAGGTCTCAGCCCAGCAGGAGGAGCAGGCCCGGAAGGAGGCCAAAGGGCTCCAAGACCAGCTGAAGGCCCAGCTGGCAACTGCAGCCCAGCAGGAGGAGCAGGCCCGGAAGGAGGCCAAAGGGCTCCAAGACCAGCTGAAGGTCTCAGCCCAGCAGGAGGAGCAGGCCCGGAAGGAGGCCAAAGGGCTCCAAGACCAGCTGAAGGCCCAGCTGGCAACTGCAGCCCAGCAGGAGGAGCAGGCCCGGAAGGAGGCCAAAGGGCTCCAAGACCAGCTGAAGGCCCAGCTGGCGGCCACCGGCCAGCGAGAGCAGCAGGCCCTGGAGCAGGCTGAAGAGCTCCAGGCCCAGCTGTTGGCCGCAGGCCAACGAGAACAGCAGGCCCTGGAGAAGGCCGAAGAGCTCCAGGCCCAGCTGACGGCCGCCGGCCAACGAGAACAGCAGGCCCGGGAGCAGGCCAGAGAGCTCCAGGCCCAGCTGTTGGCCGCAGGCCAACGAGAACAGCAGGCCCGGGAGCAGGCCAGAGAGCTCCAGGCCCAGCTGATGGCGGAAGGCCAACGAGGACAGCAGGCCCGGGAGCAGGCCAGAGAGCTCCAGGCCCAGCTGATGGCGGAAGGCCAACGAGAGCAGCAGGCCCTGGAGCAGGCTAAAGAGCTCCAGGCTCAGCTGTTGGCCGCAGGCCAACGAGAACAGCAGGCCCGGGAGCAGGCCAGAGAGCTCCAGGCCCAGCTGAAGGCCGCAGCCCAGCTGACGGCGGAGCAGGCCAACGAGCTCCAGGCGCAGCTGATGGCCGCTGGCCAGCGAGAGCAGCAGGCCCTGGAGAAGGCCAGAGAGCTCCAAGGCCAGCTGATGGCTGAAGGCCAACGAGAGCAGCAGGCCCTGGAGCAGGCTAAAGAGCTCCAGGCCCAGCTGGCGGCCACTGGCCAGCGAGAGCAGCAGGCCCTGGAGAAGGCCGAAGAGCTCCAGGCCCAGCTGACGGCGGAGCAGGCCCAGAGGACTGCCGCCGGCCAGCGAGAGCAGCAGGCCCTGGAGAAGGCTGAAGAGCTCCAGGCCCAGCTGATGGCAGAGGGCCAGCGAGAACAGCAGGCCCTGGAGCAGGCTGAAGGACTCCAGGCCAAGCTGATGGCCGCTGGCCAACGAGAGCAGCAGGCCCTGGAGCAGGCTGAAGAGCTCCAGGCCCAGCTGGCGGCCACTGGCCAGCGAGAGCAGCAGGCCCTGGAGAAGGCTGAAGAGCTCCAGGCCCAGCTGATGGCAGAGGGCCAGCGAGAACAGCAGGCCCTGGAGCAGGCTGCAGGACTCCAGGCCAAGCTGATGGCCGCAGGCCAACGAGAGCAGCAGGCCCTGGAGCAGGCTGAAGAGCTCCAGGCCCAGCTGATGGCGGAGGGCCAGCGAGAACAGCAGGCCCTGGAGCAGGCTGAAGGGCTCCAGGCCAAGCTGATGGCCGCTAGCCAACGAGAGCAGCAGGCCCTGGAGCAGGCCGAAGAGCTCCAGGCCCAGCTGACGGCGGAGCAGGCCCAGAGGACTGCCGCTGGCCAGCGAGAGCAGCAGGCCCTGGAGAAGGCTGAAGAGCTCCAGGCCCAGCTGATGGCAGAGGGCCAGCAAGAACAGCAGGCCCTGGAGCAGGCTGAAGAGCTCCAGGCCCAGCTGGCGGCCACCGGCCAGCGAGAGCAGCAGGCCCTGGAGAAGGCTGAAGAGCTCCAGGCCCAGCTGACGGCGGAGCAAGCCCAGCTGATGGCCGCTGGCCAGCGAGAGCAGCAGGCCCTGGAGCAGGCTGAAGAGCTCCAGGCCCAGCTGGCGGCCACCGGCCAGCGAGAGCAGCAGGCCCTGGAGAAGGCTGAAGAGCTCCAGGCCCAGCTGATGGCAGAGGGCCAGCGAGAACAGCAGGCCCTGGAGCAGGCTGAAGGACTCCAGGCCAAGCTGATGGCCGCAGGCCAACGAGAACAGCAGGCCCGGGAGCAGGCCAGAGAGCTCCAGGCCCAGCTGATGGCGGAAGGCCAACGAGAACAGCAGGCCCGGGATCAGGCCAGAGAGCTCCAGGCCCAGCTGATGGCAGAAGGCCAACGAGAACAGCAGGCCCGGGAGCAGGCCAGAGAGCTCCAGGCCCAGCTGAGGGCGGAAGGCCAAAAAGGGCAGCAGGCACTGGAGCAGGTAGAGGAACTCCAGGCCCAGCTGACGGCGGAGAAGGCCCAGCGGAAGGCCACAGCCCTGCTGACGGTGGAGCAGGCTGAAGGGCTCCAGGCCCAGCTGACGGCCGCCGGCCAAAGAGAGCAGCAGGCCCTGGAGCAGGCCGAAGAGCTCCAGGCCCAGCTGACGGCCGCCGGCCAGCGAGAGCAGCAGGCCCTGGAGAAGACCGAAGAGCTCCAGGCCCAGCTGATGGCTGCAGGCCAAAGAGAGCAGCAGGCCCTGGAGAAGGCCGAAGAGCTCCAGGCCCAGCTGACGGCGGACCAGGCCCGGCTGAGGGCCATAGGCCCCACTGACGGCGCAGCGGCAGACGACCCGGGAGGCGGCGGCGCAGCAGCAGCAGCAGCAGCAGGCGGCGGCGCAGCAGCAGCAGACGACCCGGGCGGCGCGGCAGCAGACGACCCGGGCGGCGGCGGCGCGGCAGCAGACGACCCGGGCGGCGGCGGCGCAGCAGCGGCGGACAACGACGGCGCAGCGGAAGCGGCGGACGACGACCCGGGCGGCGGCGGCGGCGGCGCAGCGGAAGCGGCGGACGACGACCCGGGCGGCGGCGGCGGCGCAGCGGAAGCGGCGGACGACGACCCGGGCGGCGGCGGCGCAGCGGAAGCGGCGGACGACGACCCGGGCGGCGGCGTCGGCGGCGAAGCGGCGGACGACGACCCGGGCGGCGGCGTCGGCGGCGCGGCGGACGACGACCCGGGCGGCGGCGTCGGCGGCGCGGCGGACGACGACCCGGGCGGCGGCGTCGGCGGCGCAGCGGAAGCGGCGGACGACGACCCGGGGGGCGGCGCCGCAGCGGACTACCCGAGCGGAGGCACCCCAGAGCGGGCCATTGGAGGAGTGGGCCGCCCCTCCCTCCTGGTCGGAGCTGAGGAGGAGGGTATGTGGCAGACGGCCACTGGGGGGCCGACTAGGGAGTATGGACAATGGTCGGGGGAACCGCAGTTCCCCAGTCGGCCCCCAGAGGGAGCCAAGCAGACCAGGAAGTGTAGAAAGACAATCAACCTCATGGGAAGTAGCTGCGCCTCGTTGAGGGAACTCGGCGGCAGCCAATCAAAGGCCTGGCTGCGGCCAATAAATAGGAGAGGACCTGGGTGGTGTAGGAAGTGGAGTAGGAAGTCGAAGGAGGAGTTAAGAAGGAAGTGGAGGAGAGAGAGGTGGAAGAGGAGAGACCAATACGCTGTGTGTGAGAGTTAAAGAAGGAGAACCAGTGGCTGTGTGCCTGGATCGTCTGCCTGTCTGAGAACCCGTATTGTGTATGACCCTTGCCTGCCTGACTACCCTCCCGCCTGCCTTGCCCTGGACCGTATGCGACTACTTCCCGGCGTGATACCCCCTGCTTATGGACTACGACTACTCACTTGGATTACGGACTCACTATTGATAGTGATTACATTTCCCTTCCCCTGTGTGGTAAATAAAGACTCTTATTTCATTTAAATCCTGGTGTGGAACCTGAGTTTATTAATTCCAGTCGTGGTCACACTCCACCCCAATAGGGAGTGTGCCACAGTAAATATATGTAATTAGATGTTAGATATACTTGGACACATTTACTCATTGAGAAAAATGGTCTATATAATTGAATAATAATTATAAATCAGATAGGAACCATTCTCATGTCGATGGAATACATACACATTTAAATAGATTTAATTGTAAATGTTTAGTTTAATGCAATGCGTGGTTTTCAGCTGAGATAAAGCGCAAAGTAAAACAACAGACGTGTGGAACAGAGGAGGCTGTCTGGCGGGGAACCGTAGAGGATCTGAGAGAGAGAGGAAGGTTCAAAAAGGTCAAATCTGAAGGTAAAGACCTCCACAGGGTACCACCATCTCTCCCTCGCTCTCCTAACCTCAGTGTCTCTCCACGTCTGTGTGTGTCTCCATGTGTGTGTGTGTGTGTCTGTCTGTGCACCTCTCTCTCTCTGTGTCTCTGTGTGTGTGTGTGTGTGTGTGTATCTATCTCTCACTCTCCCTCCCTCTCTCCCTCCCTCCCTATCCCTCTCCCTCTCTCGCTCATCATCTCATCATTAATGTCTTCATACACTCAAGATTACAACAATATCGAAAGGCCACATCAACTCAGTGGGAATTTAAACACGAGAAAATGACCTCTGGCTGCGATGCATCCAGCGTTTTACAATTTTACACAAATATCCGCAGACGGAGCGAGCCAGCGACGAGCAACGAGAGAAATTTGCATGAGAAAAATAGAGCGTAAAGACGCCATGAGCTCCGCTATCTGCAGACACACAGAACACACACACCCAACACACACACACCCACACACACACACCCAACACACACACACACACACACACACACACACACACACACACACACACACTCCCATTGTGTTGTTCCAAACAAAGGCAAGCACGACCACCCTGATTGCATGTTTTTGTCGTCTGCGGCGTTACCGTGAGGAAGATTTGCAGCCACGTTGTTTTAGTAGCTAAGCCTTATTTTAACTATCGATGTTTACGACTGCAAACCATTAAAGATTAAAGACTCGTTGGCTTGGCGTTGCTTTTGCCGGTCGACGGACATCAGAAATAAGACACGTGTACACACAAATACGCAGAAATAAACGGCATAGCAGGCGAGCCGTCCACCCTGACAGCCATGACTTCAAAAGATCCCACTTATGTCGTGCAAAACGGCGAGCGATTCCCGCCAGCCCGGAGTCCCGAGTTTAAACGGTTCGTCGACCAAGACAAGATAAAGTGGGGATTTGTTGTTTTTTTTTGCAGTTTACAATTCCCCCGCGCGTCCACGTAACAGGTGACTGGGTCGCCTTGCATTCGTTTTCCCCTCCTCTCGGTTTAGATAAAAATGCAAAAGCCGGCGAACGCCGAATATAGCAGCTCTTCCCGGACATGACAGAGTACGGCGGAAGGCAACAACAACAGCGGCGGCGGCGGCGGCGGCAGAACCACAGAACAGAACATCGATCACAGCGCAGCGCCGACACAACAGCAAACAGCAACAGAACAGCCGTTGTCGGGACGTTTTATTGTCGCCGAGATCGTATCCGCGTTGGGAAACACAAACCAAACGTTAAAATGCAAAGCAGGCCCGTAGTTACGAGAGTCGCTTAGCAGACGCTGCTGCTGCTGCCGCCGCTGTCTAAAGTGACTTTTGATGAGGCAGGGTGCAATGTGTACATTCATACACACTGTTATAAATGAAGTCCTGTAGTGGTCCAGAGATGCCTTCTCTGGATGTAAGAGAACACGTTGGTTTGGTACAGACGCCAACAAATGTCACATTTCAGTGATAATGAACATTGTGATGCAAGAATGTGCATTCCCACTAATCGTGAATTATACCGCAATCGCAATATCTGTCAAAGTAATTGCAATATGATATTCCTTTTTGCCATATTGTTCAGCCCTACATCAATACCATGAAGATGTTTGCGACAGTACAGGACACACACGGGAGGGGCATCGGGGGAATCGAACCCGGTACCTTTCTGCTCAGCTCGGGGGATAATAATTAGCTCATAAAACATGATATTCTTTTGTCACAGCTAATAGCGTTTTAATACGTTGCCCGAGGGTCGTGAACGCCGCGTATGTCGAGAGTTGATGTTGTTCCAGAGCCCCGCGAGGCTCGTATCTCGTATCTCGTGTCTCGTATCTCGTATCTGGTCTGCGCCGTTCGCTCAGAGACAGGAGATCAATGGAGCTTTAAATAGAGACGACACTGAGTTCAGACGGCAGTAAAAGAACTCCGACATCAGCAGCAAGTGACTGACCAGGGAAATACTCCATCAGGTAGTGCCATAGAGTATGTGTACGTGCGTGTGTGTGTGTGTGTGTGTGTGTGCATGCGTACATTTAGGTGTGTGTGTGCACGGATGCTTACATGTGTGTGCATGTCTACGTGTGTGCATTTGTGGGTTCGTGTGTATGTGTGTGCGCGTGTGTGCATACAGCGCATGTCGATGCGTTTGCGCGTGCAGAGCGTGTGCGTGGGTGTGTACGCGTTTGTGTGCATGTGTGTGTATGTGTGTGTATGTGCGTGCGTGCGTGCTTACACGTGTGTTTGCGTGTATATGTCTGCGTTTGTGGATGCGTGTGTGTGTGTGTATGTGCGTGAGTGCCATGCATATATACTGTACGTGGGTGCGTTTGTGTGTGCATATTCACGTGTGTGTACTTGCATGTGTGTACTTGCATGTGTGCGTGCATGTGTTAATGTATGTGTGTGTGTGCACAAGTCTGTGTGTGTGTGTGTGTGTGCGCATGCACAAGTCTGTGTGTGTGTGTGTGTGTGTGTGTGTGTGCAGTGCATATGTGCATATGTGTGTGTACTTTGTGCATGTGTGTGTCTGTGTCACACAGGAGAGTGCAGGTTCCATGTCTCACCCTAACCCGTCTGTAGAGTAGACGGGTTATTTAATATCGGGGTTTGTTGTTTTTTTTCCTCTCCTGAGCCTCTGACAGCGCCTCCCACTCCACGTGTCACTCAGCGGTCCGTCGCCCCGCGTTACGGCGAGCCATCGCTCACAACGCCGCCAAATTAATATCCGCCATTACTGTCGGGAGATTGAAAAATTGCCCGCGGTGGACGCGGTGGAATGAACCGCCGTTATTATGAGCAAAATAAATAATTATTTCACACGAACGTCAATGAATACGGAGGTGGGGGCGGGGGGGTGGAAACCGAGATGTCACGATAGAACCGGCGTTCCTTATTGCGTTCCCAAACAGAAGGGGAGACCTTTGAAAATTGGGGAACAACACCAGCCCTTCATTATGTGCCAGTGTGTGTGTGTGTGTGTGTGTGTGTGTGTGTGTGTGTGTGTGTGTGTGTGTGTGTGTGTGTGTGTGTGTGTGTGTGTGTGTGTGTGTGTGTGTGTGTCGGTTAATGGCAGTCAGGTCGTTTAATTGTAGCGGCCGCTCAATACGTTTGATTTCATGTTAATGTTTCTCGCGCACAATAAATTGCTCATTTACAACTCCGCCATCCTCAACCGTGTGTGTGTGTGTGTGTGTGTGTGTGTGTGTGTGTGTCTTGAAATCCCAGAGAAAGAAAATCAATCATTTCCGTTCCTAGCACACCGGCTAGCGACCCGCTAGGTAACACCCTAGCAAGTCTCGCGCACGTCTGAGCCGCCAGTCAGCCAATCAGCACCTGGGATTTTTCTTTCACGTCTTTCACGTTCGCGGGGACATGCGGCGAGAGAAACACATTAGCAGCACTTCAAGCAGTTACCTCTTGTAACCCGCGACGAGGTAACCCGTGAGGACAACGCAACCTGTGTGCATTTCTAGTCCACTTCAACATGAAGATTGTAAGTAGCAAGCCGTCGATGTTTGCTATCTTGATGATGGACCGCTTATCTTCCAGCGAAGACACACAAGAATACGGATGCAAGATGACGAGGGCTAATTGTGCAGAAAAATGAATTTTAATCACGGGTCAACTGAGGGAAACATCCTGCCTAATCTCTCCACCATGGTCAGTACGGAGGTCTGTCTCTCTGGAGGTTGAGGGAGAGAAAAACAAAACAAGGCTTTTAGCAGAGAGAGGAGAGAGAGGCTTAATAATTTAGTAATTTCCTCGAGTGATGCGGTGAGTTGATGCCGGGGCCTCGTGCGCCTCTCGATAAAAACCTGGAGAACACTCACTTAAAAAGACCATTGGCTGCTGATGGGTTGAGAAAAACTTGAACCGACTGAACGCAAATTGATTTGTTTTTTTTGGCCATTTTAAGCATGGCAAGCTGTCATATGATCGTCCACATGGTAATCTAGCCCATTCTGTCACCGTTACTAAAATAAGCCCAAAGAGCATTTTCTAAAACCTCTCGTGTTCAAATTTGAGCTGAAACAGGAGGTTCAGTTGCGCTTTCAAAAGCTGAACTAAATTAACTATAAAAGGCGACATTAAAGGGATGCTTAAGGGCCAACTTCCCCAGGGTTTGTGTTTCTGTCCGATGAAAGAATGTCTACTGTCTGTTCAGTGGATATCCACTGAACAGAACAGGGATTCTCAGTCGTTCCCACCATCCACTACACACACACACACACACACACACACACACACACACACACACACACACCAAAATAACCCCACACAGATGACAGGCTGGCAGTGAAGACATAGCAGGTCTGACAGACTTCTCTGTGAGCCGCTGCCAGCAAGAATCATAAAGTCACGCCGCCGGAGCCCTCGGCCCCGCCGCACTTAAACACAGACGTGTTCATAACAGCTCACAGCCAACCAATAACACCACTTCTGCAACAATCCATTCATCCCCACTCCCAGCCCTCCAGATGGGGGGAGAGCCGGCACAGGAACCCGGAGGATTAGGAGGGAGCCTCGGAATTGCCGAGCAAGAGATGTGGATCTGGACTAATTAAAATGGGATTTAATAAATCATTACGCCGCCCGAGCCCCGTGGCTAAAGTTATTACGCTGATTACCTGGAGCGCCGACGCGAGCGGGTATTGAAATCGCCCGACATAACCGTTGTTGTAGCAACACTGCTCTACATATGTAAATACACGAGCGCCACGGCCCAGCCCAGCCCAGCACAGCACAGCACAGCGCACCACGGGATGTGTGGACGTGAGGCAGTTGTTGTCGGAGGATGAAGTACTGGCAACGCGACGTACTGGCAACCCAACGCAACGCAGCAGACCGATCGCAGAGATCCTCCTCTACTGCTGTATATGCCCGTGGCAGCCTGTTAGGAAGCACAGAATCAGCCACGAAGTGCCGTGTCACGTGACATCGAGCGGTGCTGTCACGTGACATCGAGCGGTGCTGTCACGTGACATCGAGCGGTCCTGTCACGTGACACATGGAGGATAACATCCCAGCTCAGTGCAGAACGACCACAAGGCACGGCAAGCCAACCGCTGACGTTTACTGTAAGTGCGCTGATTAACCGGGAAATAAATATGCATTAAAATAAGAGATGAGCGGCATTCAACACATCAACAGCCGACTTCTTCTAATAAAGATTAAGAAATGCTTTGAGCGGGTGGTGAGAAACAATAAAACATCTGCATCAGAACAAACTAATTAGCAGGTCGAAGTGCATGAGCAACGCAGCTTTCTTCAAGCCACCGCGGAAACAAAACAGGGAATTATCGTTCCTGACTTGAGTATGCGATACGAAAACAACAAGCATTTCCATAAAAAGCAGACGGTGAATGTCAGTCTTGTTCAGACCTCGCCGAAAGATGCACTTTTGCTAATGTAGGACCTCGGAGTCACACGCATTTTAGTCACGTTCTTCTGGGCGAAGCAAGAACAACGACGACAAAGTCTTTTGTCTCCTGCTGTTGAGGGTTAAGAGAGGAGTTTCGTGACATTGCTCGCGCTCAGACACAATTCACTTGTTATTTGGTTTCCACGGAGAGGGAAAGGGAACGGGAACGGAGCTTCCTGTTTGGCTTCTCTGCTTAGATTTCCCAAGTGGACAGGAGGAGGAGGAGGAGGAGGAGGATGAGGAGGAGGAGAGGAGGAGGAGGAGGAGGAGGAGGATGAGGAGGAGGAGAGGAGGAGGAGGAGGGGATCTGAAGAGGTTGACTTCCCAGCCAGCATAAATCCACTCAGCGACCGCTAAGCTTTAGGTCGCCCCCCCCCCCCGTACCCGGTCAACACCCAAGGATTTCTGTCTCCGTCTCCGCCTGTTTCTGTATTTTCCACACTGCCTGCCTGCCTACCTGGCTGTCTGTCTGGCTGTCTGTCTGGCTGTCTGTCTGGCTGGCTGGCTGGCTGGCTGGCTAGCTGGCTGGCTGGCTGGCTGCCTGCGTCTCGGAGCAGCAGATCAAATAAGGAAAAATGCTTTTGCTGCTCAAAAGTCTGTTGATTCTGCACAGAGCGGTGATGTCATCTTTTGTCTCTGTGTGTTTAAGAAAGAAACGTGACAAATCTAAAGTTCAGACCTGGAAGGAACACTCCAGATTGTGATGGGGTCACGCTTAACAAGATAGGCTAACTCGGTGTCGCTGATTGCTAATGTCTGGAGCTGGAATCTGGAAAATTATAGATATACTATTACCAGGTTATATATATAACCTGGCTGTGAGTCTAATTATAACTCCCACGAGCCTCTGGTTTGGCACTTGAAACTAAACGATGGAAGAGGCTGAGATGATAAAGTAGGCCAACTGTCTATTAGGAAAATGAATACATCGAAATATGATCGAAATCTCAATATCGCCAATGTAAGAAACGCTTGTTTGGTACAGACCCCTAACACACACAGGTTTTGTTTTCAGTGAAAATGAACTGTGAAGCAACCGTGATCGTTCCAACGAATAGTGAATCTTATCCTAATCACAACATCACAACATCACAACATCTACGTCACAATATGATTTTCTTTTCCCACCATATCCTTCAGTTCCCGACAAAATGTGACGAGGTGGTTCCCGTGGCAACCATCTACAACAAGGTTCTCCGAAGACGAGGTTCAGCGATACTACAGACCACAATAGGAACTCATCCAATGTAATAAGATATAATAATAATAATAATAACAATACATATTACAACATGTGATGAGCATGCTAGCCACATCCCTGAAAGAGACCTAAAGAAACTACACAGACAAAAGGGAGAGAGAGAGGAGAGAGAGAGAGAGAGAGAGAGAGAGAGAGAGAGAGAGGCAGGCTAAGGAAGAGAGGCCACTAAGGAATAAATGAGAGAATAGAAGGAACCAGGGTGAGGGTGAGGTTCGGGGGGGGAGGGCTGGGGAGGGCTCCAGGGGTAATCTCAGTAGACATTGCCAGACCGTCTGCACCACAAGAGAAGAGAATGTAGAATAAAGAGAGAGGGGGTGGGGGAGTCGGCGAGTGGGGGAGTGAGGGAATGGGGGAGTTGGCGAGTGGGGGAGTCGGGGGGTGAGTACAGAAGGGGCCGCATACATGAGAAAAAAGAACAACAGCAAACTCTTCCCAGGTGCGGTGGTGCACAGCAGAGCAGGCATGCGAGTCCTGCACAGCGTTGCAGGCCTGCGAGTCCTGCACAGCGTTGCAGGCCTGCGAGTCCTGCAACGCAGCAGACGGTAAGAAACCAGCAGCCTCAGACTGACTGTGTGTGTGTGTGTGTGTGTGTGGAAGCCAGGATATTTGACTCTGTGTGTGTGTATACAAGGCTGGCTTGTAGATGCATGCATGCATGCATTATTTATCCTACCCTGTTAGCATAAGGTCACACTTAATGGTATTGATACAAAGGACGGCGCTAATAACTAAACCACGAGGTGAGGCGAGGTGCAGCACGGCGCAGGGTTCCAAACGCGGTTCAACGACGACTCGGGAGCCAAACGGCTTCGGTTTCTTTGGTTCAACAGATAACTCCCACGTTGCATATCAGCCCAGGAGCCTCGTTAGCCCTCTGCAACAAAACACCAAAGAGTTGTGAGGACGGGCTCAACCGTCAATCACAAAGCCCCGCCCACCCTGTCCGTCGCAGGGTCACCCACCCCTTCTCACCAACGGCCCCCAAAACCCAAAAGAGCACAAACAGGCAACCTCTTCCCGACATCGCTGCGTGTCTCTGGCAGCAGGAGCAGCAGCATCAGCAGCAGCATCGGTGCTCTGAACGCCTCGTCTGCTGAGATCTCGGCTCCCACGGCGACCAGATGATGCAGGCGGGAGGGAGGGGAGGTAGGGGAGGGAGGGAGGGGAGGTAGGGAGGGGAGGAAGGCGAGGAAGGGGAGGGAGTATGTGCAGTCAGCTGTTTACAATAATAAACACATCACAGTACCGCACACAGAGCTGGCGGATGCACAGGCCCTCCTCAAGGTGTGGGGGGGGGGGCTCATAGCTCCGCCAAACGCCGGGCGAGGAGGGCCAGTAGGGGGCGGTAGATCACTCACCTCCAACGCTTCCAGCGAGACGAACCCGGCGATGGAGAAGCCGTCGATGATGTCCTCCTCGGCCGAGGTGGACTCCTTGCGCTTCCTCCGCGGGGGGCGGGGCCGCACGGAGGAGGAGCCAGCCGGGCTCCGGCCGCCGCCGCCGCCCTCGCGCTCCGAATCCGACGAGAAGCACAGCCGTGCCGTCACCACGGTCACCGCCACCGGCGACTTCGCGTGGCCGTTGGGTATCCGGCCCGGCCCGCGGACCCGGTCGCGCGCCGCCCGCGACTTCCGCTTTTTGCGCAGAGCGCCGGCTCGAGAGCCATCCATGTCCCCGTTACGAGGGGGACGCCCCAGCGATGACAAGAACGCCTTCCTTCTGGCCTGGGGTGGGGGCGTGGCCTGGCACAGGGGGGGGGGTGGCGGTGCTGCCGGCTGAACTCCAAGCGGCGCACGAGAAGAATCCAGAGTAGAACTTCCACACTGTCGCGAAAACCAATCAAGGCATTACATCCAAGGTGACCACGCTATCTCTCTCTATATACACTGTATATCCAACGGTGGGTGGAGGCTTGTCCCGTTCAGTCAGAAAACAGAAACCACCGGAACGAACGTGCAATGGACGCCGTTGAAACAGGCTAGGTACTTCCGAGCAAAGATCCCCAACAGAGCTCCATGAATTCCCCCAGCGATCCCGGGGTGGAGGCGATCTCGAGGAGAACAAAAGAAACCACTCGTTGAAACTCGAGTCGAGTTGATTTCCCGCGGTGGTTTCAAGTCAGAGCCCGTGTACGTTGTTCAGCGGTCGTGCCGTTCTGCCGGGTCGGTGCGACCAGCCGATGGTGACACATTTTCCCCCAACCCGGAATCAACTGTTCCTCCTCTCCTGCAAGACAGAGAGAAAGAGAAAGGACAATATAAACACATTTCAGTGAATGCAACACGTCATCCAAGCACAGCGACTTCAGAGTGACTCAAGATGCCGATCAGTTAAGTGGCAGGTAGGGGCTCAGGCTTAACACACCTAACACACTTAACATCTCGCTCAACTCAACGGCGTCTACCAGGTCAGACTGTTCACGCCTGAGAGGTGCGAACCCCAGTGGGCTACCTCGTCAGTCAACCACCCGTGTGTATGTTCTGGGTGTAGCGCTGGCCACAGGCATTAACAGCTACTGGCTTTACTGGCTGTCCCCCCTCTTTGCCAAGTCATTAAGGATAAGGAGATTATTATTATAGTGCTCCGAGGGCTTCATCACTTGTATCTCGTAAGTATCTCGACATGCGCCAAATCTCGATTCTTTTTTTTGCTTCGTTTGATGGAGGAGTGCGTTTTTCAATCATAACTTTAAAAGTAACCTTCTATAATTAGATCTTTTGTTCATATTCTTAATCAAGACGATACGATTTGATATTCATGGACGAAATAGGCCGTCGGACGTTAATGAAGAGGCGAAGGCTATAATTGTAAAATCACTTCAGCAATCACTTCAGCAATTCAGCTTTAGACGAAAGACGCCTATAGACTCCAAGCAACAGTTGTCTTAAGGCAATGCTTAGATCTTCATCAAAATAACTGCTCTTTTCTCTCTCCATCCATGAGTGGGTAAAACATTAAATTTCCAGGAACAACATCGGTGCACAATCCTTTCTTTCTTACTCTTGCGCAGAAGTCCTAACAGAATAATTAAGTGGGATGGAGTTTCATCGATTTTTGCCTCGCATGGCAGATCCCGTTGAAACGAGAATTATTGCAGAATTGCTAAAATACCCGAGAACCTTATACAGGCCAGCGGTCGACATGTGTAAGACATGTGTAAGCAGTCTGGGGGAGGAAAAGCCTTTGGACTTGGCTCTAGCAGGCCTACTTGGCTCTAGCAGGCCTACTTGGCTCTCTTGTCCAGCAGGCCCACATGCATTGGACATGTCGTCTCCAGCCACCACATTACAACACGGAGCAACACAATAGTCCTCCTCGTGCCTCAAACCTCGGCCCTGTATCCATTCACTAACAACAACCACTGGCTTTGCCTTTACGACAACACGACATGGGTGCTGACGTCCTTGTGGCGTTAAAAAAAAAAAATAGCTGCCAACCAGCTGAAGAAATCTCTCAGCTCCTCAGAAAACGCCTTCATGCACTGGAGTGGGTGACCTTTGGTGTTCTTCTGTAAACACTAAAGTGCCATTTTATAAATAATTGGTCTCCTGGAACAGCCCTACAGTGTGAAACATTAGACACCGCGAGTCAGTGTGGCCTGGCACACCGAGTCTGAGACACATATGGCTCCTGAATGTGTCCAGAATATCAATTCTGTGACATGACATCATAGTATTGGCCCACTATTTAGAGAGAGAGAGAGAGAGAGAGAGAGAGAGAGAGAGAGAGAGAGAGAGAGCTGCAAGTCCAACCATCACCTCAGCACAGACATGCTCCAGGATGGCTGTTGCACGGCACCAAATGATTCTAGACATTTCCAAAGGACAAGGAATACACCTCAAGGAACCCAGACCATCATATCATTGTCAACCACCATCGTCAACTTTTGTGTGATCTCATTGGCAGACAGACGCTCGCCAATAGGATATAGCTGACATTCAACACAAATACACATATATAACACATCCCACACTGCAAGTGGTTCAATTTAGGAACATGCATGATTATTATTATTATTACAGACTAGACTTAGACTGGTAATACAGTATATGAATGCTTAACAAAGGACAGCATGCAATGCAAGAAGCCAGCATGCAGCCAACCCTGACTGTGCTGCACTGCAAAGCCTCCCAGAATATAGAATATCTCCCATGCAATGCAATGCTGTTGTTGGTTCAAAATAAAGAGGCAAATGCACAAATGCACCTTTCCTCTTGCAGTACGCCTATCAGTACACCTACCCCCCCCCCCCCCCCCCCCCACCCTGGCCAGCACTTATCTAATGACACACACACACACCATGACACACACCATGACACACACACACACCATGACACACACACGTCAAACACACATCATCCCTGAATTATGTCCTTCTCTTGCAGGACACACACACACACCATGACACACACCATGACACACACACACACACACACCAGTCTAAGTCCTTCTCCTGCAGGACACACACACACACACACACACACACACACACACACACACACACACCAGACTAAGTCTTTCTCCTGCAGGACACACACACACACACACACACACACACACACACACACACCAGACTAAGTCCTTCTCCTGCAGGACACACACACACACACACACACACACACACACACACCAGACTAAGTCCTTCTCCTGCAGGACACACACACACACACACACACACACACACACAAGAGTCAAACACACATCATCCCTGAACTATGTCCTTCTCCTGCAGGACACACACAGACACACCATGACACACACCACACACACACACACACACACACCCCAGAGTAAGTCTCCCAGTTGTCTCTCTCTATGTCTCTCTCTCTCTGTGTCTGTCCTGTCCTCCAGTCTGGCACCTCCTCCTCCTCCTCCTCCTGCACCTCCTCCACCTCCACCTCCTCCTCCAACTCCCCACTAAGACACAAAGCGGCTCCAACAAGACCAGCACCACCAGCACGTCATGCAGAACCAAGAGATGCAAACCCTCGCATGTGAGGCGGGAGACGGGAGACGGGGAGGCGGGAAAAGCGACCCCCTGCGGATCAAGTCTCTGGCTCCGTCCTCCGTCATTCACCACACAAACAACATCATAATCCCGTCAATAATGCCGTCAGTCGCTGTCCCCGTCTCCTCCTCCTGCTCCTGCTCCTGCTCCTGCTCTTGCTCCTCCTGGTGGTGGTGGTGGTGGTGGTGGTGGTCCGTGTTGCTGCTGCTGGAGGAGAACAGCGGAGAGAGGAGGAGGAGGAGAGCGGAGGGATACCGGAGCGGAGGGGGTGGTGCCGCAGTGCCGCTTTACAGGCGCCGCCGCCGCCGCCGAGCGAGCGAGCGAGCTACGTTCTTCCTCGGAGAAAGTAGTGCTTCTGGTGGTGAGTGGTGGTGGTGGAGGTGGAGGTGGTGGTGGTGCTGGTGGTGGTGAGAGTCTGGCTCAGCAGCAGAGAGAGGGGGAGGGGAGGGGGGGAGAGAGAGGGGTGGAGGGGAGAGAGAGAGAGAGAGAGAGGGGAAGGGTGTGGGAGAGAGAGGAAGAGAGAAAGGGGGGAGAGAGCAGGAGAGGGGGAGGGAGTGGGGGAAAGAGAAGGAGAGGATGGGGGGAGAGAGAGAAAGGGGAGTGGGAGAGAGAGAGAGAGAGAGAGGGGGGGGGAGGGAGTGGGGGGAGAGAGAGAGAGGGTGGGTGGGGGAGAGAGAGAGAGAGAGAGAGAGAGAGAGAGAGAGAGAGAGAGAGAGAGGGAGAGGGAGAGGGAGTGGGAGAGAGAGAGAGAGAGAGAGAGAGAGAGAGAGAGAGAGAGAGAGAGAGAGAGGAGAGGGAGGGAGGGGGGGAAGAGAGAGAGAGAGAGGGGGGAGTGGGGGAGAGAGGAAGAGAGAAAGGGGGGAGAGAGCAGGAGAGGGGGGAGAGAGAGAGAGGGGGGAGGGAGTGGGGGAGAGGGAGTTGGGGAGAGAGAGAGAGGGGGAGTGGGGGAGAGAGGAAGAGAGAATAATAATAATAATAATAATTCAAATTTATTGAGCGCATTTCTAGAACCCAAAGCGCTGTACATCAGGATCAGTTAAAAACGAACAAACTATAACATTTGAACACAGGTCCACCGTCTAAAGAGGTGTGTTGAGGAGAGGAGAGCTTTGAAGGACTTGAGTGACTCTGCCTCTTTGATGGGGTCTGGGAGAAAGGGGGGAGAGAGCAGGAGAGGGGGAGGGAGAGAGAGAGAGAGAGAGAGGGGAGAGGGAGGGAGGGGGGAGAGAGGAAGAGAGAAAGGGGGGGGGAGAGCAGGAGAAGGGGGAGAGAGAGGGAGAGAGAAAGGGAGATAGAGGCGGGAGGGAGTGGGGGAGAGAGAAGGAGGGGGGGGAGAAAGAGAGAAAGAGAAAGAGAGAGAGAGAGAGAAAGAGAGAGAGAGAGGAACATAGAAGGAGGGACACATAGACAGAAAGGGAGACAGAAAGGGAGACAGAAATCAACAAGCCCAGAAACTGGTTTATTGTATGTCCACATGATGTCCAAGTATTGAGCCTATTTACCAAATAGTTGTTTCCACCAATCACCCTCAATGTTATATTAATGATTACATTCCCACTGTTCCAAGACTGGCCACCATGTCAAGATTAGGCTACTTTCCATTTAGCCGACAGTGAAATAAGGATTGTTTTCTCCAGCAATATATTCAAGCCAAGAAGAAGAAGCCCTGTTGACAGACTCTCATGTAAAACAGAGAGATCTCACATCCATCTCAGAATTATACAATTCATATTTTATCCAAGATGAGTAAAGATCATTACAAAACATTCAAATATTCAAATGCATCTCAAGCTCTTTCTTGTTTAAATCCTCCTCTCTTTAAATCCTCTCATCCTTTTAAACACTAAATGGCATTGTAATCACAGAAAGAAAATATATTTCTTTATTTCCATTGTATTGTGGTATTCTGTGACACATCTATTATATTGCAACAGAAAAGTGTTCCAAGGACATGATTTTGGTGGGTAGCGCCGGTACGATACTTGGCAAAAAAATAATCATAATTCTCGTCTAAACTCTCACAGTCGCAGTCGATGAGGCTTAAGGCTTAAACACCACTGATTACCCTGCTTGACCAACAGTTATTCACCAACCTAGAATTGCGGCGGTGGTGGTTGACTATTAATTTCCCATTAAGGTCTAGCGGGTGGGGTGGGGAGACGTCAATCAGGATTCAGGACAGACGCAGACACGCAGACACACAGAGAACCATTTTGGAAGAGGTGTGAATGTGAATTGGGTTGAGAATCCGGATCCGGGGAGAAGCACAATTCGGTGTCGGTGTGTGCGTCAGTGTGTGCGTCAGTGTGTGCGTCGGTGTGTGCGTCGGTGTGTGCGTCAGTGTGTGTGTCAGTGTGTGCGTCGGTGTGTGCGTCAGTGTGTGTGTTATTTTGGTGGCTGGATTTATTGAAAGAAAACCAAAAAACCAAAAAACAGAGTCCACATGCGACTGACTCCATTTGACGCCATTTGTAGTCCATGTGCGCGTTTGAATGTGAATGGGTGTGTGTGTGTGTGTGAGGCAAACACACTTGACCTTGGATCATTTTCTGGGAGAAGGGGGGGAGTGGGGGAGAGTGGAGAGGGTCGGGGTCGGTGGGGTCATCCTTTTGACAAAGTGTCAAGGGGGGAGGGAGGGTGAGAGAGAGGGAGGGAGGGGAGTAATTTAGCCTCATTACCTTCCAGGGAACAGAACAGAGCCTCCTCCACTCTGCCTGCTCATAATCAGCCTTTTTTCATGTATTTTTTTACCAGGAAAAGTCTCAGAGATGTATTTTACAAGAGTGTCCATGCAGGCTGGAGCACAACTAACTATAGCATTCGCAGACATGTGGGTTGCGAACAATTCACATGAAAATAAAAGCAACATTTCATAATCGCCCAAAATATCCAACGGATTCAAGCATTCGTCACACATCAAGTCATCAACATCAGGAATCAAGCGATATTTCCCCACATTTAACCAAAGTTCTCTGCCTCTGTTACATTTGGAGCTGTTGACACAGCAAAGTTGTGTTGTTATTTCCACGGTTATTTATGGACGGTGTTTCGAGGTCTTATTGGCAACCACACAGAGAAAAGCAACGTGTCCGAGTATTTGGTATTTGGTATGGGACCAAGCTAAATATATGTGTGGCGGTGATTAAGGAACTGAACCGAGGCTTCTGATTGGACATCAGCGGGCCAAATGCACCACTAATATGACACCTCTGGCTGGCAGCCAATCACAGCTCTCACGGTTGAAGTCCTCACAGTTCAAACAGAAGGTGAAATGTATTGATTTATTTTGCTGTGAACCACATTACTTTACAAGTCCTTGCTGCCCTTGCTGTCAGAAACACATCAGGACAAACAAATACAACAGTTAGAGACCAAACATCCTGCAAGCGCAGACTCTAATCAACCTCTCATCAGGTGAGGCTGACCAACCACACATACTGAACACCTCCATTTTGAATCCCTCATTCTCCTTAGTAAAAGGTCAATGGAATGCATTTATAAGAGCTTTACAGTATTGCCTCACATTCACCCATTCATACACCTAACATCAGGAGCAGTTAGGGTTAGGTGGTGTCTTGCTCAGGGACACCTCAACACTTAGCTAGGAGGAGGGGGAGGAGCCCGGGGATCGAACCAGCAACCTTCCTGTTGCCAGCCAACCGCTCTTATACCTCCTGAGCTACCGCCGCCCTCTATTTCATTTTCCGTTACGATGCTCTCGAGTGCCTCTCAGGCAGAAGTATTCATCGATACGGGGGGGACACTCATAACACTCATAAATGGTCATATTTTTTAGGTGGCCGGTGAAATTGCTTCCCGACGCTTATGTTCTTACAGTCACGCTGGGATCCTCAAGATTTACACTCCCCTCCTTCCAACGCTCCAAATCCCACCGGCCCGCGTCTTACGATTTGTTTCCAAGCGGGACGGTAAACAGCAAACCGTTATTTAGATACCTGTGGCCAAGTCCCGTGCCCAATCCGAATACCGCTTAATCGCGGCTCTGCTGGGCAAACTGCACAATATCATTCATCCTGCGCTCTTCAATATCATATTCCTGTGTGTCGTTAAGACGAGCGTTGGCTCAGAGGCACGCGGGCGGGGGGCCTGGGCGGCCAGGAAGACCGGGGCGTTCGTCATTAAAGACTTGTCCCCGAAGGCCTAACAAGTGGTTAATACCGTAACCATTAAAGAGTGCATTACACGGGGGAGCAGACGGCATATTAATTGCCAAATTTTTGCCAAATGACAGCCTGCTCAAATGTTGACCTAAATTAGGCATTGTCTTGGCGCCGTTCGTACGGGGCTGTCACATTAGAGCGGGAAAATTACACTCAAGATGGAGGGAAAAAAAGGAAACATTTGGACGCCCGGAGAGGGAAAAAAGCGAAATTGTACAAGATAAATAACACCATGTTTTTCCAGCGCCAGTGTCCTGACACGACACCCCGGAACATTTGTCAAATGGGACATTATTTTGGGGCCGTGTAGATTTTATCAAAATATCCCTAAGAGCATATTAATTAAAAAGATGGATTGTGTAGGAATCTATGAATACATATATCATCGGACAGCCTGTTTAATATTAATGCGTGGTACTTGTAGAAATACTTGATCGTCGATGTGCTTTCTCCCTGTTCACACAATTCTTCAAACTTGTGTGCTTTCCGTCAAAGGAAAAACCAACGCTTACTAATGATGCATGAGGACACAATTAATTAGTGTCCAACAAATGCTTTAGAAAGACAGACTTCATAATTCAAGCGAAAACCATGACCCAATCAATCATTGATGGAGACTGCCTTGTTTACAAGGCATTCATATTTTATACTGACGTACTGTACATGGTGTCGAAAGCCATGATGAGTGTTTACAAGCGGGTAGAACAATATTTAGATTCATATTTAGATCGATAGAAAGAGGAAATTACATGAAGTATGTAAACGTGTCAAAAACGGAACGCAATCATTCATGAGTCACGTTGTATTTTGAGTCGTCGCGGCTGTCTGACTGTTTGAGAGGCAGCCTGTGGTTGTCGGAGCGAACAACAGATGAATTAAATCATATTATTGGCAGTGGATCTTGTGCAGCTCAAATCAGTCCCATGTGAGCGACTGATTTGAGCTCGAAATGCTTCAAAAGCTGAGAATGACCGGACACCGTAACCTCCAGTTCCCTCAAAACTCTCCCTCCATTGTTCTCTTACTTTCTTCTCAAATTCAAAAGTCAATATTTTCACTTTCCTCCAGTGTTCGGGTCAAATCTTATCGATTTACCATTTTCAAGGTTTTTCCTCTGATTCAATCAAACCCTCAGGTTTCCTCCACACTTGATATTTTAACGTATTCCATTGCTGATCACGGCTTGTAATTGAGTAATTATAGTGGTTTAGTCTTCAACTTTGTCACATGTTCCACCCACGTTTAAAATGGCCGCCATAGGAAATGAATGTTTAAAGGACCCACTTGACATCACGAGTGGGAGTATCCACCTAGAAGTATGCTGGATAGATCAGCATACCAGCCTGCCCAGTGGACTGCAGCAACCGGTTTTTGAAACCGCTTGGGAGGGCTAATCACGCTCACACCCGGTGGGACAAGAGGAGCCCTTTAAGACCAGCAGATGGATAACAACCCTGTACACCCAACCACACACACTCATCCACAAACCCCATCCGTCCCCCACCCTCCATTCCTGCAGTACTCCACCTTAACTCTCCTCCTTCAAGACTCAAAGCTCAAAACTCACTTCTTCAAGCGGGCTTTTAATGTTTAATCCCTCCTGCATCTTCTTATATTGTCTTGTCTTTCCGTCCCACTTTTTAAAACTCTTTTATTCTCGTCAGTTATATCCTGCTGCCATTTTGAGAATGTTTTCATTCTCGCTGTAAAGTGCACTTGAGGATCCTGAGAAGTGCTTGAGAAAGTAGATGGATTAGTAATACTCTTACGAGTCATGTGTCGGTCGGCCTCGGGTATTGTTTTGAGAAGCGCTCGGCCGTCACACAAGTTCACCCTCGACGCTCCGCACTTCCCCGGGTCCTCGTCAATAATAATCCTGCCAAGAGCGAAGTCGATCGGACGTGCGGCTGTCGAGGAAATCGAACGACAGACAGACATACAGTACATAAATACACACACACACACAGTAGGCAGGCAGTCAGGCAGGCAGGCAGTCAAGGAGGCAGGCAGGCAGGCACAGAGACAGACAGACAGACAGACAGACAGACAGCTATCACTGGCAGTGGCTATGCCCCGCCCCCACCCCACTACAGACCACCGTGGTTGGGTTGCTGAGACCAGACAGGGTGCCCTCTGCAGCGGAGATGAGCCATGCAGGCATTGATTTATCTTCCTCTCCCCCCTCCTCGTCCTCCTCGTCCTCCTCCTCCTCCTCCTCCTCACACGTGTCTAATGGCTTCTACATACCATTGCGCTGCGACTGAATGGATATCGGATTGGCCCGAATGGAATGGCTTTTGGGGTTTTTCTTCATCAATCGCCTGAGAGTTCAATTACACAGGTGAGGGCCGTCGGGAGGGATGGAAGGGGTGCGAGGGATGGAGGGATGGAGGGAGGGAAGGGATGCGAGGGATGGAGGAATGGAGGGATGGAAGGGGTGCGAGGGATGGAGGGATGGAGGGAGAGAAGGGATGCGAGGGATGGAGCGATTTTTTCTCAGGCAATAAACGTTCCCGTTGCCTCCGAGACCAGCCCCTCCGGAATCCCGGCGTCAGGGCCAAACAAGTCGCAGCTAATGATGAACGGACGCCTTATTGACGATGTCAACGGTTTATTTTTGGATCAGCCTGTCTTCTTAGGGCTGTGATCTATACTCTGGGCGCTGACAGCCCACCTGACAGCCACCAGCGATTTATTAACATATTGCTTGTCTATCGAGCCAGATTGCCTCTCTCTCTCTCTCTCTCTCTCTCTCTCTCTCTCTCTCTCTCTCTCTCTCTCTCTCTCTCTTTCTCCCCTCTGTCTCTGGCTCTCTCTCTCTCGTTCCCTCTCTGTCTCTCACCCCCTCTCCTCTAAGCATCTGTCACCTGCACTCGTCTGTCGAGGTTTTTTATTTGTTGGTCTTTTTCCCGGTCTGCTCGATGTTCAGGTCGCTGTGTCGCCGGGTTCAGCCCGTCCCGTGGAGCGTCCCGACGACGACGGCCACCGACGGTACGTCAAAGTAAAAGTAGTGAGTCCTCAGGTGCCCCATGTTGGGTCAAAATAAAAGTCCTCAGGTGCCCCACATTTTGTCAAAGTAAAAGTCCTTAGGGGCGCCACATTGTGTCAAAGTAAAAGTCCTCAGGTGCCCCACATTGTGTCAAAGTAAAAGTCCTCAGGTGCACCACATTGTGCCAAAGTAAAAGTCCTCAGGTGCCCCACATTGTGTCAAAGTAAAAGTCCTCAGGTGCGTCACGTTGGGTCAAAGTAAAAGTCCTCAGGTGTCGTGCGTCACGTTGGGTCAAAGTAAAAGTCCTCAGGTGCGCCACATTGTGTCAAAGTAAAAGTCCTCAGGTGCGCCACATTGTGTCAAAGTAAAAGTCCTCAGGTGCTCTCTGTTGAGGATGTGCTTAAGAAAATCAGCCGCATTATCAATGAAGAGAAGAAGAAGAAGAGAATAAAATGATGGGAAAAAAATTTGCATTCATCAAGTCTAACAGCGACCGAAGAGAAGACAGACCCATTCTTCAGACAGATCGCTCTGTTTATTTTTTAATCTATTTTAAGTCGACTGCAGTAGTCGGGTACACACCTCAATGATGATGACGGTGTGTGTGTGTGTGTGTGTGTGTGTGTGTGTGTGTATTTCCAGCCTTGTAGCACTTCAACTATTGATGAAGATGTTAGTGGGGCCTTTTTCTCCTTCATCTCCTCCTCCTCCTCCTCCTCCTCCTCATGCCATAACTGAATGCAGCGGTGTGCCATCTTGTCTGACATAGTTCTCCGGTCCCAAAGGGAGGATTTATGTTACACGATGTTTTATGCAGATAGCTTACGAACGTACACATTCCCAGGAACGTGGAATTCCCTCCCAAAATACGTCGCCTGGTGTTCATGTTGGGACGAGAGACTGCGCTGAGCTCCAGTAAACTCATCTATGCTTGATCGGTTTGTATTAAATTACATTGGCATGTGAATGTAATCGTACGTCTATGTATGGAGAGAGCCATCCACCGACACCCACCCCCTCCATGAATATCTTAACCTTTATTTAAACGATGTCCCCTCCGCTCGAGATGTTTCTGTGTCTTGTTATTTATTACACAACCCGACGCCTGGTGGAAACATGGTTGCTTTCAGATATTATTACCGTGGAGGAGAAAGATTTAAACTCCGATTTAAACCCGAAACCTGCGGTGGTGACGCGCCGACCGAAAAGGTCGACTCTGTCACATCAAAAACAGATTGAATGGAACCTTAAGGGGGTCAGTAAATAATATCGGGTCTGGTGGTTTCAGTGTTCAACAGTTACAGATCTTATGGCCTCCGTAGGTTTGCCCTCCCGACAGCCGTGGGTTGGGAGTGGCAGTCAGTGGTAAGAGCATGTTGGTGTCAAGAAACTGTCACTCATCTCCTTAGACAAGAAGAGAGAGAGAGGGAGAGAGAGAGTGGAGAGAGAGAGAGAGACAGAGAGTGAGAGTGGAGAGAGAGAGAGAGAGACAGAGAGAGTTGAGAGACAGGGAGAGGGAGAGAGATAGAGAGAGAGAGACAGAGAGTGAGAGTGGAGAGATAGGGAGAGAGATAGAGAGAGAGATCGACGGACAGAGACAGAGAGACAGAGCGACAGAGAGACAGAGAGACAGAGCGACAGAGAGACAGAGCGAGAGAGAGAGATGGAGACAGAGAGAGAGTGACAGAGAGAAGGAAACAGAGAGAGAGAGAGAGAGAGAGAGAGAGAGAGAGAGTGGTCAGTCTGTATGCTGCAGCAGGGGAGGGGAAGTTGTTGCCAGATATTTCCAGCCGCTGCCATATGGAGGATCTGTGGGTCTGGACTCCGGCAGGATGCAATCTGCGCCGTCTCCGGGGAACACGACGGGAAATAAGACTAAAAGTAACATGCGGGCCAATCAAGAGTTTCCCCCCTGAATGAGCTAAATGTTTGCACGTTTCAATTGAATTAATCAGTGTCCAGGCTATGCACTCCACACATATCTACATGACAGTCTGATGTTAAAGTGTGTTTCTCCACGTTTTCATCCATCGATTCAACCCATCAAACTTCAGGGTGTTTGTACACGCACCAAACTCACTTCATCCCTTCCACAAAGCTATACTTCTGGACATAAACTGTATATGGTCAATGGTAAACAGACTGCATTTATATCATCGCTTTTATCCAAAGCTCTTTACAGTATTACCTCACGTTCACCCATTCATACACCGACGGCGGTGCCAACCATGCAAGGTAACAACCAACACGTCAGGAGCAGGTAGGGTTAGGTGGTGTCTTGCTCAGGGACACCTCCACACTTAGCTAGGAGGGGGGGAGGAGCCCGGGGATCGAACCAGCAACCTTCCTGTTGCCAGACAACCTCTCTTACCTCCTGAGCTACTGCCACCCTAGTATATCAAACGGTGATTTATCAAATCAAGCCAGCAGCTAGAGAGCACATGGATCTCCACATAGCGAAGGCTGCACTCCCAACACTCCGTCCTACGTTCTACTCAGTCCCTCTGTTTCTGTTCACTTGCTGCTGGTGTCCATTCCCACAGTCTCTGCACACCACAATAAACCCCCGAGCCCAGGGAGGGACACAGTACACCACCAACCCCCCCCCCCCCCCACACACACACACACACACACACACACACACACACACACACACACACACACACACTGATCCTCTCATAATCAGCCCCAAATCCTTCACAACAATGCTTCTCCATTATTACGCGGATAAAACCCACAGACCCACAGACTCTGCTGCCACCCCAGTCCTCTGCCTGCTGGTTGTAGTCAACACTGTACTGTCAGTACTTGCCATTGTTTAGCATATTGTATGTTCTTAGATGTTGGTAATACACTCAGAACGCCACGTCTGCTCTTATCCCAGATATTATGCAGGCAACCTAGCAATTATGAAAGTCGTTCTATTAACCTTGTAAATGTAAATGTAATTTCAATGTAAATGTAAATGTGTGTTGCCTGTAGTCAACACTGTGTGGGATGTCTCGGAGGACTACAGTCTGACGGCCACAGAGACCTTCTTTCTGTTATTGGCATGTCTGCGGAACCTGCATGTCTCAGAATGGACCGGCATCTGTAGGTTAGATGACTAGATCAGTCTACCAGCCTACCCCAGTGGACCGTACCAACTGGTAGGCCGATCTATCTATCTATCTATCTATCTATCTGTCCGTCCGTCCGTCCGTCCGCCCATCCATCAATCACACATCTGGGTGGACACTCCCACTTGTGATGTCACTCAGTCCCAATGACAATTTTAGCCGCATGACAATTTTGAAACGGCTCATAGCGGCTAATCATCACCTGGTGGTATAATTGGGCCCCTTGAATGACAAAAAATAATCGATGTTAATTAATGAACCAATCACAGCCTCTGGCTAATGTTCTATTGTAGATCTGCGTTGTGCGTCGGCTACACACACCCAACACACACACACACAAGAAAGACGCTGTTTGTGTGTGTGTGTGTGGCTTCTTGTCTTCTCCGTGATTCAGTTTTAAAGGTTTCTTCAGGGGAAGGAGGAGAGAGGAGAGAGGAGAGGAGAGAGAGGAGAGGAGAGAGGAGAGAGGAGAGAGAGGAGAGAGGAGAGAGGAGAGAGGAGAGGAGAGAGAGGAGAAGAGAGGAGAGAGGAGAGAGAGGAGAGAGGAGAGAGAGGAGGAGAGAGGAGAGGAGAGAGGAGAGAGGAGAGGAGAGAGGAGAGAGAGAGGAGAGAGGAGAGAGAGGAGAGAGAGGAGAGGAGAGAGAGGAGAGAGGAGAGGAGAGAGGAGAGAGGAGAGGACCCCTTAATACTAATAAAGGTTGACTTTGCTTCCCTCTGCCCTTGCAGGAGTGAGGGTTGAGGGGGAGACGGGGGGATAGTAATTGGAAAATATTCTTTCCGAAAGCGGCCCCCTCCCCCAGTCCCTCCCACCCTCCCCTCCAGCAGCCCCTCCAGCAGCCCCTCCCACCATCCCCTCCAGCTCCTCCCACCCTCCCTCTAGCCCCTCCCACCACCTCTTCCACCTCCAGGGTTTCCATCTCCAGAGCGATGGCTCTCGCTGTGAAAAAAACCCAAACGTTATTCCACCTTTTCAACGTTTTACACGAGACGGACGGTGCTTTCTATGACGTGACAAAACCTGCTGTGTGTGTGTGTGTGTCTGTGTGTGTGTGTGTGTGTGTGTGTTCCCGGGAACACCCACCCTGAGCTAACATCCGCCTTTAGCCTCTACAGAGGAGGAGAAGTCATTAGGCTCACGGACGGCGAATGAAGGAATGAGGTTACGGGA
This sequence comes from Coryphaenoides rupestris, assembly GCA_002895965.2. Taxonomy (NCBI): domain Eukaryota; kingdom Metazoa; phylum Chordata; class Actinopteri; order Gadiformes; family Macrouridae; genus Coryphaenoides; species Coryphaenoides rupestris. The sequence continues at coordinate 179,464 of PIJE02000849.1, forward strand.
GAGAGAGAGCGCGAGAGAGAGAGAGAGAGAGAGAGAGAGATTAACTGCCGTCATCCCACCCCTGTACCCCCCCCCCCCCCTGGTTACAGGTCCAGATCGTCGTGGCAACAGCGGCAAAACAAAACCTCAACAGAGAACAGAGATCCTGATGTCTGACACAACATCGACACAGAAGGTCGCGTTGTTGTCGGACAAGCGGCTAAAACTACTAATACTGTGGCTGTGCTGGGATGCTTCCGGTATTCGTGATGAGGCTGACGTTAGCATGAGGAGGAGGAAACGGTAAACGGTGTCTCCGGACCGGACCCTGACTCACACACACACACACACACACACGGCTAACATGTCAGCTAACACGTCTACCGCCTGGGAATTCCGGGAATTCCAAACGCACGTGTCAATCATTTCCATTCAACATGTCCATCATCATCATTCCATCCATCCATCAATTCATTAATTAATCCATTCATTCATTATTGAATTAATCTATTCCTATATCCAGCCACCCATCCATAAATCAATTAATTAATGTATCCATTAATTTATGATTACATTCATCCAGCCATCCATCCATCAGCCAGCCATCCATCAAAAAGTTAATTCATCCATGAATGAATTCATGGTGCATTCACTCATTAATTTGTTCATTCTCCTTTTCATCCATTAATTGATCCTTTCATCATTTAATTCACTCACTCGCATTAATTGAGCCATTGCCAAAGTCCATTTTAACACACACACACACACACACACACACACACACACACACACACACACACACACACACACACACACACACACACACACACACACACACACACGCACACACACACACACACACACAGGTTAAGAGTGCTCCACCAGATGTGAAAACTCGTATTTTACTTTATTTTACTCTCACTAGGCTGCACGGCGGCTGCACGGCGGCTGCACGGCGGTATTGTTGGCTAGCGTGCAACATCAGACGCCGTGTGTGTGTGTGTGTGTGTGTGTGTGTGTGTGTGTGTGTGTGTGTGTGTGTGTGTGTGTGTGTGTGTGTTTTGCAGGTCAGCGATCGTTTCCGATATCCGCGATGCCGCCGCGGGCGTCTGAGGTGGCGCGCGCTTCTCCGGCCTCGCCTCTATTCATAGCAAACACCGCAAACAACGCAACCACGCAGCGGAGCCTTTGTCTCGCTCTGTCTTATGTTTGCTTTCATTTCCTCGCGTTTCAACTCAGGTTATATTTGGACGCCGGTTTGTCTTCGGGGTACGGAGTATAGTTTTCACCGAGGCTTAAAATAGCTCCTTAACTTTGTTTTAGCATGAGTGTGTGTGTGTGTGTGTGTGTGTGTGTGTGTGTGTGTGTGTGTGTGTGTGTGTGTGTGTGTGTGTGTGTGTGTGTGTGTGTGTTAGCCCCGGCTCACATCTGAGCTGTGCGTTTGCTTTTCTTTGTTCGTGAACACGTGTTGGTCTTCGTAGAGCAGCAACGATCTCCTTGTGTGAGGAGCAACGTGAACACTTTGTCTCTGTCTCTGGAGGATGATTGAGTGGTTATCTGTGTCGTCGTTCACCTAATTTACCTGTCAAATGTGGTCAGGAAGTCCGTCCGTCGACTTCCTGTTGGCGCGGAACACTCTTACACAGACAAATGATCGTTTTTCAGAAGCTATGAAACGCATGTACAAAAAGAAGTGAAACACGCTGATTCTAGATTCGCCGTAATGGATTTGTAAGAATAAATATTAATGCTAAGTAACGACTTAACTTAGTGTTCGAGATTTTCCCCCGAATTGCCTTGAGAGTTGCTGTGTATAAGATGCTCTGGTTGTCTGGGTGTCTGTGTGTGTGCTTAACAAGATCCTCTGGTTTAATAGCTCCGCATTAAACCAGATTAGACCAAACATCTACAGACACGCGCGTCGTGCAAAATGCATGAGCGCTAATGAAGTGTCGTGGGCCTGTAATGGGCGCGGGATCGGTTCATCATCCTGACACTCTGGTAGCGTATTAATCATCAAGCTCATCATCATTGTGTGTCTTCCTTCCTCTGAGCGCCGCCGCCGCCGCCGCCGCCGCCGGGAGCTTTTTATAGGCGAGGAAAAGAAAATGTATGCATTGCTTTTTAAATCGGACCTGAGCAACGGAGCGTCGAGGAGCGACGAGGAGCGACGAGGAGCGACGACGAGCCGGTTATGACGGCCGGCCTCGGGGGCCGATCGCATAAAGACAGACGCTCGGGTTCCTGCTGACTGCAGCAGCGATTCCGTCGCATCAAGGAACAGGAAAATTAGAAAGTTTAAGAACTTCCAATCCAATCTTTTAGAGTCCGGCCTAAAAAAAGGTTTTCACGCCAGAGCAGAAATAATGAATCTGCCGTTATTTTACTCGCAGTTCTAATTCTATACGTTCTGTCAGAAATCACTCAAGTCATGGATTTAACTATTTAATGTGTGAAATTGTAATACACAAGTTTCACAGTATGTGGTTCCCCTTTTGGGTGTGCACCGTGAGGTGGTGGTGGAGGTGGTGGTGGTGATGGAGGTGGAGGTGGTGGTGGTGGTGGAGGTGGTGTGTGGTGGAGGTGGGGTGGTGGTGGTGATGGAGGTGGAGGTGGAGGTGGTAGTGGAGGATGGTGGTGGTGGTGGTGGTGGTGGTGGAGTGTAGTTGAGGTGGTGTGATGGTGGAGTGGTGGTGGGAGGTGGTAGTTGAGGTGGTGGTGATGGTGGAGGTGGTGGTGGTGGAGGTGGTAGTTGAGGTGGTGGTATCGTTCACAGTGTACATGTTAATGACACAGTTACAGTGTACATGTTAATGACACAGTTACAGTGTACATGTTAATGACACAGTTACAGTATACATGTTAATGACACAGTTACAGTGTACATGTTAATGACACAGTTACAGTGTACATGTTAATGACACAGTTACAGTGTACATGTTAATGTAACACAGTTACAGTGTACATGTTAATGACACAGTTACAGTGTACATGTTAATGACACAGTTACAGTGTACATGTTAATGACACAGTTACAGTGTACATGTTAATGACACAGTTACAGTGTACATGTTAATGACACAGTTACAGTGTACATGTTAATGACACAGTTACAGTGTACATGTTAATGACACAGTTACAGTGTACATGTTAATGACACAGTTACAGTGTACATGTTAATGACACAGTTACAGTGTACATGTTAATGACACAGTTACAGTGTACATGTTAATGACACAGTTACAGTGTACATGTTAATGACACAGTTACAGTGTACATGTTAATGACACAGTTACAGTGTACATGTTAATGACACAGTTACAGTGTACATGTTAATGACACAGTTACAGTGTACATGTTAATGACACAGTTACAGTGTACATGTTAATGACACAGTTACAGTGTACATGTTAATGACACAGTTACAGTGTACATGTTAATGACACAGTTACAGTGTACATGTTAACGACACAGTTACAGTGTACATGTTAATGACACAGTTACAGTGTACATGTTAACGACACAGTTACAGTGTACATGTTAATGACACAGTTACAGTGTACATGTTAATGACACAGTTACAGTGTACATGTTAATGACACAGTTACAGTGTACATGTTAATGACACAGTTACAGTGTACATGTTAATGACACAGTTACAGTGTACATGTTAATGACACAGTTACAGTATACATGTTAATGACACAGTTACAGTGTACATGTTAATGACACAGTTACAGTGTACATGTTAATGACACAGTTACAGTGTACATGTTAATGACACAGTTACAGTGTACATGTTAATGACACAGTTACAGTGTACATGTTAATGACACAGTTACAGTGTACATGTTAATGACACAGTTACAGTGTACATGTTAATGACACAGTTACAGTGTACATGTTAATGACACAGTTACAGTGTACATGTTAATGACACAGTTACAGTGTACATGTTAATGACACAGTTACAGTATACATGTTAATGACACAGTTACAGTGTACATGTTAATGACACAGTTACAGTGTACATGTTAATGACACAGTTACAGTGTACATGTTAATGACACAGTTACAGTAGTACAGTGTGAATGTAAGGTAAGGACCAAGCGGTCCAATTTGTGGTCAAACTGGGCGGCAAGTGGTCAATTTAAGACCTTCCATCTCACACACACACACACACACACACACACACACACACACACACACACACACACACACACACACACACACACACACACACTCTGAGAGTTAAGTGCTGAGCTGGATTTCGCCCACCTCCACCACAACCTCCACCACCATCTCCACTACCACCTCCACCTCCACCACCACCACCTCCACCACCACCACCTCACCACCTCCACCACCACCTCCACCTCCACCACCACCACCTCCACCATCACCACCACACCATCCACTCACCACCACCACTTAACATGTACACTGTAACTGTGTCGTTAACATGTACACTGTAACTGTGTCATTAACATGTACACTGTAACTGTGTCGTTAACATGTACACTGTAACTGTGTCATTAACATGTACACTGTAACTGCGTCGTTAACATGTACACTGTAACTGTGTCATTAACATGTACACTGTAACTGTGTTACATTAACATGTACACTGTAACTGTGTCATTAACATGTACACTGTAACTGTGTCATTAACATGTACACTGTAACTGTGTCATTAACATGTACACTGTAACTGTGTCATTAACATGTACACTGTAACTGTGTCATTAACATGTACACTGTAACTGTGTCGTTAACATGTACACTGTAACTGTGTCATTAACATGTACACTGTAACTGTGTCATTAACATGTATTCCGTAACGTTGTCACGGCTGTGGACCAGCAGCGTATTACGGAGGCTGTTCTGAATCGGTGGTTCTTGAATCGACCGGCTGACACACAATCAGGACTCGGCCGACCGACGCAGACGACGCAGCGGCGAGCGCTCCGGTGAACCGTTGTTTCACGTCGGGCCGCTGTTGACGGTTTCTGTTTTCGGGAATAACGACGTCGGTGAAAAGAATCATTGTTCATTGTACGTTCCGCTGGACGCGACTTATTGGCGGATGGAATTTCTTTCCAGTTACACGACTACACTATCACAACAATGGTCGTCTTTTAAACAGAACACAAAACATTTGCAAAAAAAATAATATTCGACTTCTCGCCCCTTTCGCGTTGTTTCTGTGTTACCATGTCGATGGAAAACAGCAAGTTTGTTCCCCCCCTCCGCTGACGGTTCCATCAAAACTATGACTTAATTACGCAGCCGAGGTTAAACCACCACATTCTCCATCATCATCTATCATCCATCATCATACATGGATTCGTTCGATTCCCACAGCGATCACATGTACGTTCACATTTTACATTTACATTGAGGGCCATTTATCAGGACGGCTTTTATCCAAAAAGTGACTTACGAAGAGTCCATGGTCCGCAAGGAGACGACAGCAATATATCAACTGTGGTACCTGAAGATAAGAATAGAACAGGTTTAGAGCATTCATAGTTACAAGGTTAATAGAACGAGTTTCATAATTGCTGGGTTGTCTGCATAATATCTGAGATAAGAGCAGAGGTGTCGTTCTGAGTGCATTACCAACATCTAAGAACATAAATATGCTAGAACAATTACGATTAATAATGCTAAGACAACATGCAGGTTAGAAGAGGGAAGGCGGGGGGGGGGTCCAGGTGAATTCTGTCGCGCATCTCGTGAATCTTTATACAATATATTTACAAGGAGATCGCGTTTTATCGTTTTACCGCATCGCATCTAAACAACGCTCCATAACATGGAGGAGGAGGAGGAGGAGGAGGAGGAGGAGGAGGAAGAAGAGGAGGCGTATGAATAATGCATCACCTCCACGGATCCCCCCCCCCCCCCCCCCAAGGGTGTTGCAAGATAACAAAGGTCACGGGGAGTTTATACGGCGGCGATCTGAGGCAGATGGAGGACAAGGCACACCAACGACAAAACAACACAAAAACAACAACGAGAGTGAATTATTGAAAGGGTAATTGACAATGTCGCCGCCGAAGGACGATTCCGAATTAATTTGGTTTACTCGCCGCAACTCTGCTGACGATCTGGGGTGGGGGGGGGGGGGGGGGGGTGGTGGTGGGGGAGGACGTCTTCTGAGGATGATTTGGTTTAACCTTCCCGCCAACTGCGCAGCGTCCGCAGGGTGAGGCGACGAGGGGAGTGACGAGAGGCAGGAAACGAGAACAAATTGAACAAGTGAGCCCCGGAGTCAACAAGCAAGTTATCAAACAAAGCACCAGCACCAGCACCAGCACCACCACCACCACCACCACCACCACCACCACCATCACCACCACCACCACCACCACCACCACCACCACCACCACCACCACCACCACCACCACCACCACCACCACCACCACCACCACCACCACCACCACCACCACCATCACCACCACCACCACCACCACCACCACCACCACCACCACCACCACCACCACCATCACCACCACCACCACCACCACCACCAGCACCACCACCACCACCACCACCACCACCACCACCACTACCACCTCCTCCTCCCCACCACCACACCCCTCACCACCACCTCCCCACCACCACCACCACCACCTCTTCGTCCGCCACCACCTCCTCCTCCTTCACCTCCTCCACCACCTCCTTCTTCTCCACCACCACCACCACCACCACCACCTCCTCCTCCCTTCCACCATCCGGGGAGTGGGGGGGCCGAGGAGTGGGGGGCCGAGGAGTGGGGGGCCGAGGAGTGGGGGGCGAGGAGTGGGGGGCCGAGGAGTTGGGGGGCCCGAGGAGTGGGGGGCCGAGGAGTGGGGGGCCGAGGAGTGGGGGGGCCGAGGAGTGGGGGGGCCGAGGAGTGGGGGGCCTCTTCCCCGTCCCCGGCGTGCGATGGGTAGCGGGAGCGGCTCTCTCCTCAGTCACTCGCCCCTGTCTGTCACTCGATAGCGCCCCCGTTGTGCCGGCCACAATAGCTCACCGCGGTGCCTTATCCCCGGCCATGTCTGGGGCCCCCACAAACAGATTAAAGAGCCGCCGAGACGGAGTGTGAACCGTGGATAAGAGGGACCGGGCCCGGGGGGGGGGGCGGTGTGGGGGACTGACAAAGGAGAGGTGGAAGTGTGTTTAACGTCGGAGCCGGGGTCCCGACAATGGGTTCCACCGGGGACCGTATCGGGACCCTGCTGTAAGGGACCAGCTGGGTGCACTCAGGCTGGACCGCGATGCCGGGTCCTGGTGGGTCTCTCTGAGCAGCGGCAGCAGCAGAGAGAAGGGCAGCGGGGATTTCAAAACCACTTCTAACTTACCTTTCTTTCTTGCTGGTGTTTTACGTTGTGTCGGGGGGCGAAGGTCGGCGTCGGTTTAAATCCCCGACGCCGACCGGGAGGCACCCTTGGGCAAGATCCGGCTTCAAGATCAGCTCCTTAATCGCGTCGTTGAATTCACTGCGTTGGCTAAAAGCGTCTCCTTAATGACTTAATGTTACATCACTGGAGCGCCATTGAACACTAACTGCATCGTTGCATACCAATTACAAAGTACAAAAATGTTCGGTTTTGTTCTTCTATTTTATCATTTGCTCCCCTTATTCTTCATGCTGCTTTTCATGCAAAACAGTAAATGATAAAAGCCATTTATAATTCCCCTAAAACAGCTTAAATTACGCAAATATACCTGACAGGCCGACTACCCCCTCACACACACAGTGATGTGTCCTCTCATTACCCCTCACTTGACTGGGATAATGACAGACACACATCATCGATAAGAAGTTAGGATAAGTAGGTTTTAAGCCACGGCCGTAACCACGGCGACTCCATGAAGCTGGTTTAATCTTACGTGGCAAAAGGGTCGAATCCTCGGCTTATTTTAGGCTTATTCTACCATCTACCATCTACCATCTACCCATTCTCTCTGACTCTCGTCTGAGTCACTGTGACGCACACACACACACACACACACACACACACACACACACACACACACACACACAGACTAACTGAATTTTGAACACCGACTTGATTTGCGATCAACAAAAGTCAAAGACACACGTGTGTCCAAACAATCACAGTTTGTCTCTCAAATCAAACTCAAAGTCAAAGTGTTTGTATTTGTCACAACACAGGTCCAGTCTGTACAGTGAAACTCTTGTGACATAGCAGGCGACAGTACGTAGGAAGCATCGTCAAAAGTAGAAAGATTCTATATATATATATACAGTATACTGTATATCTATCTATAGATATACAGTATATATATACACACAGTACGTGCCTATTGAAAGTAGGACAATATGCATAATAAAGATAAAAAAAGAAAACACTATCAGCTGTTCTAGAGAATGTACGAATTGGGAATATAGTATTAAATATTAAGCGTTATAAATGTACAAGTAAGTAAGGGCAGATGCACAAGAAAAAAGCCTCCTCATCGCTCACCCCGTCTCTCCTTTCTGTCCTTTTGAAGCGAACAAGGAACAAGGAACAAGGAACAAGGAACAAGGAACAAGGAACAAGGACCCGCTGCCGCGACCGCGACGACGCAAATCTAAAGAAGCGATGTTGACATCGACGGCGGTGAGACAAACATCGGAGGAGACGTTCTTAGTTAAGTGTTCTCAGAGAAGCCACAGAAACAAGTTGGGGGAGATTTTCTCTTTGCGGTCGCGGTTGAGATGAGTTTTTGATTTGATTTTGGGGTTTTGTCCGCTTCTCGTGAAACAAAACATTGTTGTTGTTGTTGTTGTTGGAGGTGAGGGGAGAGGAGGAGGATGGAGGAAGAGGAGGAGGAGGAGGAGGTGGAGGAGAGGAGGAGGAGTAGGAGGTGGAGGAGGAGGAGGAGGAGGAGGAGGTGTGGAGGAGGAGGAGGAGAAGAAGAGGAGGTGTGGAGGAGGAGGAGGAGGAGAGGGGGGAGGGGAGGATGGAGAGAGGAGGAGGAGGTGGTTGAGGAGGTGGTGGTGGTGGAGGATGAGAGGAGGAGGAGGAGGAGGAGGAGGTGGTGGTGGTGGTGGAGGCGGAGGAGGACAAGGTGGAGGAAAAGGAGGAGGTGGAGGTGGAGGAGGAGGTGGAGGTGGAGGATTGGCCTAAATGTAAATGTAACTGTAAAGTAAACGTGGATGGATGACCAACCTCTAGCAACAGGGCCACGTCCAAGTCACTTACTGTAGAACCCTCTCCTGCATTGTCGTAATCAGGAGTGGATCATCGTTTCCATTGATTGTTTCTAATCGTGTTTGTGCTTTTGGGCGTCTCCCGTGTAACGAGGGAACGACCGAATCCACACTAAAAGGCCGCTCTGCGATCGGAGCCGGGATTCTATCGATCCGTTGTGTTATTTACTGATGAATATTTAAGTGCAGGGGTATTGAAGAAGACATTGGAACGCGTTTACCTCGTCGTGTTTCTACGGCGGCGGCTTCTCCCGTTCGCCCGGCGTCCGTGTTCCGTCCGACGCCGAGAACACGGACGCCGGGCGAACGGGAGAAGCCGCCGCCGTAGAAACACGACGAGGTAAACGCGTTCCAATGTGTTCTTCAATACCCCTGCACTTAAATATTCATCAGTAAACAACACAACGGATCGATAGAATCCCGGCTCCGATCGCACAGCGGCCTTTTAGTGTGGATTCGGTCGTTCCCTCGTTACACGGGAGACGCCCAAAAGCACAAACACGATTAGAAACAATCAATGGAAACGATGATCCACTCCTGATTACGACAACGCAGGAGAGGGTTCTACAGTAAGGGACTTGGACGTGGCCCTGTTGCTAGAGGTTGGTCATCCATCCACGTTTACTTTACAGTTACATTTACATTTAGGCCAATCCTCCACCTCCACCTCCTCCTCCACCTCCACCTCCTCCTTTTCCTCCACCTTGTCCTCCTCCCTCTCCTCACCACCACCACCACTCTTCCTCCTCCTTCATCTCCTCCTCTCACTCCCTCACCCCACCTCCTCCTCCTCACCACCCTCTCCTCCTCCATCCTCCACCCTCCTCCCCTCTCCTCCTCCTCCTCCTCCCACCTCCTCTTCTTCTCCTCCTCCTCCTCCACCCTCCTCCTCCTCCTCCTCCTCATCCACCACCTCTCTCTCCTCCTCCTCCTCCACCTCCTCCTCCTCCTCCTCTACTCCTCATCCTCCTCCTCTACCCCTCATCCTCCACCACCACCTCCTCAACCACCTCCTCCTCCTCCTCTACTCCTCATCCTCCTCCTCTACCCCTCATCCTCCACCACCACCTCCTCCTCCTCTACTCCTCATCCTCCTCCTCTACCCCTCATCCTCCACCACCACCTCCTCCTCCTCCACCACCACCTCCTCCACCTCCTTCTCCTCCACCTGCCCCCTTCATACGCAGCTATGATCCTCGATGACTCCAGCCAGGGACCTGATTGCAAAAACGAAATCGCCATCCTGCTGCAGGTGTTAGATAAGCTATTGCGACATTACACTCTGGGTGTAAACCATTACCGCAATTGGATCAATTTGAGGGTTCATTACCTTCATTACCTCCGTGAGGGTTGAACGGCCCGCCGGAACGCTTGGACCGATCCCCGTGTTCGCGGTCACGGAGGGATGGAACAGGTGCAAGTGCTCTAAAGTACAATTCTACAGTCGGCTGGAGGGGAGGGGATCCGTTTGTGTGTTTGTGTGTTTGTGTGTTTGTGTGTTTGTGTGTTTGTGTGTTTGTGTGTTTGTGTGTTTGTTGGTTTGTGTGTTTGTGTGTTTGTGTGTTTGTGTGTTTGTGTGTTGGTGTGTTTGTGTGTTTGTTGTTGGGCCGTGAGTCCGCCCAGACTGTTTACCTCCCTGGCCGCCTCTCTGGGGGAGACTTGGAGGGTATTTGGATCCTCGGCATCCAACACGTCCTCTCTTTGGTTCGGTCTCCTCTGGCTCATGTCCCCCCTTTCCTTTGCGAGACAACTTACTGTCATTTCACGTACTGTGGAGTATCATACATAACGGCGCAGATATAACCTCAGAATAAACCAAAGACAAAGAACGGAGACGTGTACAAGACATTAAAAGACACCGAGACGCGTCTGCAGAGAGTTAAGGATGATGAAGAGTGAACTCGACGTTTATATTTTATATACGACGGGGCGTCGCTGCTTGTGGGAGTTTACAACGGAAGTGCTGACAGTAAAACCAGGAAATCAAATTCAACGCGAGTCCGCCCATACTCTGCTGAATGTTGAATGTTGCTCACGATCACACGGACGACGGTGCGTTCGTTTGCATAAAGTTGTGCCGCCGCTTTGACGCGCCGACCCAAGCCGTCCCGTAATCCCTTTGCCCCGCGGGATATTGTGTCTGATACAACGTGAATGGGAGGAGGCGTGGCCAACAGCAAGACACCGTGTCGACTACATCAACTCAAATGTCTTCGTGGGGTTCAGTCGACGTAACCCCACCCAGGGTGGGGTTACGTCGACTGAACCCCGCGAACACATTTGTACGACGGGGGTAGATATGTTGGGCGAGACGTTCGGCCCGCAAGCATTAACACCACCGCCCTAATTGGATTAACACACGGGGCTCGTTAACAGCACAGCCACCTCACGTAGAGCTGATCTAACGCAGTACGCACACACACACACACACACACACACACACACACACACACACACACACACACACACACACACACACACACACACAGGAGAGACGACGATGCGAGAGAGACGGCGCCGCGAGAGAGACGACGATGCGAGAGAGACGGCGCCGCGAGAGAGACGACGCCGCGAGAGAGACGGCGCCCCGAGAGAGACGGCGCCGCGAGAGAGACGGCGCCGCGAGAGAGACGTGAGATGCGCTCGTTGTCGAATAAACCCACCGCCACCACACACACACACACACACCTCCACCACACCACCACCTCCACCATCACCACACCACCAGCACCTCCACCACCGCCACCTCCTCTACCATCACCAGCACCACCACCTCCTCTACCACCACCACCTCCACCTTCTTCTCCAATACCACCACCTCCAACACCTCCACCATCACCAGCACCACCCATCACCTCCACCATACACCCACCCCATCCACCTCCCCAACCACCCATCACACCTCCACCCACACACCTCCACCTCCACCAACCACCACCCATCACACCTCCACCACAACACACCCATCACACCTCCACCACACCACCACCACCCCACCACCACCACACCCACCTCCACCACCACCTCCACCTTCTCTCCAATACCACCACCACCACCTCCACCACCTCCACCTACCACCACCTCTACCATCACCACCACTGCCACCACCATCATGACCACCTCCACCACCACCATCATGACCAACTCCACCACCACCACCTCAACCCTGCTCCCCAACAAAACCTACCATTCTGATGTTTATTCATCAGCCATAGGAGTGAAGCACCCAGAAGATCTCTCTCTCTCTCTCTCTCTCTCTCTCTCTCTCTCTCTCCCCTGTAACATCAGGAGATGGAACGCAGGAGTCAGCAGACTGTGGAGACCAGGCGGCGCAGTGACAGCCAGCAGACCAAGGAGCGACAGCTGCTCAAGGCCATAGAGGAGGCCAACACTGAGGCCGGTGGAAGCTGAGGTTGGAATGACGCTATAGAAACCACCACTAGCATGGTCCGGGAAATCATAATGAGAAAATTCCAGGAATTTTGTCTTGCTGGGGTGTCCGACTGTTGATTGTGAGGTAGACGTGTTATGTTACATTGCCAATGAGACCACCAATCACGACAGGCCATTCGTCCGGTCTCCCTCACACGAGTGGATTAAATCAACTCTGTTATGTACTGTGTTATAATGTCTTCCGGCTTATTGGACCATTTTCATAAAAATAAATATTTTATCTGATCGGTTTCGATATGTAAGGCGAACGCGGGGATTCTAGCCTAGTAGATTTGACTCGACTCGACAGCAGCTGAGTATAGATAACGTCTTGCTGGCTGCCTTCCGCTACAGCAGGGACTTGCTCTACTTCCTCTCACAAAACACGCCTTAAAACAACTGAAAACCCACAACCCTATCCACAACACAACTGCTCGGTTTCACCTCATTAACTGCCCCTGCCCCGTATTACACCCGTCCCTCTCTCCTCTCTCTCTCTCTGCCTTCCTCCTCCTCCCTCCTCTTCCTCATGTCCAGTGCTGGTTCCTTCACACCCTAAACACACAGAAGAGTCTCCAGTTCCGGCTTTTACATTCATTTTTGTATTCGTTCAGCTCGATACGTTGGTCCAAAGAGACTGAGAGCCGAGGGGAAGCAAATCAATTTTGCTGCGGCGAATTAATGAAGCGGTTTTCATATCAAGGGTCCAGTTGTGTACTGCAGTTGAACTTGACAACAAAACTCTTCTATAAGACTTAATATTTAATACTAATTCTGGGTTCATAGGCTGTATTCTCCATTCCTACATTCTCTAGAACAGTCGATCGTGTTTTCTTTTGAATCTTTCTTTCTGTATATTTGCTACTCTCACTATATATACGGTATATTTGTATGTTATTTGTACATCATGTATATAATTATTTTGTTATTTTTTGCCTACTTCCTACATAGGCCTACTGTCGCCTGCCATGTCACAAGAGTTTCACTGTTCAGAA
>PIJE02000849.1:195580-200580 GCA_002895965.2 Coryphaenoides rupestris
TTACTGAACCTTTATGGCCAACCTGTCGTTCATCTGTGCTCTATGTACCAAATACAATGTTAAGATAAATGATTTGAAGCACTACTACTATATTTTCAACTAATGGGTTTGTAAATGAATGACATATACAGACTAGTGGCTATCGGTGTTATTTACTCATGAAAACATCTATGCTGCATCAGGTCTGGTTTTAGATCATATCTAGATGGGTCTGAAGCCCCTCTGTTTCTAGTCAGGAATTAGATTTATGTTTTCAAAAGTTGAAAAACTGGCTCTCAGTCTGGCTGGTGGGGGCCCCCTGCAGACGATAGCGGGCCCCGCACTGTGCCCCGATACATCTCGATTACGTGATCCTGCTCGCCTCACACTGATGCCATTCAACAGTCGCCATGACTCCATTATTTTATCTCCCTCGCGCCAAGAAGCCCAACGCTCTGGTTACTATTTGTTAAACTATGTATTTTATTAGTCTATTGCTCGGGATGCTTGTGTGGTGGTTGTGGGTGGGAGCTACCTTTTACTCCCTAGCAACGTCTTGGATGTCTGACCCGGGACTTCCCAGGCCGTGGACACCCTCCCCTCACCGCAGATTCATTTCTGCGCCACAGCAGCAACCAGCAGCACTACCCTCCGACCACACCGCACACACGCAGACCATTATCCCCCTTTCACCCACCGCCACACCACCCGCCCTATTACACCTTGCTAGATTTTCCCTCCATCCCTCCTCCCAACCCCTCCCGTCTCTCCAGCCACACAGTATCCCCTCGCAACCCTCCAGACCAGCCGAGTTCAAAAAAGGCAACACGCCCGAGCTTACCTGTTACTATTTTGTGGAAATGGGTTAATGACACGCAAAATTCACACATATATATAATACATAACCATCCAGGCTCTGTGGAAATTAGATTCCCAAGAGGATCCAATGAGAGTTTTGACCAGTCGTGAATATTTAATAGAAGCTCACAAACATTTTTTATTTCTATCAAGCCCGACATATGCCAAAATGAAATCCATAAGGAAAACATGGGTATGCATTCTAACTATTCAGTCCATTCTAGCACCAGTTACAGTTTACAAACGAGTAAACAGAAACACTGAAATGGTTGGCCTATAGAACTTCGATATTATTTATAACTAATATTTAACTTTTAAAGGGCATTAGAAGAAGTAAGATAAGACAGAACTTTATTAATCTCGAAGGAAATTCTTGTGCCAGAGGTTGCATAGCAATACAGTACAATACAACAATAGAGAAATCAACAGAATAATAAAACTAAACTAACAGATCTAATCTTATCATGCGAACGCCTGTTCTGCTGCTGCACTTAATCACTGTAATTGTGTCCGTTTTGAATCCCAGTTTACGTTTTGATGGTTTACACACCAGTTGTGTTGCGACAAACATGTCAACACCACCACCACCACCACCCTTCGCCACCAACCGTTTATCTGTCCGAATCGTTCTCAATCTCAAAATAATTCAAGTAATTTCTATTTATAACCCACATACTATCACACGATAGTGACAACAGTCACAGACTCCACCCCCCACACAGCCCTCTCCAACCCGATGATCACCGTTGATAATGAACACACACCAATAAATACATGAGCGAGCCGGCATATAGGCAGCCATCTACGAGTTCTACTATTTCTCTCTGATTCATCGCACCAACCCCCCCATAACATCTTCATCTTCATCTTCATCTCTGCATCTCCATCCTCCCTCCCTTCCTCCATCCTCATCCTCATCTCTCCTGTTTTCAGGTCCATGGTCTGTGTCTGAGTTTGCGTCCTTTAGAAGCCAACCTATTTAATAACGTTTGTACTCAGATTCAGTACATTAATCTCATTGTATACATATATATTATATATAAATGCCTTCATCTGCAGCTAAATGGCACCCTGCACCCATAGTGATGCATGTAGATGTAGAAGTATTTTATGTATTTAGACTAGACTCTCTAAAATCAATTTAAAGCACATTGTATTATTCCAATACTATTAGCCTGCAGACAATAGCTGCATGGACAACAGCCTCCATGACAAACAGGGAAAATCCATTATGCACTCGAACATTTAGATTTTATTCATGCAATAGAATGTCTCTATTTACCAACATAACATTTGGATCCAATTCTAGCATTATTCTAGAATTGTCTGTGCTTGGATTCCTCAAATGTGTTATGGAGCCTGAACATGATTTTATAAAACATGAATTGATGAACAGTAAACATTCACATGTCCTTGACAAATATCACACACACATACCCAACTAACACACATTCAACACCTAGACCTTAGAACAAAACATATAATCCTCGAGGACTCTACCCAACAGGCAACATCTATTAATCTAACTGTACACCCACGACAACAAACCCTATACCACAATAAATTATAAATAAAGCATCGATAGGCTAAGAACTAGCATTTGGCAAATGGAATCTGGTCTCTAATTCACACGTCTTTCCGCTGTTTCGCGAACAATTATAATGCTTTGTAAACATTAATACGCCTATAGCCAACATTATTATGTTAACATTTCAGGTCTGCAATTTATTGCACCATTAGTTATTGCAGGTCCATAGCATGAATCAGAAACTGCTCATCCTTCTATAGGCCTATAGGCTATATTACAAATAGTCTAACAAAATACACCATTCATTCCATTTAAACTAATTTGACTGATCACAAAACTATTTGCATTCTGGGTTATTATGAATATGATTAACGTTAACTTGGCCTACAGTATATTATCATTATTATCATTATATTATATTATATTATCACCATTTACAACTGATATTTTAAAGGGTTTTTTATTCTTGACAATGTATTTCACATTTGCACTGTGAAGCCCGTACAGTATTAATACAAAACAGGATCGGTTTGGGTGGATCCACACTCGCTCCGGATCCGAGGAGAGAGAGAGAGAGAGAGGTAAGAGAGGTAGAGAGTGAGAGAGAGAGAGATAGAGAGAGAGGGAGAGGTAGAGGAGAGAGAGAGACGTAGAGAGAGAGAGAGAGAGAGAGAGAGAGAGAGAGAGGACAGAGAGAGAGGTAGAGAGAGAGAGGTAGAGAGAGAGAGAGAGAGAGAGAGAGAGAGGAGAGAGAGAGAGAGAGAGAGAGAGAGAGAGAGAGAGAGAGAGAGAGAGAGAGAGAGAGAGGAGAAGAGAGAGAGAGAGAGAGAGAGAGAGAGAGAGAGAGAGAGAGAGAGAAGAGAGAAAGGTAGAGAGAGAGGAGAGAGAGAGAGGAGGGATAAGGGAGGAAGAGAGGAGAAGGAGAGAGAAGTAGAGAGACAGAAGGGCAGTAGAGAGACAGATCAGACAAGAAATATAAACATACAAAAATTATGATAACTGTGGCTCCCGTTTGTGTCAGTCCTGCCCCAAACCAATATCTTATCCCATATAGATGTTTATTACTGTTGCGTTATTATAATTCCTGTTATCTATTTTTTTATATATGGCCACTACATTATCGCTATGTGGAAAATCTTCTAGATGTCGAACTAATCCCAAATTATTTATGGTACGATTTTTTTTATTATTAGATTTACCATCGTTTACAAAATGAGGTTTCAAAACTGGTGAAAATAAATCCATGTCTAAGCATTTTGCCCTGACTAAAAATAATCAAGGAATGATTAAAAATATTATACTATAAAAGATCTGATTTATATTAGGCTGAACAAAGTTTGGATTTAATTCTCCACTTCATCAGCCGTATATATGAATTGATCTAAGATAACAGGATTCCAGAAGGACGCGGATGAGATGGGTTTCTGTTCAGCAGCCGCTGTCGCCCCGTCCGTGAGAAGGACCGGGTAGAACCGCGTGGTCACTTTGGGACACGTTAAGGTGAGAAGAAGAACCAGACGGATAAGGCGTGTTGTAGCAGCGGCCGGAAACGGAGGCCCGGGAGATATAAGAGCCTCCCGCCCCCCGCCCCCCCCGTGCCGCCGCGCCTGTCCCTCCCCACCCCGTCCCACATCCTGACACAGGTGGCGCTCCTTCAGGTCTCTTTGAGCTCCCCACTCCACCCCACTCGCCCCCCCGGCCTGCCCAGCACAGTGATCCTACTGTACGACTCCTATAGTCAAGCTTCCTGTACAACAAGTGCCCCCCCCCACCTGACCCCATGACCCCTACACCGACGTCCGGTCACTCCCCCCCTGCCCCGCCCTACCCCCCCCGCTCGCAACACCTGTGACAGTTGTGCTCTCCTGTTCCTTGCTCGTACCCCCCCCTCTCACCAAGTTGGATCCTACCCTCACTTTCCGGACCCCCGCCCGCCATGCCCGCCCCGCGTGCCCCCCCGCCGCACCGCTCGCCCGGTCGTTGACGCCTCCCCCCCCCGTGGCCTGCCTCCCCCGCTCTAATCACCACCACAAACCCCGCCACTCGGCCCCCCCCCGTGCCGCCATCCTGGCCCTCTATCAGCACGACCAAATCACACACCTCCATAAGGCCCCAAGCATGGGAACGAGGCTCCGACGGCTGGAAGTGTCCACCACCGCACCTCGTTCTCATTGGAAACCCGCCTCTACCAATTTGTACTCCCCCCTCGTGATCACCCCGTAAAACTTGTCTTGGTCACGGCCGGCCGGGGCCGGGAGAATGTGGTTAGCCACTACGAGAGGTATAGCTGTTGACTGTGGAGACTCGTGTAGCAGGCACTCAAGAGTGGTTCTGCTTCATTTAAAACCAAGGAGTTCGGTTTCATAATTTGAAACCGATGGGAACAAAAGACCGAGTATACTTTAGTCATGTTGCGCCATTAACGGAATGGACACCAAGATTCCAAGAGTCGTTTTTTTGAAATCGAAAGGGCCAAGCTTTTCGGTATCTTTAGCACCGCCCCATCGTATCGACAATCTTTCCGCCCACAGTGGTTATGTATGTTCAGCCGGGGTTATGATGATGAGATTTCTAGTTAGGCTCTGGAGCATTCATGGACGACCTTCTGTGTGTCACCAGAAGCCCGACAAACAGC
>PIJE02000849.1:205580-210580 GCA_002895965.2 Coryphaenoides rupestris
CACACACACACACACACACACACACACACGTACACACCACACACACACACACACACACACACACACGTACACACACGTACACACACACACACACACACACACGCTTTCACAGACACACACACACTCACAGACACACACACACGCTTTCACAGACACACACACACACACGTACACACACACACACACACACATACACACACACACACACACACACACACACACACACACACACACACACACACACACACACACACACACACGTACACACACGTACACACACACACACACACACACACACACACACACACACACGCTTTCACAGACACACACACACTCACAGACACACACACACACACACGCTTTCACAGACACACACACACTCACAGACACACACACACACACACCGCTTTCACAGACACACACACAGACACACACACACACACACACACGTACACACACGCTTTCACAGACACACACACTCAAACACACACATGCTCACACACACACACACGCTCTCTCTCTCACACACACGCGCACACGCGCGCACACACACACACTCTCACACAGGAAACAGCTTTGCATGGGCGAGGAGAAGCATCCAGATATGTGTGTGTGTGTGTGTGTGTGTGGCGCCAGATTTCCTATTCATTCGTATTGGCTTGCGGGTTCTTGCTGTGGCGTCCCTCAGGGCCCCGTGCTTGGCCCCGAGCCCGTTCACTGTTGTTTACAAGGACTCACATATGCGCTGCGTCGATACCTCCTCGGTTCCCTGCAGGTCTCTCTCGCCGTCGTTCGTACAACACGGTATAATGTAAAATATGATTCCAAAATGTATAATATCATGTTCAATACTTTCACCAAAGAGTTTACAGTCAGAATGCCATCGCTACTCACTCCTGTTGCTCCTGCGCTGTCTCTTCTGTTCAGAGCTGAGCAATATACCCGACGATATATCATACATCGTGACGCTATAGTCAACGATATATTAAATATGATCCCAATATCGATGACGCTACACTTATTATGCGTCCATTATTTTACGTCATTATTCGAGTAAACATAAGATGTTACGTTAAACCTATTTACATTCCCTCAAACATCATCCAACATTATTCATGAACCTCCAACGTGGATCGTGAAAGGAGAACTGATCACTGTTGTTTTTATTAGCTTCTCGTCGCCCAGAAGATCGGCCATGTTTTCTCATCTGGATTAATAGTTCTGAGCGTTGTTTATCATATTGTATATTCTTAGATGTTGGTAATGCACTCAGAATGACACGTCTGCTCTTATCTCAGATATTATGCAGACAACCGAGCAGTTATGAAACTCGTTCTATTAACCTTGTAACTATGAATGCTGTAAACCTGTTCTATTCTTATCTTTATGTACCACAGTGATATATTGCTGTCTCTCTTTCTACACATGTACACTTTGTTGCTTTGGATAAAATCGTCTGCCAAATGCCCTCAATGTAAATGTAAATGTAAAATATACATGTGAATGTAAATGTAAAATATTCCAAATTGAGACGCAATGCCCATCTACCGTTACTGTAGATTTAACCGGACCGCTCTCATCCACTAACATGATATCCGGTTTGCTGTCTACTGTCTCCATGAATCCATGAGGACACAGCTTTACCTGACAGACGGGGGGAGAGAGACACCGGGGCAGGGTCGGCGGAGAGAGAGAGAGAGAGACAGACAGGGGTGAGTGTCGGGGTGTGTTGGGGGGGTGAGGTGTGTGTTGGGGAGTGAGGTGTGTGTTGGGGAGTGAGGTGTGTGTTGGGGAGTGAGGTGTGTGTTGGGGAGTGAGGTGTGTGTTGGGGGGTGAGGTGTGTGTTGGGGGGTGAGGTGTGTGTTGGGGGGTGAGGTGTGTGTTGGGGGGTGAGGTGTGTGTTGGGGGGTGAGGTGTGTGTTGGGGAGTGAGGTGTGTGTTGGGGAGTGAGGTGTGTGTTGGGGGAGTGAGGTGTGTGTTGGGGTGAGGGGGGTCTGGTGATGTCAGCTGTTTGTCAGTGGCTCCGTTGGGCAGATTAGCTGTCAGATCAGAGAGCCCCCCTGACAGACAGGAGCCCAGCCCACAGACACTGTATCCTGCTGCTGCTGCTGCTGCTGCTGCTGCTGCTGCTGCTGCTGCTGGATGTCTCATGTTGATGGACACGCGTGTGTGTGCACTGATACACACACACACGCTCTGTGTACTCACACACACACACACACACACACACACACACACACACACAGCGCTCCAGGGTCACGGTAATAATATTTAATATTTAACGGTTTAATATAAAGCTGATTACTTTATAGAGTGAACATCCTGCAGTGAAATCAATATGAAATGTTTTCTCTTCATCTTTTTCTTCCTCCTCTCGTTCCTGGAGCAGGTGATGTAATAATAGGATCTCAAGACTCAGACGGTGATAATAAGACTCAGATGGTGTTTAACAATCAATATCTTCTTCTCTTCTTCACTTTTTATTTCATCGTTCCTCTGCTCTCTCTGTTTGTCTCCACCGAGAGGAGACTTCTCAAAACTTCAGGATCTTTCGTCCCTTATTTTCCCATCACAAATGCGGACAACACTTTTTTTTAAATTGTTCCAGTGTTGAGTGGGATTGCGTCAGATGCTGTCAGAGTTGTTCTATAAAAAGTGTTTTTACCCGCCGACTGGCTCAAGTTGTTATTCTAACATTAGAACAAGGAAAGGATCCGCACAATAAGGACATTCACTGTTCTGGCTCGTACTGCCGAAAGGGAACGCGAGGGAAACCCACGTGAACAACAGATAAGGGATCTGAGCGGCGGGGGAACACAGTTTCTACGACGGCCACGACTATAAAAGGAAGAGAGAACATTCGACAAATGGGTTGAAGACGGAAGTTCATTTCATTTTTATGTTCAAAGTTTCCTCTTGCGGTGTTCAGCATCTCATTGGAGGAGTCAAGTCGCGTTTATGTCGGCGGTTTAGAACACGTGTTCACAGTTTAATTCCTGCAGTGCTCGCAAAAATGTATTTTAAAAGCGTACGACGTCAAGACTGGTTATTATCTGGATGGATGTATTCACAAAATATGAATAGGCTACGGAAAAATATTGTTTCCTCAGCCCGTTCCAAAAGTCTGATGAGAGTCTTCACACCCCATCTTCAACTCTCACACAAGTAATACATTTACATTTACATTTACATTTAGGGCATTTGTTTGGATTAAAGGACGCTTTAATCCAAATTTACGATAAGTACATTTGTTGAAGGAGACAGTAATATATCTCTGTGGTACATAAAGATAAGAATAGAGCAGGTTTACAGCATTCATAGTTACGAGGATAATAGAACGAGTTTCATAACTGCTAGGTTGTCTGCATAATAGCTGAGATAAGAGCAGACGTGCCATTCTGAGTGTATTACCAACATCTAACAACATACAATATGCTAAACAATGCCAAGTTCTAAGTTCTAAGTTCTAAGTTCTAAGTCGTTACAGACAAAAGCACAACATGAATATCTCCGAAGCACCGAAACCATCCCGGTGTAATTTCCTGCCATATTAATCACGGAGGATATTGTGGAACAGAGCAGATATTATTCCGGTCATAGTTCCGTGTTCTGTTCCTGTGCTCTCCAGCTTCCAGCAGCCGAAGGAAAGACGTTGATATTCTCCTGAGCAAGAAGAAGAGACGCGCTGGGAACCCCAAACCCTCGACAGAACAAAGAGAACATTTGAATTCTTATGAATCCAACGCATTTATCCTCCATCCTCTGTCCGTTATCCTCCACATGCTTATGACCTATGACATGCATACATTCAGATATACATTTTTACACTTTTTATACCTTTTATATATTTTCTGCAGGTTTTTTTTGTACTGTTAATATTCTAAATATTCTGATCCCTCCAATTCAAGTTTTTATCTTTAGTATTCTTTTGCACGTCCCACATTTTGAGCATCGCCACTTTTCATCTCACTGCATATCCTTTATGTGTACAAATAACCTTCTTGAATCTCTCTCTATCTCCCTCCCTCCCTCCCTCCCCCCCTCCCTCCCTCCCTCACCTGTGAGCTCTTCACCGGGAATTAATGAAGTCCTTCATATGCTCTGAATCGACCGGCCGATACGAGGATCTGGGTGTTGGGGTGGTGATGGCCGCCCGCTCAAAGACGCGTTGTCGTCGGTGTGTTCAGAGGAGAGTACGATGAAACACTCTCTCTCTCTCTCTCTCTCTCTCTCTCTCTCTCTCTCTCTCTCTCTCTCTCTCTCTCTCTCTCTCTCTCTCTCTCTCTCTCTCTCTCTCTCTCTCTCTCTCTCTCTCGCGCTAAACAGCCGTCACATCATCACAGCCGCAGGGAACCGGGGGGGGGGTTACATTTACATGTACATTTACATTGAGGGCATTTGGCAGACGCTTTCATCCAAAGTGACTTACAAAGAGTACATGTGTAGAAGGAGAGACAGCAATATATCACTGTGGTACATAAAGATAAGAATAGAGCAGGTTTAGAGCATTCATAGTTACAAGGTTAATAGAACGAGTTTCATAATTGCTAGGTTGTCTTCATAATATCTGAGATAAGAGCAGAAGTGCCGTTCTGAGTGCAGGTGAACTCGGTACAGGTGGGTCTTGAGTCTCACCTGTTCATGTGTGAGACATCATGTGATCTCATGCGACTCAACTGATGTGTTGTGAGAGAACTGCATCATGGGAGTTTTAGTTTTTTCAGTTACTGATGCTTTTCACATGTGGCGCCCCGGCGGGATATTCGGGGGGAATTTCAGTTGTTTTGGATCAACCGACGGATCTTTAAAACGAAAGTTGACGGCTAGTGTGTCCATCGCCATGTTGAGTGTATTTCTCCCCCCCTCTCATATTTCATTGCGCTTCTTTCTTCATTCTCATCATTATTTTCCAAGTCTCTGCGGTGACGCTGATTAAAGTGTCAGAAACGCACAGAAACGTATTAAAGGGAATATTTCCTTTCCTTTTCATCTTGGAAAAA
>PIJE02000850.1:0-2500 GCA_002895965.2 Coryphaenoides rupestris
CTCCACTCAACAAAAAGGTCAGGTGACCTCCAGTGGAGGATCTTACACGGCGCTATTGCTGTTAATTCTTTTATTTCAGTTATTAATCCATCTGTTGAAAAAAAATGCCCTTTCTGTGATGTCACAGAATCCTTATTTCACTGTTTTACAGAATGTCTAAGACTAAACCCTCTGTTTAATAAATTAGGATCGATATTTGAAGGGTTTAATGAGATCTTCTCGAAAACTGCTTTTGTATTTGGTGCCGGTTACAGTAAGGTGAACCCAACAAAGTGGACGTTGCTTAACTTTATTGTTGGGGAAGCAAAAATGGCAATTTATAAGAAGCAGGAAGAACAGAATAGAGAACAGTCAAAATCAAGAAGCCGTCCCAATATTTATTGCACTAACTAAAGCTAGAATATGGGTGGATTTCAGATTTTATAAGGCAATGAAAAACCTGACAGAGTTCACCCAACAGTGGTGCTACAACAACATTTTATGTACGGTTATTGATGACACTTTGACCTTTAGCAGATGTATTGTTTGAAAGTCCATTATATGTTGTATGTCATGTTTTGTGCATCATTCATTGGACTAATAATTGTATTTTTACTTTTAGTTTCGTTTA
Organism: Coryphaenoides rupestris; assembly: GCA_002895965.2. Lineage (NCBI taxonomy): Eukaryota > Metazoa > Chordata > Actinopteri > Gadiformes > Macrouridae > Coryphaenoides > Coryphaenoides rupestris. The sequence goes on from PIJE02000850.1 coordinate 611, forward strand.
ATTTCTTTTCCTTATTTTATTTTATTTATTTATTGTTTATTATTCCAATTTATTGATTTATTTATGGAAATAATTGTTGGCCGATATAGTTTTTACCAAAAATGATGTGTTGTCAATAAAGTGTTTTTTTTTTAAAATAAAAAAAATCTCTCTCTCTCTCTCTCTCTCCCCTCTTCTCTCTCTCTCTCCCTCTCTCTCTCCCCCTCTCCCCTCTCTCTCTCTCTCTCTCTCTCTCTCTCTCTCTCTCTCTCTCTCTCTCTCTCTCTCTCTCCAGAGCGTCCTCAGGTGTCTCTGCTCCAGAGGACTCCCTCCTCCCCAGTGGTGTGTCATGCTACAGGCTTCTACCCTGACAGGGTGATGGTGTTCTGGAAGAGAGACGACCAGCAGCTTGATGAGCACGTCTCGGGGGAGGTCCTCCCCAACCACGACGGGACCTTCCAGGTCAGCGTGGACCTGGACCTGTCCTCGGTCCCAGGGGAGGACTGGGGGAGGTACCGGTGTGTGTTCCAGCTGGACGGCATCGAGGACATCGTGACCCGGCTGGACCCGTCCGTCATCTTGAGCAACTGGGTCAAGCCTGTAGGTAGGAACCGTGTCTCCTCCACCTGCCCTCAGCACCACCACTGGCAGCTCTACCTGAACACATGTGGAGCTACTTGCTAAACGCACCGCTCTCAGGAATAGCTCGCTGCAGCGGAACACGTTGCATTGTGGGTAAATGAGTCCTACTAACAGGACTAGGCTAGGATCGGTGGTTCAATGGTGGACGGATGGATGGGTGATGGACTCTGATTTTATTGTCTTGGTTTACCTGAAGGGACCTCCTACATCATTGGGGTGTCTGTTGGTGTCCTCCTGGCTGCTGCTGCTGCTGCTGCTGTTGGAGTCGTTCTGTACAGGAGGAGGAAGGGTGAGTGAACCAAACTCTTCAGGAGGACCAACACCTCAACTCCACCTGCTCCTCCAACGTTGTGTCCACAGTGGAGTTGTGGCGTTAGGAACATGAAAGTCCAGTAACATTAGGATATGTACCACAGTTACAACACTCACCAATCTCTCTTGATCCTCAGATCCAGACAAGCTCCCAAAGACAGCCAGTGAGTAAAATGTGTTTTTATTACAGTTCTGCTCTTAGCATGAACACAACGACCAACACAGAGACCTTGGTGACTTCAGTATCCAATGAGAGTCTAGCTCACTGGACTCTACAGCTCTGTTGCTCTAGATCCATGGAGCTCACTGGACTCTACAGCTCTGTTGCTCTAGATCCATGGAGCTCACTGGACTCTACAGCTCTGTTGCTCTAGATCCATGGAGCTACTGGACTCTACAGCCTGTGTGCTCTAGATCCATGGAGCTGCACTGGACTCTACAGCTCTGTTGCTCTAGATCCATGGAGCTCACTGGACTCTACAGCTCTGTTGCTCTAGATCCATGGAGCTCACTGGACTCTACAGCTCTGTTGCTCTAGATCCATGGAGCTCACTGGACTCTACAGCTCTGTTGCTCTAGATCCATGGAGCTCTGTGATGAACTCCTCTCGTTCTACTTACCAGGTTCTGATGTCAGCTCTGAGAACACAGAGGAACAGAATCCGCCTCCTGAGGTCCAACCTCTGACCACAAAGTCAGTATTCTGTGACATCAATATCTTTACAGTACATTACTGCAGTAGTACATCATCACAGTAATATTTGAACAGTACTTCATCACAGTAATATATTGACAGTAATATTGTATCAGTATATCAGTGGTATGTTGACTAGTGATGGTTTAATCCTGACTTGTGCTTCCTGGCTGTTTAGCGTTGAACCCTGAAGAGGCTTCTCACGTTCAGCTTCCTGAACCAGCAGGGAGAGGATTGCTGGTCATTTATAATCCTTACAAACAG